>JAQFVV010006205.1:14567879-15167879 GCA_028023455.1 Epiperipatus broadwayi
TTGTACTTCGTTCAGTTACGTATTGCTAAATGATTTAACATTTATAATTAATATTTCCATTTGACAATTCATTGCTTATTTAAGAGCGATCTTAAAATTATTAACTAATATAAAGTTATGGAACAAGCTGTTGAGATTTTTTCTTGTTTTTTTTTTTTAAAAATAGACTTAATAAAAAAAGTAAATATTGTCAAATAAACTCATTTTGTCTCCCCCCACAATACATCACATAAATAAAATGTTAACTAACAACAAAAAATATATATTTTCTTTTTTAAAGATAAAGGAGAATGTTATATGAATGCATAAAAGATATTAAATAACATAATGTATTTTATAAGACAGAAAAATATACTTTTAGTGAAATGTTCAAGATTAAATTCCTTAATAAGATCTTTCTAGTTCAACAGTATTATAAAAAATACTTTTAGTAATTATTTATTATTAAGAAAAATATAGATGTAAATGTCTTACCAGTCAGATTTAAGTTATAGGTATACTTTTTATTTTAAGTCTATTTGTTTTCTAACATTGGCTTGATATTTTTGAATAGGCTTGTATCTTTGTTTTCGTTTCCTTATTAATCCTCTAAAGTTGAATTAGTTAGGATTGATCTTATAAATAAATCTTAAGGTTGTGATTCAAAAATGGCAGAAAACTAGGAGTAGGCACTGGCTGATCAGAACTCCATTTTCAGCATCAAAGAATAAGTCTAGCAATAATAGATATTACACCTTTAGTCTCCCTTTAGCAATTGTTGTCTACTACTTTTAAAAACATCCATAGCATTATATTACTCAAGATATCAACCTTCTATCATGGTTTGAAATCAGCTTTGTTTATTTCAGCTTTTAATGACACTGGCGATTACAGGCTTTACATATCTTGAAACTTGTTTAATTTTTTATGGTGAATGAAAGAAAGAATGGATGAATGATTCAATACATTAATGACTGACTTAAATGCAAGTGACTCAACTATATATACTACTCTAATTAGTCACTGCTGTTTTTCAATAACTTATTTTTTAATTTCATTTTCTTTTTACTTTTAGATCTGCCTTCTGCATAAAACAATTGTTAACATCTACCCACATTGCAGCTTTCAAATTTTACTTTTGTTGCCTAGCAGGATCCATTCTTAAATTTTTATTACAAATTTCAAAATATTAATTTTGATAAATAAAAATTAATAAAATTCATGCATTTAGAGAGGCGTTATTGTTGTATCTGCTATCAAAAATGCATGCTTTACATTTAAAATTTCATTCTTTTGAAATTATGTTAACAATTACATTTCTTCTTCTTTTTTTTTCTCAAAGCAACTTTATTAAGTCACTAAAGTATGATCCATCACAATACAGAGACCATATTCTGTCACCTGCAGTAGTAGGCCATAGAGGCTACAATATTACATTGATATTCTGAAACTGGGTGGTGGCTCAAAGCAACCAGAACCACCTTATACAGTAGATTAGGTATTACAGGTATATAAAAAATGCATTTCAAGTACAAACATCAAGAAAAAAGACAAAAAGAGAAAAAAAGGATATAAATTATCACAGATCAAATGGTAGTCAATCAAGGGGATGCTACGTCCATTTGAGGAGAGTTTATGCGGGACAACCAGCTCTCAATACACCTGGCAAGTATCCAAGCAGACCCATCCATGACCCATCAGACAGTACTCAGTTTAGCGAGAACACAGACCTACTCCTTGGACAAGGTTAAGCTGCTTCGGCCCCTGCTGTAAGTGGGTTATAATTAATCTGGGTGTGACATAGGTTCAGCATGTCCAGAACACTCTTTTCTTTGATTAAACTTTTAATCAAGTGCAGGGCAAAAATAACAAAGATTAACAAATAGTTAATTTAATACAACATCAAATTTTTGAAACAACAAAGATATGAAAATGAAGATTTTTTATTCATTCCCATAATTATATAAAAGTCTAAATAAATTCTAACATTCATTCTTTTATTTCAGAATTTTTGACCCAGGAGGACATTACACAAAATATCCTGGTGCATTTAAATTAGGAGATTATCTCTCAAGATTATATTTCATATATATTTGGTGCTGTTGAATTTATATTATATGTTTATAACAATGTTGGACCAACTGCAGTCCACTTGTTACATGCAGGTCTAAAACTATTCTGTGTGTCTCCCTAGGCAATATAAATATTATTTTTCATTACCATTTTCCCATAACTTTTATATTAATAATTTATACTATTATACTATTTGTCAATATTATAATATTTTTATTTCAGCAATGAGGAATTAAAGCTAAATTTTTCTCACTTTTTAAACACAACCAATCAAAAGAATTGTTCTTATCAATTTAATCATCATATTTGATTGATAAAAGTATTTTGATGTTTAGTGGTCTGTGTCACTTCCACCTAAAAAATTGCTCCAAAGCAACTACTGTGGCTCTTAAAGCATTAAAAAATATATAAATATTATTTGTGGCTCTTATTTTTTAAGAACTTGATCATCCCTGGTATATAGTTTATTTATTTAAACATTAAACATTTGTCTGAAAATATCTGGCGATAATGTTAAGTTGAACTATTTTTGCTTAACTAGATAATTACACTGAATTATACATTTAAACTGTTTTAAAATAACATTGATGAAAATAGCAGTATCACCAAGTTTTTGTGGTTCTAAATCCGAAAAATGGTGTACTTAAAATACCTGTAACACATACTGTAACAGTATGCCCATGCAGTTATATCATTTTAATATAAAAATTAAAAGGGAAGAGATCTGTAAATAAAATTGGTATATAAAAAATTTTAAATTCCAAATAATAGTTATAAAATTGCACAGATAGAAAACTCTTGCAAATGATTACTTTTTTAGAATTTAAATTAAAAAAAATAAATAAATCTAAAGATAAAAGATTATTATTATTATTATTTATAGTAATGTAAAAGAAAATAGTGATGTTAATTAGTTTTTTTTCAAAAATTGTTTAAATCTTAGTAGAATCAAAATGATTGTTCTATTAATATGTATCAATAAATGCAAAGCAAATGGGACCTTGGGGCACTTTAATGATTAAAAGTAAGATAAGAGATAAAAATTAAAAGATTACAGTGTTTCCCACTTTGGAGTAAACTGGCCCATGCAGTTACCAATAAAAGCACACAGTCCAAAGAGGAGAAACCATCATAGCCAATAAGATTAGAGCAATGTCAGGAGCAATCAATCTGAAAAATTTGGTGATAAAAAGGAGGCATCATGCTATAAAAAAATTGATTGTTCTGATTAACTATTGATTGGTGGTGACCAGTGTGAAATATTTTACAGTTGTATTGTGGATTCCATGATGTAGGGGGCTCACAATAGATTTCATTTCTTTTATTTTTGCCAGCTGAGGCAGCTTCTCTTGAATGGAGGTTCCTGAATAAATGGCAAGCAGTGGTTTCATCTCCAGAGGAGAATAATATTACAAAGTGTGGTAACTGAGGATGGACTTCCATAACATACCTGAATCTGAAGGATTCATCAGGCCTTACTGGAAAGTATAAACTTTTTATATGCAATATGAACTTTCCTAAATCAAATATCTTAAACAAACTTTCAATTCATAACTTAAGGTAACATCTAAATAAGCTTTTATCTGGTGAGCCAAAAGAACTCTAAATTAATTATTATTTCTTATGTATAGTGTTTGCTATCAAACATTTCTATTTGCCTGTTAACTCAATTATTATATTTAAAGTTAGGTATAGATGGCTGCATAGATTCATTAAGTTTAGATTAGATTATGTGGGATTAATTTAGATTATTTGTTTCATATTTGAATTGATGCTGATGTAGGGATGTATGGTGTTTTATGTAAATGGGATATGAAGAGATACATTAGATTCTAAAAATGTTCATTTATTTCCTTAAAGATATCTATCAGTTTTTTGGCTGTCTCTTTTTTATTCATTTCTGTAAGCATAAATAATAAATAGATACCTGTTAAGGAGATTTTAGACAATTTTCTATTTTTTTTTTTTTTACTTATTTCAGTATATTACCAGAATTTTTATCATTTAACTATTCGAGAAAATATATGTTGTTTTTTTATATGGTTCAAAGTAAATGACTTAAAATTTTCTAAGCATATCTAAAGACTATGAATCCAAGAAAAGATAGGAACTTTCTACTGAACAAGACCATTAAGTTAAAAGCTAATCGGGAATGTTTGCAACTATTATTTGGTATTCATTTGCATTGGTTCACTTATGTCTACAGCAACTAACTATGTTGTAAAGAAAAATGTAAACTAAAGGATTATGCAATATTTTGTCTATATTAGTAATTCATTTACTTTTTGTTCAGGCTTTTCGATTTTCATAGCTCTGTGAAGTCAAGTGTAATGTTAGAGTTAGGTGCTCAAAAGATAAAGATTTCTATTTTAATTCTCACTTGAGTAGACTATAAACCAATTCTTAATTAAACTTCCATTTCAATAAATTCTTTATAATTTCTTTGTCTACAATATATTCAAATCAATTAATCTTTCTTTTTTATATATATATTTCTTTTATTAGTAATTTTTTTTAATCTAATATTTGGTATTTTTACACTTTTTGAGTTTATCTATTCCGTATACTTTCTCATTTCTCCTCCAAACTTATAATCCACAAGTTTCCAAGTTCTTTTCCCCCTCTCTTTATAATTGTCAAAAATTCTAAATTATGTAAAACAATTTCCAACACATTCAATAAGCTTTTTTCTTAACCAAATCTTTACTAATTTGACCTAAATAAATATTCTATTATTAATCAAACCCTCTTTAATTATGATAATTCTTTTAAAAGATGAAAACTCTTAATCATAATATTTTAAAAAATTTCTTGTTTTATAATTTTATTTGGGCAATAATTATGTTCAATCTAAATTTCTTAGAAAAGCAAACCAATCTACAATTTTAAATTTTCTTCTCAGTGCCTTCAATAACCGTAATGTTAACAAATCTGATAGGAATTCAATTCTCTTTTCTAATTACAGGTTAGGTTTCAAAATTATATCTTAAATATATTACTATTATGATTAATCTATGCAATAATTATTTCATCAAGTTTGTATGACTCATAATAAAATACATACACTATATGTATAAAGGGTTAATTTTACTTACAGAAATAAAGATAAACCTGTCCTGCCAAAAAGGCAACAGGAAAAAAAGGAAAGAAAAAAGCAAAGTTATTACATATAAACACACTTATTATAAATACATCTACTACAAGTGCAAAAAAATAAATAAGGAAAAAGTGTGTGTATAAGACAACATTAAAAAATAACAAAACAACAAATATTGCATTAAATGCTATATACATAAAATTTCTTCATTACATATAAAAATAATGAATAAATATAATATTAAATTAAATTTATATATTTACAAGTAGAAACAAAATTCACTTTCTTACTTAATGCATCAAAAATGTTATCACATGTTGCTGAATAAAAGTGATTAAGAGAGAAGAGTCTCATTATCAAATTATAGTTGAAATTATTTATTTATAGTTGGTATTATAAATAATTTCAAAGAGATTAAAAAATGTCTTATTGCACGTGATGAGATGGTAATAATATGAGTAGGATCTGAGATATAAAAAAATATTATATTTTATAGAAAATATAATAGTCAGTTTTTGAATTTGGGTTAGCAGAAAAGCAACAGTAGCCGCTAGTAAGGTTATAATATATATATATTGTAGCCTTCACTACATGTAACCTGCATAAATAAAGGTGTGGCTAAGTAGAGTAAGTTTAGAATCACTTTTTTTTTTTTTTTTTGGTTTAAAATAAAGAGGCGAAGAGTTAAACAAATTAAGTATGAGAAAAAAAATTGTTTTTATTATTATTTTTCAAGCTTTAAATAAGATAATCAAAATCTATTTTATTTGCAATTTCTTTAGTAAAAAAGTTTTAAATTTTTTAAAAATAATTGAGGAAATATTTACTTATATTTTCTCTGGTTTAAGATAATTCAATAAAAAAAGAAAAAGAATTTAATAAAATCTCGTCTTGTTAGTTTGCATTGAATACTGTTTCATTATTTGAAAATAATTACAGTGTTTACTTCTACAAAAACGGATTTTCAGTCAACAACAGGGATAGTTTAGAACTCTGAATCAAGTAATTAAAGAGTAATTATCCTTATAGGGGATTTGAATTCAGACTTTCCAAGCAACTTTAATCCACACTATCTCATACTATTGATACACATGACCACACACATGTAGAAAAGATAAATAATCATCAATACATGTATTTCATGCTGAACCAGCACTCATCAGTTGATCCAGATTACCATCTCCCCCATATTATATATATAATCCCATTTCTCAGTTTATATTAAGATATCTGAGCACTTATAGCAGAAAGGAGTTTGCTATTAACTGAAATGAGACTCTTTGATTCCTCTTGGAGGCCTTAAAGGAACCGAGCAGGGCAAATTCCTAATGTCCACTCCATACGTTCTTGTCATTGCAGCTGTTATTACTATGTGATTATTCATATAGTATACGAACATGGATGGGCTGCTCACCAACACGCATTAGCCAGCGTGGTGAGTTTATTGGCCTTTTACCTCCAAGTTTAAGAATATTTTTTCAATATATACAATCATGACAGACAAAAATAAATCATGGCCCTTATTCCCAGGAGGCTGTAAAGTCACCAACCAAGGCAGCGGTTGGTGGCTGAAGGCGGAGGGTGCTAAAAATCCCCTGATTGCAGACTCAGGCTGCCATTTGATGATGACTTTTTATTTAGGTACTTACAACTGCAGATCACTTTCAAGTGAAGGAAGATTGCAAGAGTTAGAAGAAGAACTGTCTTATATTAAATGGGACATTATTGGACTTTGTGAAGTTAGAAGAAAAGGTGAAGAAACAATTGATTTAAAAAGTGGACATATACTCTACTATAAAGGCACAAATATTGGAAATACAAGTGGAGTAGGATTCATTATAAATAAAAAATGGAAGAATAACATTGTGGAGATTGATGGTGCATCAGACAGAGTGGCAAGATTAGTTTTACAACTTAATAGCAGATACCAAATGCAGATAATTCAGGTTTATGCCCCAACAAGTTCTCATAGTGATGAAGTTATAGAAGATTTTTATATGGATGTACAAAAGGCTTTTGATCAGAGTAAACAACATTTTAAAATTGTTATGGGAGACTTTAATGCTAGAATTGGTAAACAAATGAAAGATGAAAATGCTGTAGGTAATTTTGGTTATGGTAATAGAAATGAGAGAAGACATAGACTTGTGGAGTTTGCAGAAATAGAAAAAACTTTATATTATGAATTCTTTTTTTGAGAAAAATGTTAAAAGGAAATGGACATGGAAGCATCCAAATGAAGGTACAGCAGAATTGGATTATATTTTGACTAACAGAAAATACATATTTCAAGATTGTAATGTTCTTAATAAATTTAACACAGGAAGTGATCATCGATTAGTAAGATGTAAGATACATGTTAATGCAAAACTAGAGAGACAAAAATTATTAAGAAAAACAATATTTACAGTTGATATTCCTAATCTTCAGAAACATTCTAATGAATTTAAATTAGAACTTACAAATCGGTTTCAAGTATTAGTAGATTTTGAACATGATTCAGATTTGAATGACATTAATAGGAAAATAAGCGATACACTTTTAAAAACTGCAACAAAGATAGCTGGTAGAAAAAAGCAGCAATTGACCAATAAAATTTCTACTGAGACTAGAGAATTTATGAAGAAAAGAAGGAATATGAGGATATACAATAATGATGCATTAAAAAAGATTGAATATCTCGAATTTTGTAAAATGGTGCGGAAAAGAGTTGAAAATGATATAAGAAAGTATAATTGTGAACTAGCAAGGAAAGCTGTAGAAGAGAATAAAAGTCTAAAGAGTGTAAAACAACATTTTGGTATTGGTAGGAAATTTATATCTGCAATAAGAAAAAAAGATGGCATTATTACTAAAAAGAGAGATGACATCATGAAATGTGTAGAAGACTTCTATCAAGAATTATATAGTAATAAAGAACAAGTGCCTCCTATACCTATTATATCTTCCGAATTGCCCAGAATTTTGAATGAGGAAGTGAGACATGCAATTAAATTTATGAAGAAAGGGAAGGCTCCAGGTAATGATGGAATTATAATTGATATATTAAAAGAAGCAGGTGAAGAAATATAATTTTTTTTAGCAAAGTTATATACCAAATGTCTAAATGATAAAGATGTACCAGATGATTGGAAGAATGCAGTATTAATATTAATATTTAAAAAAGGTGATAAAGAAGATATTAGAAATTACAGACCTATCAGTCTTTTATCAGTTTTATACAAAATTTTTACTAAGATAATTACAACTCGTCTACAGAAAACACTGGATTTCCACCAACCAAGAGAACAAGCTGGATTTAAAAGTGGTTTTAGTACAGTAGATCATATCCAGGTATTGAGAGAAATTATAGAAAGGACAAATGAATATGAGTTGCCATTATGCTTAGGATTTGTAGACTATGAAAAGGCATTTGATTCTATAAACATTTCTTCAGTGATTAAAGCATTGGATCATCAAGGTGTAGATCCAGGATATTGTCATATTTTAAAGAATATTTATAAAAATGCAACAGCAACAATTAGATTACATAATGATAGTAGGAAAATCAACATTGAAAAGGGTGTAAGACAGGGTGACTCCATATCTCCAAAACTTTTTACAGCAGTGCTGCAAGAAGTATTTTGTGGATTAAAATGGGAAGCTAAAGGAGTGAAAGTAAATGGAGATTATTTAAGTCATTTAGATTTTGCAGATGATGTAGTTGTTTTTGCAAATAATGCTTTAGAGCTACAGGAAATGTTGCAGGAGTTATCAGATGAAAGTAGGACTAAAGATAAATGTTAAAAAGACTATAGTAATGTTTAATAGATTTTCTCAAAATATGAAAATAAAGATTGATTATGATGAGTTAGAAGAAGTTAACAGTTACAAATACCTTGGTCAGATTATTAATACAGATGGAAATATAATGGATGAAATTAATCATAGAATTAAACTTGGTTGGAGTGCTTTTGGTAGAAATAACTTGATACTAAAAAGAAATATGCCTATGTGTTTGAAAAGGAAGGTTTTTAATAAATGTGTTTTGCCAGTTCTTACTTATGGATCTGAGACTTGGACACTTAATAGAAGAGCAATACAGAGACTTCAGACCACTCAAAGAAGTATGGAGAGATGCATGTTGGGAGTAACAAGAAGGCATTGAAAACGTAATGTATGGGTAAGAGAACAAACAGGTGTTACTGACCTCATTGAAAAAATTAAAAGACTGAAGTGGAGGTGGGCTGGACATATTGTTAGAAGAGATGATAATAGATGGACAATTGAAATTTTAAACTGGATTCCAAGAGATTGTAAAAGACCCAGAAAGAGACCACATGTGAGATGGATGGATGAAATAAGAAAGTGTGCAGGGGTGATGTGGAGAAGAGAAGCTAAAGATAGGAAAAGATGGATTGAACTTGGAGAGACCTTCATCCTGCAGTGGATTGATAATGGTTGATAATGATGATGATAGCATATATGTGTGGAGATGGTAATCTAGACCAACTGATGATTGCTGGTATAACATGAAATACATATATTGGTGATTATTTATCTTTTCAACATACTGTATATATGTTCAAGTGTATCAGTGTGATGAAATAATGTGGACAGTGGTGGGTCATGTGAAAGGCTGTGCTCATATACCCTATATATTAATAATACTGTTAATAATGTTTATATTGCAAATGAAGCCTATAATATGACAAGATGCTTTGTACGCATGGTCCACAACTTTATGCATACTGGGTCGTTGGTTAAACTCTGTCTAAGAATGTCATTCTTATTTAGATGATATGAACTAAGTAATATTGTGTGCATTCATATTTATGTGATACCCTTAAGTAGTAGTCTTAAAAAGTTTAAATAATAATAAACAATACTATCAGTATATAAATTACAATTATACATAATAGCAAGATTCATATAAAATTTAAGCATGAAGTATTTATAGCAAAATTACATAAAGTCTCATAAAATTATGTTTGAATAATCAAATAAGAATTTAAGATATTTGGTTTTGTAATTTATTAGTGTGTATTGTGAGCATTCTCCTCATTTATTAATTTATTTTAACTTTGGTGCTAACAATGGGAGAAATGAGATAACCATTCTTTTTAAATATGGAATTATTGAATGTATACATTGTTTTTTGTATGAATTAATAAGTATAGGTATATATTGTTTTATTCATTTTGTTGTTCAGTTTATGTATGAAAATAATAAAAAAGCAATTTCTAAAGAACTATTTTCTAAAGAACTATTAATAGTTTTATCTTATTTCTCTTCTACTTATGAATCCAATGATTTTTAGTATTAATATAATGAATATAATTTTAAAAAAGTAAGAAGTATTAACGTTAGTAATTAATGAATATATAGTTTAAAGAAGAACAATAAAAAATATGATTATACAATTTAATGACAAAATGATATGTTTATTCTAAGATACTTTGTGTAAAGATAAGTAATTTATTTAAAAAACACCAACCAAACATCATATGAATTCTGTCTACATACTACTTTTAAGGAGCAAATCTAATTCTCCAGTTCAATAACAATAAATGCCATATGTCAATGCCTAATAAATCTCTTTCCAATGCTATTCTACTTATATCTCCAAACTAGTTTCCTGCTTATGGCTTTTGTCAATGAAAAGTTTGAGATCTGGATTTAGTTCATCTGAACTTTTGGGATATAAGGCATTTTTCTTTTGGAACCCACCATTTATTCCTTTTTTTTTTTTTTTTTACCATCAAGCTATCAGCCTGAAATTGAAAAATGGTTTAATGTTTCAATTCCTCACTGATGAAAGCAATAGGCTAAACAGTAGTTTGAATGAATGGGACAGCAAGGAATAGGAAATTATTTAAGACTATCGCCTGGAATCTATTAATTATTCAAGCAGACACAAGATGATATAACTGGGTTGAAGAAATTATTTCCTACTAATTTATTTGCACAAACAATTTCTATGTTCAAATGCAGATTTGTACACTGCTAGTAAATAAAGTAATAAAAATCAAGTCTGAAAACTCCAAAGAATCGATAGCAACGAACATACACTTGTTCATTATTAATGGCAACTTGCTATTATATTGCATATCAACCATGACAAAAATTGTCTCTCCATCTAGTGTTAATTTATTTAACAAAGTTTGTGGTCATTATTATTTTTATGATATATTTTAATCCTTATTTTTATTTAACTACTCCTCTTTTTCCTATGTATATAATATAAAAATCTTTGCGCGTGTTGAATAATAATAATAAAACCAAACATATGACTTAGAAATCAAGTGATAGATATTTTGATCCCAAAGGGACATATTGAATACGGTAGTTCCATTCACTTGATTAAACAAGTAAAAAAAGCAATGATAATGATTTCACATAATTTGGAAACATTATTTTATTTTAATATATCGTTTTATGAAAATTTTTTTAGTAGAACTTTTAATGTAATAAAACTGATTACAGTTCTAAAATAAACAACATAAACTTTGATTTTAATTGTAATATCTAATACCAGGTGGTGCGGTAAATCAAGCTCAGCAGTAGCAGTTTCACTAATTAAAAAAAAAAAAAGACGCACTTTGGCATTTCGGAAAAGAATAAATGAGAACAGGCGACTCTATTAATAAAAACACTCGCACTTTGTTTTTTTTTTAGATGATTGTTATAGTAAAAAAAAAAAATTCAGTTAAGATTTGGGGCTTTAAAAAAAAGTTATATGTGTCAAAAAAGTTTTTTAACCGGATTTATTTTTCTTCTTAGCTTTTTTAAAAATTGCAATGATTTTTTGCTTTCTAAAATCAACATTAAAAAAAAAAAAATCATTATAGTAAATACCGTATACTTGAATTAAAAAGTACAGGAATGTTTAAAAAAAAATACGGAAAACTATATCACATTCAAATATATATATTGAAAATTTATAGAGATTGAACAAAATAACGGACGTTATTTTGATATAATGTAACAAAGAAATTGAAATAAATAATGTAATAATTATTTCCTTTGTTTTTAATACATTGTACAGGCTTAAACCTGCATTTATATATGTAATATATGCGGGGTTTGAACTCAGACTTTCACACGACCCACCACTCTCAGTGCCATCTCATATTGCTGACCCACCTGATCACACACATGTTTTTGTAGATAGAAAGCTAAGAAAATGTAAAGATTATCAAACAGGAAATTGAGATCAATTAAAAAAAAAGCAGGACTTGTTTGTTTACAAAAGTTAACTTTTTAAAAGTATTTTTAGGAAGATTATTAGTATCCAAAACTTTGGAAATATTTAATGTTTCAGAACCGATAGACTCGAGATTGGGCAACACATTCACTAAAAATGAAATCTTCTAGAGCCAAATATGATCCCAAAGCTTACTAAGGGTAATGATGGATGTTAAGATGGATTCTAGAAAATCATTACATATAATGGAATAATTCAGTCAGAAGTCAAAACGGAGTGCTTACTAAAATAATTCCAATACATTCTGATCTGAAGTGATTACAACTAAAATATGTAATATAGGGTATAGGAGCACAGACTTTCACACCACCCACCTCTCTCCACTCTATCTAATAACACTGATACACCTAAACACATATATGCTGAAAAGATAAATAATCACCAATACACGTATTTCATGCTAAACCAGCAATCATCAGTTGGTCCAGACTATCATCTTTACACACATATATAGTATAAGTGCTCAGATATATATTAAGATAGACTATCCTCATAGTTTAATGGACAGGCTTCAATCCACTCCACACTCCAACTCTTCAAACTGTCCATCCAATTAAAAATCTGATGATGGAATGCTCAAAGGCCACCCTGAGGCCGAGATTATTGTCACACCCATGTTGACCTAAGGTCAATCTGAACCCCAAATGTACAGGACATAATCCATTTAATACATATGCAAGGATGGGCAGACATCTCTATAATGTAATAACTGAAACACAGGCTTGTTATATGTATTAAATGGATTATGTCCTGTACATTTGGGGTTCAGATTGACCTTAGGTCAACATGGGTGTGACAATAATCTCGGCCTCAGGGTGGCCTTTGACATTCCATCATCAGATTTTCAATTGGATGGACGGTTTGAAGAGTTGGAGTGTGGAGGAGGGTGGATTGAAGCCTGTCCATTAAACTATGAGGATAATCTATCTTAATATATATCTGAGCATTATACTATATATGTGTGTAAAGATGATAGTCTGGACCAACTGATGATTGCTGGTTTAGCATGAAATATGTATATTGGTGATTATTTATCTTTTCAGCATATATGTGTTTAGGTGTATCAGTGTTATTAGATAGAGTGGAGAGAGGTGGGTGGTGTGAAAGTCTGTGCTCCTATACCCTATATTACATATATATAGCCACAGGTATATAACAAGCCTGTGTTTCAGTTATTACAACTAAAATGAGATATTGCAAGAGTAAAGATAATAGATGTCATTTAATTTATACTTTTTTTCAACTATTAAAAAGATTCCGATCAGATCATTATCAAACTGTGAATTTCTCATGATTTGGTTAACCATATATATAGTATTCTCTGTAATCCAAAATCTATATTATATTTTATTAACGCACACATAAAATATATTTACAATAGATTAATAATAACTTTGATCTTTAAACAGATAAATATTAAGCTAAATATCATTAAAGATTTATGCTTCATTATTTTATAACCAGATTTAAAATTGATCATTAATTTACTGTATGACAGAGTTATTTTCATATTTTGGATTCTCTTCATGGTGTAAATATTACTTAGAGTCAAATTTCCATTTTTTAGAATGACAATGTTCCAAATTAATGTGGGCCATTTAATCTAATAATGGTTTGAAAAAATTTAATAATGATGTTATATATCTTTTATGACTCCCGTCCATTTTTTAATTGTATTTTAAAATTATTTTTTTTAAATAAAAAACCTTTATTAACACAATAACTATTTACAATTTGTACAAGTATTTTTAAATTTTACTGATCAATATTATATCCCCCAATATCTTTTAGTTTTTTCTCTATAAAAAATGGTTTAATATTTCTCTAGATATTGCTCAAATATTATATAATTTGTATCCACATAGAATTAAACAATTCTTGATGCAAATATTTTTACATTTTTTTAGACAGGTGCCATGGATCTCCCATTTAGAATAAACTTTAGTATTCTATTTTTATTTCTTGACATATAATCGTACATCTGTATCTTTTCCATTTTCCTCCACCTATATCAAACTTTATTAATATCTCTCATGAAAGACTATTTAACATTAAAAAAAAAGTTTGTTCATGAGTTTGAGATTAACAATCTTGTTTTCTAGTAATCTAAATCATAAAAATCTAAAATTTATGTGTTTATAGAGATTACATTACCATGAGATGAAATTTTGGCCAAAAAACAATTTAGATAATGTAAACAACACCTATGCTCTTTCCACTAATTCTTAGATGTAATGGGAGGAGGGCATATTTTTTAGTTGCAAAAATTTTTTCTAAATTTAAATTTTTGTGGCAGTCTTTTGTATGTATATAAACAAAAATTAGTTAAAAGCAATAAAAACTATCTTTCTCATCTAGATTTTTACATAAGGAATGGAATTGGTAGTGGTGGGGTATTTTAAAATGTGTGATATAATATTTTATATACCCAACTCAAACATATATTATAGATTACTAGCGATTTCAACATTTTAAATAGAAGGGTATTTATATATACAAAATGCATTTATGAATTTTACTTAAAACTGTAAATATAAATATTTCTATTTTTAATTAATTACTTTATAAAAAATTTTCAGTTATATAATTTTTGCCACTTTATTTATTTTAAATTATTATTGCTATAAAATAAGTCCCTTATTCTGAAGCAGAAAAAATGAACTCAAAATAAACATATTCTTGTGTAATTATTGAAATTTAAAATTCACAAATAACTTTGTAAAATTTTGTTTTAAATCTAAATAATTGATAGATATGCATTGTTATTAAAATAAATGATTATACAACTAGTTGATTGAAAAATCATGTTTCAGCATCAAAGTGCCAGTTTAAAGCAGGAATTCACCAAACTACACAGGGCTACCAAATAATCATCATAATTTGCTTCTTACATAAAATCATGTGATATTCAAGAATCAAATAGGTTTAGCATAATAATTCCGTTTAAGTAATCAAACTTTTTTTATACAGAAACCTTTGAATTTTTAAATGCACTGGGTAATCTATTATTATCATTAAGAGTTATATTTTAGCAAAAATACTCTAGAAAATAATATTTATTTGAAATAACTATTTACTGATTAATTAGCTATAGAGATACTGTACACTTAAAATATTTATAATGTAATTCCAAATTTTTTAAACTTTTCTCCTTAAGAAATGTAATTAAATATAAATCGTCCATGCAACATGTATCACTGGCTGAAATCTGTTTAATACAGTATGGGTACTTTAAAATAAAAACATAGTATGCTTTGGATTAATTATGGCAATAACTATGACTATCAGTTAGTTGAAGCATGCTCAGTATACTATGTTGAGATATTTAACATGTTTATTTTATAGTATTAAACAAGCTTTTTAAGGTATACATGGTGTATGTATTGTTTATATTGAATTAAAATATCTATGTAAGTTAAGATTAATGCAAATTAGCTTTTTAAGTAATATAGTAAATGCACCAAATAATTGTTTATTTTTATTCTTTAATTTCTTTTGGAATTACTTCAATTATGCTGGAAACAAGAAAGCAATAGACTTTATACTTCTGAATTTACATTAATATATTCTATAAGTAAGAATTTATTGGCAAAAAAGATATTAGTATTGTTATTATTATTAGCATCCAAGAAAATATTCTAAAGATATAAAGCTTTCAAACATATTTTCATTTAATATTTATAATTTCAACACATTTTAAAAATTCATATTTTAATTAAATAATTATAATACACGTATTTTAAATTTTTAAATAAGGCAAAGCTTCTAGTATTCATCAAGGATTTATGTACACATTTCTTTTTCTAAAAACAATAATTCTCTCTATCTTAAATGATTTTTCTTATGATATATATATATATTTAAATTAATTAAGAGATTTTTAGGAAAGCTTTTTTCTTGATAATTTATATAAATACTGTTTTGCCTCTTTAAATTCAACATTATGATTACAAAAGTTATTTCGTAAATTTTTAAGTAGTAGAAAGTAGATTTATTTGTGCATTAATTATTTCAGGATTTCTTTAAAAAAATCTTTTCACTAGCACTTTTAAATTGTAATTTTATTATATTATTAATTCCAATAAAATTGTCGAATTTTAGAACCAAAAATTCTTATGCTGATTTTCTAGTGCTTCTCAAACTAAAATAATTTTACATTTCGTTGTTTAAAAAGATTATATATAATAATGTTTTCAAAAGTTTGAAAAATTCTTTTAAAAGCTTTCACCTGATAAGTATTTGGACAACTTCTTTTCATCATTTTAATAACTATAATATTAGAAAATTTTATCACAATTCCCATTTTTTTAATGCAGATATTTAAACAGAATATTTTATAACTTAAAAAATCTACAAAATTAAATGTAATGAAATGCATATATATATATTATAGATGTACTTAATAACCTCCCACACCCCAAACATTCTTTCAAAAGCATATGAATAAAGTTATTTTTAAAATATTAAATAACCCCCAAGATGTATTTTTTACTGAACCAGCATTCATCAGTTGGTGTAAGTCATTATCTGTCACATATATCTTCACCATATATGTACATTATTTTCAATAAAAGATTGTTTTATTTTAATTTACAAATAACAAATTTACTCCACCCATTAGGTTGTTTATAGTCTATTGTAGACAAATACAATAATGATTATTACTAATAATTTATTAAAGTAGAAGGTAATCCTAGCTGAGGTATAAACTTTTAACCTTAGTTGAAGATTAATATATCAATTTAATTAAAACACACACATAGTAATTCAATTTTATTTTCGTCTCCCATGTATAATATCTTTTATAGATATATTTAATGACATCACATTATCAAACATTCTTTTGAAAACATATAAATAAAATGCTAGCCAGCATCAAATACATTTTGGAATCATTTTTTTAAAACAACTTTATTTATGTGTTCAAAAAATGTTTGGTGATGTAGAAAATTATTAAGTGTATCTATTCATAAGAGATATTACACATAGGAAAAGAGAAATAAAATTGAATTATTTCATGTCTGTGTTTTAATTAATAAACAGAAAAATAAACTTTAATGTATTGAAAACATTCTTACCACTAAAATTTATAATCATATGTCTACCTTTTCTGGGTTAAATATCCTAACATTTATATATTTAAAGTTTAAGATTATATCTGGGTTAAAAATAATCTCTAATTTAATAAATGATTAAGTGATAAATTATTATACTTATCTAGAATGGATCATGTCAAAGTTGTAGGTGGAGTAAGTATGACACTTGTAAATCCAAAATAAATAATATATACTATGCTTGCAGAAATTTAAAACAGGCAAAACTCTCCATACAGCAGTTCCACTCAGTGGTAAACTAGAATAATCAATGAATGCCAGAGAAGACTTGTGCATAAAATCCCTACCTGATGCCTATTCATCCAATATCCCCAGACTAGTATCTAGTTTGTGGCTTTCATCAGTAAGGTGCCTGGGGTCTGAGAGCATTGCACCTAAATCTTAGGATCTAATGCAACCCTCCAGCAGCCATCTTTTATCTCTACTTAACTACAAAACTATGAGAATAAAATTGAAAACACAATAATATTTTCAGCGTCCAAGCTCATTAACTTATATAGTCATATAGGTCTGAACTCATTTCAGTACCCATACATTTTAGGTGTCTTTGGTTCTTTAATAACCATAGACAGCACTATACTATTAGGCAAAGGTGGTGTTAAACCATTAAACATTACATGATCACCATTTTTATGCTCCCTCACTGACAAAAACCACCAGAAGCTAGAAACTAGTCTGGGGATATTGGATGAGTAGACACTAGATAGGGATTTTATCTTTGAAACTTGTGGCATCCATTGATTACTCTAAACTGCACTGAATGGTGCTGCTGTATGTGGAGAGTTTTGCCTGTTTTTATAGCAGTTATGAGCAAGCATAAGAAATGGTGATCATGTGATGTTGGTGGCTTGCAGGATTTGTTATCACTAGGTATAAAGTTTCATTTTTGTTTGTACCTTGTGCAATAAAAAAAAAAATGATTTTTTATTTTCCACTATCATTTTAACAGATTATTGCTCAAATTTCTATGATTTTTAATAAATTTATATATATATAATTCTTCATTGGATTATTATGCCTAATCAATTATCAATAGTTTTTTTTATAAAAGAATCTTTCAAATAGTAAGAATGTTTTTTCTTAATTTTTATTATTATCATTATCTGTAGCTCAATGAATACAACTTATAAGGTTAATGTTGAATATTTCTAATTGGTGTGCAATCTGATATCTTTTCTATTTTCCAAAAATGCTTATGGCCCATGAGCAGTTTTGGAAAATAGAAAGATATCAGATTGCACACCAAATTAGAAATATTCAACATTAACCTTATAAGTTGTATTCATATGAAATACAGATAATGATAATAATAAAAATTAAGAAAACATTCTTACTATTTGAAAGATTCTTTTATAAAAAAAACTATTGATAATTGATTAGGCATAATAATCCAATGAAGAATTATATATATATGAATTTATTAAAAATCATAGAAATTTGAGCACATCTGTTAAATGATAGTGGGAAATAAAAAAATCCTATTTTTTTTATTGCACAAGGTACAAACAAAAATGAAACTTTATAATTTGTGATAACAAATCCTGCAAGCCACCAACATCACATGATCACCATTTCTTATGCTTGCTCATAACTGTTATAAAAACAGGCAAAACTCTCCATACAGTAGCACCATTCAGTGCAGCTTAGAGTAATCAATGGATGCCAGAAGGCTTGTACATAAAATCCCTATCTAGTGTCTACTATCCAATATCCCCAGACTAGTTTCTAGCTTGTGGTTTTGTCAGTGAGGAGCATAAAAAATGGTGATCATGTAATGTTTAATGGTTTAACACCACCTTCTGCCTAATAGGATAGTGCTGTCTATGGTTATTAAAGAACCAAAGACACCTAAAAATGTATGGGTACTGAAATGAGTTCAGACCTATATGACTATATAAGTTAATGAGCTTGGATTGAAAATATTATTGTGTTTTCAATTTTATTCTCATAGTTTTGTAGTTAAGTAGAGATAAAAGATGGCTGCTGGAGGGTTGCATTAGATCCTAAGATTTAGGTGCAATGCTCTCAGACCCCAGGCACCTCACTGATGAAAGCCACAAACTAGATACTAGTCTGGGGATATTGGATGAATAGGCACTAGGTAGGGATTTTATGCACAAGTCTTCTGGCATTCATTGATTATTCTAGTTTACACTGAGTGGAACTGCTGTATGGAGAGTTTTGCCTGTTTTAAATTTCTGCAAGCATAGTATATATTATTTTATTTTGATTTACAAGTGTCATACTTACTCCACCTACAACTTTGACATGATCCATTCTAGATAAGTATAATAATTATCACTAATCATTTATTAAATTAGAGATTATTTTTAACCCAGATATAATCTTAAACCTTAAATATATAAATGTTAGGATATTTAACCCAGAAAAGGTAGACATATGATTATAAATTTTAGTGGTAAGAATGCTTTCAATACATTAAAGTTTAATATTTCTGTTTATTAATTAAACACAGATATGAAATAATTCAATTTTATTTCTCTTTTCCTATGTGTAATATCTCTTATGAATAGATACACTTAATAACTTTCACATCACCAAACATTTTTTGAACACATAAATAAAGTTGTTTTTAAAAATGATTCCAAAATGTATTTGATGCTGGCTAGCATTTTATTTATATGTTTTCAAAAGAATGTTTGATAATGTGACAGTCATTAAATATATCTATAAAAGATATTATACATGGGAGACGAAAAATAAAATTGAATTACTATGTGTGTGTTTTAATTAAACAGATATATTAATCTTCAACTAAGGTTAAAAGTTTATATCTCAGCTAGGATTACCCTCTACTTTAATAAATTATTAGTAATAATCATTATTGTATTTGTCTACAATAGACTATATCAAACCTAATGGGTGGAGTAAATTTGTTATTTGTAAATTAAAATAAAACAATCTTTTATTGAAAATACTGTACATATATGGTGAAGATATATGTGACAGATAATGACTTACACCAACCGATGAATGCTGGTTCAGCAAAAAATACATCTTGGGGGTTATTTAATATTTTAAAATAACTTTATTCATATGCTTTTGAAAGAATGTTTGGTGGTGTGGAGGTTATTAAGTACATCTATAATATATATATATGCATTTCATTACATTTAATTTTGTAGATTTTTAAGTTATAAAATATTCTGTTTAAATATCTGTATTAAAAAATGGGAATTGTGATAAAATTTTCTAATATTATAGTTATTAAAATGATGAAAAGAAGTTGTCCAAATACTTATCAGGTGAAAGCTTTTAAAAGAATTTTCAAACTTTTGAAAACATTATTATATATAATCTTTTTAAACAACAGAAATGTAAAATTATTTTATTTGAGAAGCACTAGAAAATCAGCATAAGAATTTTGTTCTAAAATTCGACAATTTTATTGGAATTAATAATATAATAAAATTACAATTTAAAAGTGCTAAGTGAAAAGATTTTTTTAAAGAAAACCTGAAATAATTAATGCACAAATAAATCTACTTTCTACTACTTAAAAATTTACGAAATAACTTTTTTGTAATCATAATGTTGAATTTAAAGAGGCAAAACAGTATTTATATAAATTATCAAGAAAAAAAAGCTTCCTAAAATCTCTTAATTAATTTAAATATATATATCATAAGAAAATCATTTAAGATAGAGAGAATTATTGTTTTTAGAAAAAGAAATATGTACATAAATCCTTGATGAATACTAGAAGCTTTGCCTTATTTAAAAATTTAAAATACGTGTATTATAATTATTTAATTAAAATATGAATTTTTAAAATGTGTTGAAATTATAAATATTAAATGAAAATATGTTTGAAAGCTTTATATCTTTAGAATATTTTCTTGGATGCTAATAATAATAACAATACTAATATCTTTTTGCCACAAATTCTTACTTATAGAATATATTAATGTAAATTCAGAAGTATAAAGTCTATTGCTTTTGTTTCCAGCATAATTGAAGTAATTCCAAAAGAAATTAAAGAATAAAAAAATAAACAATTATTTGGTGCATTTACTATATTACTTAAAAGCTAATTTGCATTAATCTTAACTACATAGATATTTTAATTCAATATAAACAATACATACACCATGTATACCTTAAAAAGCTTGTTTAATACTTTAAAATAAACATGTTAAATATCTCAACATAGTATACTGAGCATTCTTCAACTAACTGATAGTCATAGTTATTGCTATAATTAATCCAAAGCATACTATGTTTTTATTTTAAAGTACCCATACTGTATTAAACAGATTTTTGTCAGTATACATGTTGCATGGATGATTTATATTTAATTACATTTTTATGAGAAAAGTTTAAAAAATTTGGAATTACATTATAAATATTTTAAGTGTACAGTATCTCTATAGCTAATTAATCAGTAAATAGTTATTTCAAATAAATATTATTTTCTAGAGTATTTTTGCTAAAATATAACTCTTAATGATAATAATAGATTACTCTGTGCATTTAAAATTCAAAGGTTTCTGTATAAAAAAAGTTTGATTACTTAAACGGAATTATTATGCTAAACCTATTTGATTCTTGAATATCACATGATTTCATAAGAAGCAAATTATATGATTATTTTGTGCCCTGTGTAGTTTGGTGAATTCCTGCTTTAGTCTGGCACTTTGATGCTTAAACATGATTTTTCAATCAACTAGTTGTATAATCATTTATTTTAATAACAATGCATATCTATCAATTATTTAGATTTAAAACAAAATTTGACAAAGTTATTTGTGAATTTTAAATTTCAATAATTACACAAGAATATGTTTATTTTGAGTTCATTTTTTCTGCTTCAGAATAAGGGACTTATTTTATAGCAATAATAATTTAAAATAAATAAAGTGGCAAAAATTATATAACTGAAAATTTTTTATAAAGTAATTAATTAAAATAGAAATATTTATATTTACAGTTTTAAGTAAAATTCATAAATGCATTTTGTATATATAAATACCCTTCTATTTAAAATGTTGAAATCGTTAGTAATCTATAATATATGTTTGAGTTGGGTATATAAAATATTATATCACACATTTTAAAATACCCCCACCACTACCACTTCCATTCCTTATGTAAAAATCTAGATGAGAAAGATAGTTTTTATTGCTTTAACTAATTTTTGTTTATATACATACAAAAGACTGCCAAAAATTTAAATTTATAAAAAAATTTTGCAACTAAAAAATATGCCCTCCTCCCATTACATCTAAGAATTAGTGGAAAGAGCATAGGTGTTGTTTACATTATCTAAATTGTTTTTTGGCCAAAATTTCATCTCATGGTAATGTAATCTCTATAAACACATAAATTTTAAATTTTTATGATTTAGATTACTAGAAAACAAGATTGTTAATCTCAAACTCATGAACAAACTTTTTTTTTAATGTTAATAGTCTTTTATGAGATATTAATAAAGTTTGATATATTTATGAAATGAAAAGATACAGATGTATGATTATATGTCAAGAAATAAAATAGAATACTAAAGTTTATTCTAAATGGGAGATCCATGGCACCTGTCTAAAAAAAATGTAAAAATATTTGCATCAAGAATTGTTTAATTCTATGTGGATAAAATTATATAATATTTGAGCAATATCTAGAGAAATATTAAACCATTTTTTATAGAGAAAAACTAAAAGATATTGGGGGATATAATATTGATCAGTAAAATTTAAAATACTTGTACAAATTGTAAATAGTTATTGTGTTAATAAAGGTTTTTTATTTTAAAAAAATAATTTTAAAATACAATTAAAAATGGACGGGAGTCATAAAAGATATATAACATCATTATTAAATTTTTCAAACCATTATTAGATTAAATGGCCCACATTAATTGGAACATTGTCATTCTAAAAAATGGAAATTTGACTTAAGTAATATTTGCACCATGAAGAGAATCCAAAATATGGAAATAACCTGTCATGCAGTAAATTAATGATCAATTTTAAATCTGCTATAAAATAATGAAGCATAAATCTTTAATGATATTTAGCTTAATATTTATCTGTTTAAAGATCAAAGTTATTATTAATCTATTGTAAATATATTTTATGTGTGTGCGTTAATAAAATATAACAGAGATTTTTGGATTAAGAGAATACTATATATATGGTTAACCAAATCATGAGAAATTCACAGTTTGATAATGATCTGATCGGAATCTTTTTAATAGTTGAAAAAAAGTATAAATTAAATGACATCTATTATCTTTACTCTTGCAATATCTCATTTTAGTTGTAATAACTGAAACACAGGCTTGTTATATACCTGTGGCTATATATATGTAATATAGGGTATAGGAGCACAGACTTTCACACCACCCACCTCTCCCACCCTATCTAATAACACTGATGACACCTAAACACATATATGCTGAAAAGATAAATAATCACCAATTACATATTTCATGCTAAACCAGCAATCATCAGGTGGTCAAGACTATCATCTTTCCACATATATAGTGATAAGTGCTCAGATATATATTAAGATAAGATCATCCTCATAGTTTAATGGACGAGCTTCAATCCACTCCACATCTCCAACTTTCAAACCGTCCATCCAATTGAAAATCTGATGATGGAATGTCAATACACTAAGGTCGAGATTATTGTCACACCCATGGTTGACCTAAGGTCATCCTGACCCCAAATGTAAGGACATTAATCCATTTAACACATATAACAAGCCTGTGTTTCAGTTATTACATTATAGAGATGTCTGCCCATCGCATATGTATTAAATGGATTATGTCCTGTGCATTTGGGGTTCAGATTGACCTTAGTCAACATGGGTGTGACAATCACCTCGCCTCAGGGTGGCTCTTTGAGCATTCCATCATCAGATTTCTTTAATTGGATGGACAGTTTTGAAGAGTTGGAGGTGGAGTGGATTGAAGCCTGTCCATTAAACTATGGAGGATAGTCTATCTTAATATATATCTGAGCACTTATACTATATGTGTGTAAAGATGATAGTCTGGACCAACTGATGATTGCTGGTTTAGCATGAAATACTTGTATTGGTGATTATTTATCTTTTCAGCATATATGTGTTTAGGTGTATCAGTGTTATTAGATAGAGTGGAGAGAGGGTGGGTGGTGTGAAAGTCTGTGCTCCTATACCCTATATTACATATTTTAGTTGTAATCACTTCAGATCAGAATGTATTGGAATTATTTTAGTAAGCACTCCGTTTTGACTTCTGACTGAATTATTCCATTATATGTAATGATTTTCTAGAATCCATCTTAACATCCATCATTACCCTTAGTAAGCTTTGGGATCATATTTGGCTCTAGAAGATTTCATTTTTAGTGAATGTGATGCCCAATCTCGAGTCTATCGGTTCTGAAACATTAAATATTTCCAAAGTTTTGGATACTAACAATCTTCCTAAAAATACTTTTAAAAAGTTAACTTTTGTAAACAAACAAGTCCTGCTTTTTTTAATTGATCTCAATTTCCTGTTTGATAATCTTTACATTTTCTTAGCTTTCTATCTACAAAAACATGTGTGTGATCAGGTGGGTCAGCAATATGAGATGGCACTGAGAGTGGTGGGTCGTGTGAAAGTCTGAGTTCAAACCCCGCATATATTACATATATAAATGCAGGTTTAAGCCTGTACAATGTATTAAAAACAAAGGAAATAATTATTACATTATTTATTTCAATTTCTTTGTTACATTATATCAAAATAACGTCAGTTATTTTGTTCAATCTCTATAAATTTTCAATATATATATTTGAATGTGATATAGTTTTTCGTATTTTTTTTTAAAATTCCTGTACTTTTTAATTCAAGTATACGGTATTTACTATAATGATTTTCTTTTTTTTAATGTTGATTTTAGAAAGCAAAAAATCATTGCAATTTTTAAAAGCTAAGAAGAAAAAATAAATCCGGTTAAAAACTTTTTTGATACTTATAACTTTTTTTAAAACCCCAAATCTTAACTGAATTTTTTTTTTTTTACTATAACAATCATCTAAAAAAAAAACAAAGTGCGAGTGTTTTTATTAATAGAGTCGCCTGTTCTCATTTATTCTTTTCCGAAATGCCAAAGTGCGTCTTTTTTTTTTTTTAATTAGTGAAACTGCTACTGCTGAGCTTGATTTACCGCACCACCTGGTATTAGATATTACAATTAAAATCAAAGTTTATGTTGTTTATTTTAGAACTGTAATCAGTTTTATTACATTAAAAGTTCTACTAAAAAAAATTTCATAAAACGATATATTAAAATAAAATAATGTTTCCAAATTATGTGAAATCATTATCATTGCTTTTTTTACTTGTTTAATCAAGTGAATGGAACTACCGTATTCAATATGTCCCCTTGGGATCAAAATATCTATCACTTGATTTCTAAGTCATATGTTTGGTTTTATTGTTATTATTCGAAACGCGCAAAGATTTTTATATTTATACATAGGAAAAAGAGGAGTAGTTAAATAAAAATAAGGATTAAAATATATCATAAAAATAATAATGACCACAAACTTTGTTAAATAAATTAACACTAGATGGAGAGACAATTTTTGTCATGGTTGATATGCAATATAATAGCAAGTTGCCATTAATAATGAACAAGTGTATGTTCGTTGCTATCGATTCTTTGGAGTTTTCAGACTTGATTTTTATTACTTTATTTACTAGCAGTGTCTTTCTAACAGATTGATTCTTTTGATTTAACAAATCTGCATTTGAACATAGAAATTGTTTGTGCAAATAAATTAGTAGGAAATAATTTCTTCAACCCAGTTATATCATCTTGTGTCTGCTTGAATAATTAATAGATTCCAGGCGATAGTCTTAAATAATTTCCTATTCCTTGCTGTCCCATTCATTCAAACTACTGTTTAGCCTATTGCTTTCATCAGTGAGGAATTGAAACATTAAACCATTTTTCAATTTCAGGCTGATAGCTTGATGGTAAAAAAAAAAAAAAAAAGGAATAAATGGTGGGTTCCAAAAGACAAATGCCTATGTCCCAACAGTTCAGATGAACTAAATCCAGATCTCAAACTTTTCATTGACAAAAGCCATAAGCAGGAAACTAGTTTGGAGATATAAGTAGAATAGCATTGGAAAGAGATTTATTAGGCATTGACATATGGCATTTATTGTTATTGAACTGGAGAATTAGATTTGCTCCTTAAAAGTAGTATGTAGACAGAATTCATATGATGTTTGGTTGGTGTTTTTTAAATAAATTACTTATCTTTACACAAAGTATCTTAGAATAAACATATCATTTTGTCATTAAATTGTATAATGATATTTTTTATTGTTCTTCTTTAAACTATATATTCATTAATTACTAACGTTAATACTTCTTACTTTTTTAAAATTATATTCATTATATTAATACTAAAAATCATTGGATTCATAAGTAGAAGAGAAATAAGATAAAACTATTAATAGTTCTTTAGAAAATAGTTCTTTAGAAATTGCTTTTTTATTATTTTCATACAAAAACTGAACAACAAAATGAATAAAACAATATATACCTATACTTATTAATTCATACAAAAAACAATGTATACATTCAATAATTCCATATTTAAAAAGAATGGTTATCTAATTTCTCCCATTGTTAGCACCAAAGTTAAAATAAACAAATTAATAAATGAGGAGAATGCTCACAATACACACTAATAAATTATAAAACCAAGTATCTTAAATTCTTATTTGATTATTCAAACATAATTTTATGAGACTTTATGTAATTTTGCTATAAATACTTCATGCTTAAATTTTATATGAATCTTGCTATTATGTATAATTCTAATTTATATACTGATAGTATTGTTTATTATTATTTAAACTTTTTAAGACTACTACTTAAGGGTATCACATAAATATGAATGCACACAATATTACTTAGTTCATATCATCTAAATAAGAATGACATTCTTAGACAGAGTTTAACCAATGACCCAGTATGCATAAAGTTGTGGACCATGCGTACAAAGCATCTTGTCATATTATAGGCTTTATTTGCAATATAAACTTTATTATTAACAGTATTATTAATATATAGGGTATATGAGCACAGCCTTTCACATGACCCACCAGTGTCCACATTATTTCATCACATTGATATACTTGAACACATATACAGTATGTTGAAAAGATAAATAATCACCAATATATGTATTTCATGTTATACCAGCAATCATAAGTTGGTCTAGATTACCATCTCCACACATATATGCTATCATCATCATTATCAACCATTATCAATTCACTGCAGGATGAAGGTCTCTCCAAGTTTAATCCATCTTTTCCTATCTTTAGCTTCTCTTCTCCACATCACCCCTGCACACTTTCTTATTTCATCCATCCATCTCACATGTGGTCTCTTTCTGAGTCTTTTACAATCTCTTGGAATCCAGTTTAAAATTTCAATTGTCCATCTATTATCATCTCTTCTAACAATATGTCCAGCCCAACTCCACTTCAGTCTTTTAATTTTTTCAATGAGGTCAGTAACACCTGTTTGTTCTCTTACCCATACATTGCGTTTTCGATCCCTTCTTGTTACTCCCAACATGCATCTCTCCATACTTCTTTGAGTGGTCTGAAGTCTCTGTATTGCTCTTCTATTAAGTGTCCAAGTCTCAGATCCATAAGTAAGAACTGGCAAAACACATTTATTAAAAACCTTCCTTTTCAAACACATAGGCATATTTCCTTTTAGTATCAAGTTATTTCTACCAAAAGCACTCCAACCAAGTTTAATTCTATGATTAATTTCATCCATTATATTTCCATCTGTATTAATAATCTGACCAAGGTATTTGTAACTGTTAACTTCTTCTAACTCATCATAATCAATCTTTATTTTCATATTTTGAGAAAATCTATTAAACATTACTTTAGTCTTTTTAACATTTATCTTTAGCCCTACTTTCATCTGATAACTCCTGCAACATTTCCTGTAGCTCTAAAGCATTATTTGCAAAAACAACTACATCATCTGCAAAATCTAAATGACTTAAATAATCTCCATTTACTTTCACTCCTTTAGCTTCCCATTTTAATCCACAAAATACTTCTTGCAGCACTGCTGTAAAAAGTTTTGGAGATATGGAGTCACCCTGTCTTACACCCTTTTCAATGTTGATTTTCCTACTATCATTATGTAATCTAATTGTTGCTGTTGCATTTTTATAAATATTCTTTAAAATATGACAATATCCTGGATCTACACCTTGATGATCCAATGCTTTAATCACTGAAGAAATGTTTATAGAATCAAATGCCTTTTCATAGTCTACAAATCCTAAGCATAATGGCAACTCATATTCATTTGTCCTTTCTATAATTTCTCTCAATACCTGGATATGATCTACTGTACTAAAACCACTTTTAAATCCAGCTTGTTCTCTTGGTTGGTGGAAATCCAGTGTTTTCTGTAGACGAGTTGTAATTATCTTAGTAAAAATTTTGTATAAAACTGATAAAAGACTGATAGGTCTGTAATTTCTAATATCTTCTTTATCACCTTTTTTAAATATTAATATTAATACTGCATTCTTCCAATCATCTGGTACATCTTTATCATTTAGACATTTGGTATATAACTTTGCTAAAAAAATTTCTATTTCTTCACCTGCTTCTTTTAATATATCAATTATAATTCCATCATTACCTGGAGCCTTCCCTTTCTTCATAAATTTAATTGCATGTCTCACTTCCTCATTCAAAATTCTGGGCAATTCGGAAGATATAATAGGTATAGGAGGCACTTGTTCTTTATTACTATATAATTCTTGATAGAAGTCTTCTACACATTTCATGATGTCATCTCTCTTTTTAGTAATAATGCCATCTTTTTTTCTTATTGCAGATATAAATTTCCTACCAATACCAAAATGTTGTTTTACACTCTTTAGACTTTTATTCTCTTCTACAGCTTTCCTTGCTAGTTCACAATTATACTTTCTTATATCATTTTCAACTCTTTTCCGCACCATTTTACAAAATTTGAGATATTCAATCTTTTTTAATGCATCATTGTTGTATATCCTCATATTCCTTCTTTTCTTCATAAATTCTCTAGTCTCAGTAGAAATTTTATTGGTCAATTGCTGCTTTTTTCTACCAGCTATCTTTGTTGCAGTTTTTAAAAGTGTATCGGTTATTTTCCTATTAATGTCATTCAAATCTGAATCATGTTCAAAATCTACTAATACTTGAAACCGATTTGTAAGTTCTAATTTAAATTCATTAGAATGTTTCTGAAGATTAGGAATATCAACTGTAAATATTGTTTTTCTTAATAATTTTTGTCTCTCTAGTTTTGCATTAACATGTATCTTACATCTTACTAATCGATGATCACTTCCTGTGTTAAATTTATTAAGAACATTACAATCTTGAAATATGTATTTTCTGTTAGTCAAAATATAATCCAATTCTGCTATACCTTCATTTGGATGCTTCCATGTCCATTTCCTTTTAACATTTTTCTCAAAAAAAAGAATTCATAATATAAAGTTTTTTTCTTTTTCTGCAAACTCCACAAGTCTATGTCCTCTCTCATTTCTATTACCATAACCAAAATTACCTACAGCATTTTCATCTTTCATTTGTTTACCAATTCTAGCATTAAAGTCTCCCATAACAATTTTAAAATGTTGTTTACTCTGATCAAAAGCCTTTTGTACATCCATATAAAAATCTTCTATAACTTCATCACTATGAGAACTTGTTGGGGCATAAACCTGAATTATCTGCATTTGGTATCTGCTATTAAGTTGTAAAACTAATCTTGCCACTCTGTCTGATACACCATCAATCTCCACAATGTTATTCTTCCATTTTTTATTTATAATGAATCCTACTCCACTTGTATTTCCAATATTTGTGCCTTTATAGTAGAGTATATGTCCACTTTTTAAATCAATTGTTTCTTCACCTTTTCTTCTAACTTCACAAAGTCCAATAATGTCCCATTTAATATAAGACAGTTCTTCTTCTAACTCTTGCAATCTTCCTTCACTTGAAAGTGATCTGCAGTTGTAAGTACCTAAATAAAAAGTCGTCATCAAATGGCAGCCTGAGTCTGCAATCAGGGGATTCTTAGCACCCTCCGCCTTCGGCCACCAACCGCTGCCTTGGTTGGTGACTTTACAGCCTCCTGGGAATAAGGGCCATGATTTATTTTTGTCTGTCATGATTGTATATATTGGAAAAAATATTCTTAAACTTGATGGTAAAAGGCCAATAAACTCACCACGCTGGCTAATGCGTGTTGGTGAGCAGCCCATCCATTTTCGTATACTATATGAATAATCACATAGTAATAAAAGCTGCAATGACAAGAACGTATGGAGTGGACATTAGGAATTTGCCCTGCTTGGTTCCTTTAAGGCCTCCAAGACGAATCAAAGAGTCTCATTTCAGTTAATAGCAAACTCCTTTCTGCTATAAGTGCTCAGATATCTTAATATAAACTGAGCACTGATTATTATATATATGTATGGGAGATGGTAATCTGGATCAACTGATGAGTGCTGGTTCAGCATGAAATACATGTATTGATGATTATTTATCTTTTCTACATGTGTGTGGTATGTGTATCAATAGTATGAGATAGTGTGGATTAAAGTTGCTTGAAAGTCTGAATTCAAATCCCCTATATGATAATTACTCTTTAATTACTTGATTCAGAGTTCTAAACTATCCCTGTTATTGACTGAAAATCCGTTTTTGTAGAAGTAAACACTGAAATTATTTTCAAATAATGAAACAGTATTCAATGCAAACTAACAAGACGAGATTTAATTAAATTCTTTTTCTTTTTTTATTGAATTATCTTAAACCAGATAAAATATAAGTAAATATTTCCTCAATTATTTTTAAAAAATTTAAAACTCTTTTACTAAAGAAATTGCAAATAAAATAGATTTTGATTATCTTATTTAAAGCTTGAAAAATAATAATAAAAACAATTTTTTCTCATACTTAATTTGTTTAACTTTCGCCCCTTTATTTTAAACCAAAAAAAAAAAAAATGATTCTAAACTTACTCTACTTAGCCACACCTTTATTTATGCAGGTTGCATTTTAGTGAAGGTTACAATATATATATATTATAACCTTACTAGCGGCTACTGTTGCTTTTGCTAACCCAAATTCAAAAACTGACTATTATATTTTTTATAAAATATAATATTTTTTTATATCTCAGATTCTACTCATATTATTACCATCTCATCACGTGCAATAAGACATTTTTTAATCTCTTGAAATTATTATAATACCAACTATAAATAAATAATTTCAACTATAATTTGATAATGAGACTCTTTTCTCTTAATCACTTTTATTCATCAACATGTGATAACATTTTTGATGCATTGGGTAAGAAAGTGAATTTTGTTTCTACTTGTAAATATATAAATTTAATTTAATATTATATTTATTCATTATTTTTATATGTAATGAAGAAATTTTATGTATATAGCATTTAATGCAATATTTGTTGTTTTGTTATTTTTTAATGTTGTCTTATACACACACTTTTTCCTTATTTATTTTTTTGCACTTGTAGTAGATGTATTTATAATAAGTGTGTTTATATGTAATAACTTTGCTTTTTTTCTTTCCTTTTTTTCTTGCTGCCTTTTTGGCAGGACAGGTTTATCTTTATTTCTGTAAGTAAAATTAACCCTTTATACATATAGTGTATGTATTTTATTATGAGTCATACAAATTTTATGAAATAATTTTTGCATAGATTAATCATAATAGTAATATATTTAAGATATAATTTTGAAACCTAACCTGGAATTAGAAAAGAGAATTGAATTCTATCAGATTTGTTAACATTACGGTTATTGAAGGCACTGAGAAGAAAATTTAAAATTGTAGATTGGTTTGCTTTTCTAAGAAATTTAGATTGAAAATAATTATTGCCCAAATAAAATTATAAAACAAGAAATTTTTTTAAAATATTATGATTAAGAGTTTTCATCTAAAAGAATTATCATAATTAAAGAGGGTTTGATTAATAATAGAATATTTATTTAGTCAAATTAGTAAAGATTTGGTTAAGAAAAAAGTTTATTGAATGTGTTGGAAATTGTTTTACATAATTTAGGAATTTTGACAATTATAAAGAGAGTGGGAAAAGAACTTGGAAACTTGTGGATTATAAGTTTGGAGGAGAAATGAGAAAGTATACAGAATAGATAAACTAAAAAGTGTAAAAATACCAAATATTAGATTAAAAAAAATTACTATTGAAGAAATATATATATAAAAAAGAAAGATTAATTGATTTGGATATATTGTAGACAAAGAAATTATAAAGAATTTATTGGAATGGAAGCTTAATTAAGAATTGGTTTATAGTCTACTCAAGTGAGAATTAAAATAGAAATCTTTATCTTTTGAGCACCCAATTCTAACATTACACTTGACTTCACAGAGCTATGAAAAATTGAAAAGCTGAACAAAAGTAAATGAATTGCTAATATAAAAACAAAACATTGCATAATCCTTTAGTTTACATTTTTCTTTACAACATAGTTAGTTGCTGTAGACATAAGTAACCAATGCAAATGAATACCAAATAATAGTTGCAAACATTCCCGATTAGCTTTTAACTTAATGGTCTTGTTCAGTAGAAAGTTTTATCTTTTCTTGGATTCATAGTCTTAAGATATTTGAAAATTTTAAGTCATTTACTTTGAACCATATAAAAAAAACAACATATATTTTCTGAATAGTTAAATGATAAAAATTTGGCAATATACTGAAATAAGTAAAAAAAAAAAATAGAAAATTGTCTAAAATCTCCTAACAGGTATCTATTTATTATTTATGCTTACAGAAGTGAATAAAAAGAGACAGTTTAAAAGCTGATAGATATCTTTAAGGAAATAAATGAACATTTTAAGAATCTAATGCATCTCTTCATATCCCATTGACATAAAACACCATACATCCCTACATCAGCATCAATTCAAATATGAAACAAATAATCTAAATTAATCCCACATAATCTAATCTAAACTTAATGAATCTATGCAGCCATCTATACCTAACTTTAAATATAATAATTGAGTTAACAAAAATAGAAATGTTTGATAGCAAACATTATACATAAGAAATAATAATTAATTTAGAGTTCTTTTGCTCATCAGATAAAAGCTTATTTAGATGTTACCTTAAGTTATGAATTGAAAGTTTGTTTAAGATATTTATTTAAAAGTTCATATTGCATATAAAAGTTTATACTTTCCAGTAAGTCTTGATGAATCCTCCAGATTGTGGTATGTTATGGAAGTCCATTCTAGTTATCACACTTTGTATATTATTCTCCTTGGAGATGAAACCGCTGCTTGCCATTTATTCAGGAACCGCCATTCAAGAGGCTGCCTCAGCTGGCACAAATAAAAGAAATGAAATCTATTGTGAGCCCCTACATCATGGAATCCACAATACAACTGTAAAATATTTTACACTGGTCACCACCAATCAATAGTTAATCAAATAATCAATTTTTTTATAGTATTATGCCTCCTTTATCACCAAATTTTCAGATTGATTGCTCCTGACATTGCTCTAATCTTATTGACTATGATGTTTTTCCTTTTTGGACTGAGTGTTTATTGGTAACTGTATTGGTCAGTTTACTCCAAAGTGGGAAACACTGTAATCTTTTAATTTTTATCTCTTATCTGACTTTTAATCATTAAAGTGCTCCAATGGCCCATTTGCTTTGCATTTATTACATATTAATAGAACAATCATTTTGATTCTACTAAGATTTAAACAATTTTTGAAAAGAAACTAATTAACATTATTATTTTCTTTTACATTACTATAAATAATAATAATAATAATCTTTTATCTTTAGATTTATTTATTTTTTACTTTAAATTTAAGTAATTATTTAATAGTTTTCCATCTGTGCAATTTTATAACTATTATTTGAATTTGAATTTTTTTATATATCAATTTTATTTACAGATCTTTTCCTTTCTAATTTTTATATTAAAATGATATAACTGCATGTGTATACTGTTACATTATGTGTTACAGTATTTAGTACACCATTTTCGGATTTAGAACCACAAAAAACTTTGTATACTGCTATTTTCATCAATGTTATTTTAAAACAGTTTAAATGTATTGACCAGTGTAATTATCTAGTTAAGCAAAATAGTTCAACTTAACATTATCGTCAGATATTTTCAGACAAATGTTTAATGTTTAAATAAATAAACTATATACCAGGGATGATCATGTTCTTTAAAAATAAGAGCCACAAATAATATTTATATATTTTTTAATGCTTTAAGAGCCACAGTAGTTGCTTTGGAGCAATTTTTAGTGGAAGTGACACAGACCATTAAATATCAAAATACTTTTATCAATCAAATATGATGATTAAATTGATAAGAACAATTCTTTTGATTGGTTGTGTTTAAAAGTGAGAAAAATTTAGCTTTAATTCATTGCTGAAATAAAATATTATAATATTGACAAATAGTATAATAGTATAAATTATTAATATAAAAGTTATGAGAAAATGGTAATGAAAAATAATATTTATATTGTCTAGGGAGACACACAGAATAGTTTTGTGACCTGCATGTAACAAGTGGACTGCAGTTGGTCCAACATTGTTATAAACATATAATATAAATTCAACAGCACCAAATATATATGAAATATAATCTGAGAGATAATCTTCTAATTTAAATGCACCAGGATATTTTGTGTAATGTCCTCCTGGGTCAAAATTCTGAAATAAAGAATGAATGTTAGAATTTATTTAGACTTTTATATAATTATGGGAATGAATAAAAAATCTTCATTTTCATATCTTTGTTGTTTCAAAAATTTGATGTTGTATTAAATTAACTATTTGTTAATCTTTGTTATTTTTGCCCTGCACTTGATTAAAAGTTTAATCAAAGAAAAGAGTGTTCTGGACATGCTGAACCTATGTCACACCCAGATTAATTATAACCCACTTACAGCAGGGGCCGAAGCAGCTTCACCTTGTCCAAGGAGTGGGTCTGGGTTCTCGCTAAACTGAGTACTGTCTGATGGGTCATGGATGGGTCTGGGGGAGCTGCTTGGAGACTTGCCAAGTGGGTTGAGAGCTGGTTGTCCCGCATGAACTCTCCTCAAATGGACGTAGCATCCCCTTGATTGACTACCATTTGATCTGTGATAATTTATATCCTTTTTTTCTCTTTTTGTCTTTTTTCTTGATGTTTGTACTTGAAATGCATTTTTTATATACCTGTAATACCTAATCTACTGTATAAGGTGGTTCTGTTGCTTTGAGCCACCACCCAGTTTCAGAATATCAATGTAATATTGTAGCCTCTATGGTCCACTGCTGCAGGCAACAGAATGTGGTCCCTGCACAGGTGGATCATACTTTAGTGACTTAATAAAGTTGCTTTGAGAAAAAAAAAAGAAGAAATGTAATTATTAACATAATTTCAAAAGAATGAAAATTTAAATGTAAAGCATGCATTTTTGATAGCAGATACAACAATAAGGTCTCTAAAATGCAGAATTTTATTAATTTTTATTTATCAAAATTAATATTTTGAAATTTGTAATAAAAATTTAAGAATGGATCCTGTTGCTAGGCAACAAAAGTAAAATTTGAAAGCTGCAATGTGGGTAGATGTTAACAATTGTTTTATGCAGAAGGCAGATCTAAAAGTAAAAAGAAAATTAAATTAAAAAAATATTTATTGAAAAACAGCAGTGACTAATTAGAGTAGTATATATAGTTGAGTCACTTGCATTTAAGTCAGTCATTAATGTATTGAATCATTCATCCATTCTTTCTTTTATTCACCATAAAAAATTAAACAGTTTCAAGATATGTAAAGCCTGTAATCGCCAGTGTCATTAAAAGCTGAAATAAACAAAGCTGATTTCAAACCATGAGAAGGTTGATATCTGAGTAATATAATGCCATGGATGTTTTTAAAAGTAGTAGTCAAATATTGCTAAAGGGAGACTAAAGGTGTAATATCTATTATTGCTAGACTTATTCTTTGATGCTGAAAATGGAGTTCTGATCAGCCAGTGCCTACTCCTAGTTTTCTGCCATTTTTGAATCACAAACTTAAGATTTATTTATAAGATCAATCCTAACTAATTCAACTTTAGAGGATTAATAAGGAAACGAAAACAAAGATGTCTATTCAAAAATATCAAGCCAATGTTAGAAAACAAATAGACTTAAATAAAAGATACCTATAACTTAAATCTGACTGGTAAGACATTTACATCTATATTTTTCTTAATAATAAATAATTACTAAAAGTATTTTTTATAATACTGTTGAACTAGAAAGATCTTATTAAGGAATTTAATCTTGAACATTTCACTAAAGTATATTTTTCTGTCTTATAAAATACATTATGTTATTTAATATCTTTATGCATTCATATAACATTTCCTTTATCTTTAAAAAGAAAATATATATTTTTTGTTGTTAGTTAACATTTTATTTATGTATGCATTGTGGGGGGAGACAAAAATGAGTTTGACAATATTTACTTTTTTTATTAAGTCTATTTTTAAAAAAAAAAAAAAACAAGAAAAAAAATCTCAACAGCTTGTTCCATAACTTTATATTAGTTAATAATTTTACAATTGCCTTTAAATAAGCAATGAATTGTCAAATGGAAATATTAATTATAAATGTTAAATCATTTTGACAAATCTTAAGCTAACATTGGCATCCATAATATAAACTGTTTTAATTAGGAGTGATTGTTGCTGGAACACAATTTAATGAATTCTAGCCAAAATAGGGGTTTAAAGGTAATTATTAAATATAATTGTGGTTTTTACCTACTTTTTCTGCTTGTTTGTTGGAGGTCATGATTTGATTATTTTACAAAAAATGTATTAGAGAAAGTTAAATAACCCCAAGTAACCAGAAACCCAATATATAATTAGGATAAATGATTCAATATATATGAAATAACAGTGAAACATCTTTTAAACAAATACTCCAATTGCACTGTTGCAACATTTTTAAAGGCTTATAACAGAAAAACTATAGAAATTCTTTATTCAGGATTGGAAGTGTTATTTTATTAGCTTGGATTATTTAATAGAATCATAAAATTTATGAGGACTAAAAACTAAATAAATTTTCTGATAAACAAAAAACAAGAATGTACATAAAAACAAAATATATCTATTATGACCCTTTGTAAGATTACATGTGTTTGTGCTACTTTTAAAAAATAGCCAACATAGTTGAGCAAGTAATGGTCTTAAGGTTATTGGATTAATTTCTAGCTGAGGAAAGATCAATTGAAAGGAACTGCTATGTCAGTTAGTTATTGGATGCTCCAACATCTTGGATATTCACTGCAAATGACCCCATTATTACATTATACAGTAACTTATTTCTATCAAAAACAAATTTTTGTTTTAATAGTGTTCAAATTAAGGCAGTATTAGAAAGTTATAAAAGTCAAAACTGGAAAGCAATATTTTTTATTAATTCAGAAACATTGCTCAGGATAATAAGCTACTATAATCTACTCTTTTTTCTCATCTTTTATAATTAAGTATCTGTAATATATTCTCTAGACATTCATTTTTAATATAAATACATAAAATTAAATTGTCTATCTAATAAATTTGCATATTATTAAAATCTTTTTCCTCACTAGGTTTGTTGTTTCCATATGATCAAATTAAGCACCATTTCTACTATTATGTTTTTATTCATAAATTTCAAATTCAAACATTTTTAATTACTTTTAATTTTTTTTATTTAAAAAAAGTTCATTATATTTTTCCTTAATAGAATTATTTGCTATTCACGATTCATAAGTCAATACATGACTACCTATTTCTTTTTATATTTCATCTGAAATTTTCCAAGTTTCATGGCCAATACAAAACACTTCATTTTCAAATATTAAATACTAATACTCCTTTCTAAATAGTATGTGTACTTCATATTTATTATATGAAAATATATCAGGTGGTAACCAACCCATCCTATGTTTTATTTTTAAATCTAATTCTCATCTACCTGTATCTTGCTCCCCCTCTGACCTGTATTTCTCCATCTTATAATTTAACCTTTTCCATTAAATGTAATTATCTTTATTTATTTTTTACTGATTTTGGTTTTTTTATTCCTCTCCACTTTTATCTGATGAAAGTTCCTTTTACATTATTTGTAAAAAATGGTATATCATCTATCTACAAAAAAAAATGCCGAATTATGTGTTCTACCTAATTCTGGCCATGAGAATTCCCATTTCTATCCTTAAACTTTTCTTTTGTTTGTAATTTAGTGACATCTACTTTGTAAAATTTGAAATACTTTATAATGTTTTATATTTTCAATAATTATTTGATATAATCATATTAAATAAATTTATCTATTCACAATTTTATTATTAATAATCAGTTATACTTAATTGAATTAAACAACTTATTTAATATAAAATATATTAATCTAACCAGTTTTCATCTGATATTTAGATCTTCTCAAGATATATATATATTAATACAATTCTATCATTATTTTATTTAACGTGATTATCACGTGTTAAATTTAAATAAATTACATTAGTTATACATATATACATATAATTTTACAATTCGACAATAATAACTAAAATCTATACATAAATCATAAAACATAATTAATACATATTACATGACTATTAAATAAATTTTATTTATAAGTAAATAGATTAAACAAATCTTAAAATTATAATAATTAATTATTCATACTTTCTTAATCCTATACATATCTCTTTAATACTATCAATGTAAACAATATAAATATAAAATTAAATAATAGAATTAATAAAATAAAATAATTTAATATATAGTAAATTTTAATAATTGTGTATCTAAATCATACCTACTCTATTAACAATATATAATCTTAAATTTTCCAATTATTTTTCAATGACTATTTACCACTTAGTTTACTAGGCCCTTTAATTAAATTAATACATTTATCTATATTCTCCTGAATATATATGGTCTCATAATATTTTTTTCTGTTATAATCTTTTACATATTTTATTATTTGCATATCTTTTATACAATTCATTTTATGGCCAGTGTCTAAATAATGAATGTATGTTTCTGAATTCATATTGTTCCTATCAATGGCTCTATTATGTTTTTTCCCTGTTTCTATTGTTGTTTTTGCAGTCTGTCCTATATATACTTTATTACAACTCCTACAAATAATTTTATATACCATCCCTAGTCTATTTTCACTGTTATTATTCTTTTTTACATTTGATATCCATTTCTCTAATGATTTACTGTTCCTCCATGCAATTTTAATATTTTTTGGCCATTTCTCTTTTTTTAAAACATTATAAGTGTCCTTATTATAGATATCCATTTATTATTTGCATTTTTATTTTTAGTTTTAGTTTTCTCTTCTAAATCACAATTTTCTTTCTTTTTATTATCATTATTAAAAATTTTTTTAATAATGCTGCTATTATATCCCATTTTTATATAATCATTTAAAAAAAAAGATATACAAACAATAAAATATGTAAAAGATAACAGAAGAAAATATTATGAGATGATATATATTCAGGCGAATATAGATAAATGTATTAATTTAGTTAAAGAGCCTAGTAAACTAAGTGGTAAATGGTCATTGAAAAATAATTGGAAAATTTAAGATTATATATTGTTAACAGAGTAGGTATAATTTAGATACACAATTATTAAATTTTGCTATATATTAAATTATTTTATTTTATTTTATTAATTCTATTATTTAATTTTATATTTATATTGTTTACATTGATAGTATTAAAGAGATATGTATAGGATTAAGAAAGTATGAATAATTAATTATTAGAATTTTAAGATTTGTTTAATCTATTATAGAACAGTTTTAAGATTTGTTTTAACTTATATATGAAATTTGTTTAATAGTCATGTAATATGTATTAATTATGATTTATGTATAGATTTTAGTTATTATTGTTGGATTGTAAAATTATATTTACATATGTATATTTATATAACTAATGTAATTTATTTTAACTTAATACATGATAATCACATTAAATAGAATAATGATAGATATATATATATATATATATATATATATATATATATATATATATATATATATATATATATATTGAGAAGATCCAAATATCACATGAAAACTGGTTAGATTAATATATTTTATATTAAAGAAATTGTTTAATTCAATTAGGAATAATTAATTATTAATAATATTATTAGAAACAACATTATGGACAAGTTTATAATTACATATATCTAATTTGATCATTGATAAGAATTTATCACAATTTTATTATAAACTGATAATAAAAATATATACAAGAAGGTACCAGAATCATCCTCTGTTTATGTGCCTGTTGTAGTATATGCTTCTACTGTTACATACTTTTTGAAGGAACTCTTCTGCATTAAACTGCCAAATGACATCACCATAGAAAATCATGGCACTATGTAGCATATATTTTTGTAAAGTGTATTTTGTGTATTTGGTGATTTTTATAATGACTGAAAAGTTTGAACAGTGTAAAATTCTGTTTTTGTTTACAGAAAATGGTAGGGGAAACAGCACAAGTTTATGAATGATTTAATTGAAATGTTAAAATTTACCATATTCCTAAAAAGCATGGTACTTGAAATCCAAAGTCAGAACAACAATGATTTTTATGCAAACATTTTTCTCTCAGATTTAATTCATAATAGTCAAGCATTTTTTTATCTGCAAGTTCTAAAACATTTATGTGATGCAGTAAAATGTAAACATCTCATTTTGTGGCAAAGATAAAAGTTTAAGCTTCACCTCCAACAAAGGGTCATCTCTCAAGGCCCTGAGTGTGAACCCTTTTAATTAATTTCAGCATGACTCAGCTTATCTATTAGCTATATTTACTCAATCTTACTTTGTGTGACTTTTTTTAAAATGATAAAATGCCTCAAATTTTTTTTTTGTGGATTTACAAGTGGTAAAAAAAACCCACAGCAGATATTAAATGGCATCATTTTGCAAGTATTTCCAGATTACTTTGAAAAATAAAAGCACATTTAAATCAGTGTATTGCATCAAATGACCAGTAATTTGAAAGAGATTAAATTTATGATACACCTGGGTCTCATTTTGTTTCTTCTTAATATCCTTCATATTTCACTATATTTATTAGAGATCAAGAAATTTAAATTATTAATAACTTATTTTGACTTGAAATACTTTTTTTTTTCCAAAATATAACATTATATTAGCAGCTAACATGAATATAGCCTGAAGATGTATTTAGAATGTTAGATTCTATGTAAATAACCTGCTTATACTAATGAGTAAATAATAATAATAGATTTATACATATGTATAAAAATATTGCAATAAATATTCAATAAATTTTAACTTTTAAAACGTATTTTGTTAGATATTAACAGAAATAAATATTTTTTTAGATTTTTAAAATAAATAATAATGAAGATTTTATTGATTTTATAAACTGAAAATAATCTTTTTAATGACAATGTATAATCTTTTTATTTTTATTGCAATCTCATTTTTTAATATAGAAACAGAAAACCATAATTGTTGAAAGATTCTTGACTACGTTTAAGGAGAAGCTACAGTACATCACATCGAATCTGATCACAAACAAACGCATATTGTAAAATATCAGTAATGATTAAAATATATATGAAAAATGTAAAATTAAATACTGTAGTTAATAAAAAAAGTTTGTCTTATATTAATTTTTTCCATATATTTGAAATTTTTTATTAGTCATACTTTATTTCCTTATTTTTTTTAATGCAAATTTTAAAGTAATTTTTCCTTGTTGCTTTGCTTTTATGCCAATTTCTGAAAATTACAGGAACCTATTCCCCATTTTTCAAGGTAAGTTACATTTATTTTTGTGCAATTTTTTTTTTGTGTGCATTTTCTGAGGAACCTATCTACCGCATAAAATGAGACCCAAGTGTACTTAAAAATAAATAAATAATTTTTTATTATGAAATTTTGGATACTTTTGGGTACCCCCTCTTATATATAATAAAGTTAAACAGATAAACATATTTTAATTGCCCCTATATCATTTCTATTGCCTTTTTTTTGTATGAAACTCATCTGTTTTATATTTGTTCTTCTGGATCTAGAGCTGTGGAATAAAGTTAAGAGAAGTAAAATTCTCAATTCATTTTTAAACTCTAGAAACTCTTAATATTAAAGCATACATCAAGAATAGTTCATGTTATAATACATTTTATTTTTCATAATAAACTTTTTTATTACCCCCCCCCCACACACACACACAACCACTATTCCAATATCTTATTGCCATGATCAGACCCACAGTTTGAGATGTTAGTTAAAATATACTCATGTTTTTAAATCTTTTACATAGCATATAATTTCTTCTCATCATTGAATTATAATAATAAGATCTTAGAGTTCATTATACATATTCTTAGTATTAAATTTCTCAATGTTTTATTTTATTTATAAGTTGTTTAACAAATGAATGGTATTCTAGTGAAAAATATAAGGACACAAAAATTTACTCCAAAGATAATGCTATCTACACTTATTCCAAAGATAATGTGTACCTACTGTACAATAATAATAGCAGTAATAAATTTTAATATAAAATATATTAACTAAAGCAAAATGCCTAGAAACTCTTAATTTAGAATAATATAATAATCTCCTAGGATAGCCTTCAAACACCAAAAGTGGATAAAGGATTTTATGGTGACTCAGAATATTCTATTAATAACTTAAAGCAATTTTTCTTAAATATTTAGACAAACAATTTAATCATTTCAATTGATTATGGTCAGTGAAAAGAAGATTAAATCCCACCCTGAAAAAAATGCAGCTATCCAAAAGTTTCCCATGCCAATGATGCAGAAACAATTGAGGTCATTCTTGGGATTATGCAATTATTACCATAAACTTTTATAAAAATGTTGCCTTTGACATAGTTCATTTATCTATTTTACTTAAGAAATGTGAAAGATGGAAGTGGAACCTGAATACATTCTAGAATCATTCTAAAATTCAACAAAATTAAAACTACCTTTTTAAATAAAAATCATGCTGGCATATCCTGATTTTGGCAAATTTTTTATCTTCAAACTGATAGCAGTTGGTTTGTATATAATCTTGTATCAAATGAACAATGGCAATGAGCCAAAAGTTTTATACTTTCCGAGTAGGCAGCCAAATGGGGCAGAATTGAATTATACTACAACATTAAAAGAGAATGAGATAATGACCCAATTATCTATAAAAGGACAATATAACAGCCAAAATTATAAATATCATATTAGGCTAAGCTCAGGGTTCTCTATTAGTGGTATATGCCAGTAATAATAAGAGATTTATGGATCAAAATGATTCTCAACTCATTCTTAAATTTCATTTTAATTAAGAACATCAATTCGCAGATTACCAACTCAGTTTCCATAATTGCTGTCAGTGTTAAACCAGTAATATCTGTTTTAATTTTTCTAAAAAACATTTAACAATTTAATTAGTAATGGAAATAGTTCAACATATTACTACTAATAAAATACCATCTTTATAAGTTGTTAATTAGTAAGTTCTCAGTATAGACCCAATATTACATTTAACTTTAGATCTGAAGGGATTGTCTCTAAAGTCCTGCTATTCATATTTTCATTCCCAAAGAACTGAAAAAATCATGCAGAGATCAAATGAGGCCATGTTAGCTAGAAAGAATAAATATTTAAAGGTTTGCCATTGCTATTGAATGTGGTTTGCATTTTAAAATTATGTATTTATATAAAATTTTCTTTGAACAATATTTAGCTTTTATATCAAATTTTTTTTTAGTCTTAACATGTCTTTATTTTTAAAGAATCATCTGACATTGCACAACACTCGAATATCAAATGTAATATATTTATATGCATCAATAATAGTTGTATAATTTTTATAGATAGTGTTTTATATATATAATTAATTCATGAAAATGTTTCTAATCTTTTCAGTCGTTTCATCTATCCCTGTGTAGTTTGTGTAGTAATTTCCTCTTTTACATTTCCAAAAGGATTAGGCCATTATATGGCTGGGGAGGTAAGATTATGTGAGTTTTCTTCATTCTATTCTTCTTTCTATTTTAAATTTCATTATTCTTAAACTGATGTTTCTATTTTATAACATTTATATATATATATTTTTAAATCAAATCTTTTCATAATATTTTTAAAATTAATATTTAAAAGATCAATTGCTACTTCAAATATAATATGATTTTTTTCTCTCATGTGTCATAGCATCAACTAGGAAGCGAACCCGATGTCGCTAACCTCTTGACCACCAATGCTTATCGAAAAATAGATTTGAATTTTAAAAATAAATACTTTTATACTGAAAACAGAAAAAAAATAGTTATATATTTCTTACTAATTTTACCTTTGGATAGCATGATTTTTTAAAAATAAATTTCTGATGTGTCAATAGAGTCACTTTTTAAATAAGTTAATTATGTAATTAAAGTAATAAAACTGATAAGATTGAATATAATTTATTACAAATTTATATTATCCCTTTTGTCAAGTTTATGTAGTGTATTAGATATTAATAAAATTATTCAGAATAATAGTAAAATAATGGTTTGTTTTTTTGTTTAATATTTTAATGATTAATATTTTAACTGTAATAAATTTAAGTGCAAATGATATAACTCTTATGAATAACTCCTCAAATAAGTGTCTACTTGTTTGGAATTTTTTTTTGTATAATTTAACAAATAAATAATAATATATATATAATAATAGTACACATGTGGTAATGTATTTGAATACTTCATCAAGTGGATCTTTCATTCAGAAGAAGCATAAATAAAATTTCATTAGTCTTAAATAAATTTTATTCTCATTTGAAATATGGATATAATATACCCTTTTCTAGAGAAGATCTCAAATTTTTATACTATGTCATTAACAATGATACATTTCTAATACTAAATGCTTTCAAAACTAGATCTTATCTCTTGTCAGTATGCAGCTTATGCAGGTTATTTTTTTATTGAAACTTATAGACACATTACATTAAAAGACTTATTTATTATTTATCTTCCTACACAAGTAAAGTTATTTCATTGGTGAAAACCTTTCCATCTTGACTTGAAGCAATTTTTAATGTATAACCCATGTTACAAGAGTTTTTTTTTTTTTGGTTTTATTGTATTTTATGTTTATTGTTTACTTAATTATAATGCAATTTTTTTTAAGTTGGCCTTTTTCTTAGATGTCATATGATAAATAAAGATCAATGGAATAATAATGTTTAATGACAATGATATACCATTAAATTGAGATTAATATCTGTTTGATTTCTCCAAAATAGTACTATTATTTATTTGTTATTTCAGATTTTTTCATGACACATTAATTCTATCTATCTCATTACTAATTGTCCTCTTCAAATTTCATCATGTCTTTTTAAGCATTATAATTACTCTAATGAATTAGATTAATTTTAACATCACCAAAATGAAACAACATAAATCTAGCCACTTATAGACTTCAAGTGAGTATTCAAGATTGATGTGATTGATTATCACTTGTTTTTAAAAATTTTTTATTGGTTCTACAGTTCCAAAACATCATTACTTATTCTATCTTTATTTATTGCCAATTTGAATTATTTTAATTTTTTATATTTGATTTATTATATTTTTGCAATGAAATTCTTGTTTGTCGCATCTTTTATTGTTAATGAATGATCCAAAGAACTAAAATCATTAACAAACTGTTTGTTATCATCACCAAATTTAATATCAACTTCTAATCTTACTATAATTTTTTATGTTTAACCATAAGTATCTTTTTTTATTTTGTTAATTCACTTTCCTAAATATCTTCCAAGTTTTATTTATTTTCACCCATAAGTATGATGGCATTGACATATTTAAGGTTGATAATTTTTTTTATCAAAATTTGAATCCATAATTAATTTTATTCAATCTATCTTTTGTTATTAATAGATGGTGCCACATATAGCTCTATGTAACATCTTTGTTGTTTTATCTAATATATTCATCATAGCCTGTTTGAACTGAATAGCTTTTAGTCTTATATATAGATTTTTTAAAAACTAATAAAAAGCTCTGATACATTCAGTTTTCGATGAATATTAAATAATTCAATAAGTTTAGCTGAAGTGAAATTTTGTTTTAATATTTTGTCATTTCTAGTGGTTTAAATTGTTCAGTTTATATCAGGATCAGCAGTGATATGTCATTTTTTTATTATCAGCTGTAGATCTATAAGTTTATTTACAAATGTAAGACTGCAATGTTATAATCACATGGTTATTGCTCTAATCTGCCTGATCTTCAACATAATCTTACTGTGATGTGATGTAAAATATATTATATATTTTATGGTAGTTTTCACATCTGTGTAGATTCTTTTTTTGATCTAAAAATATAAATTAGATCTCTAACTTGTAAGTCACAGATTGGTGCTCTAGATTCATTGATATGATGTGCTTCACTTTATTATTGATTTTTCTTTAATTTATATATATTTGTACATGAAGTGTATGGTAAAAGGAATCAATTCCTTTGATAATATTCTTAAAGATATTCTGGAAATTTGATGTTAGAAAAAATATATTTCTGGTATATTCTTACATAAATTCTTTCTACAGCTGCCGTGTCTTTTATTAGTTTTTGTGTTGTCTTACGATCCATGATGATTTTTCTATCATGATGTCATTTAAGGAATGACTGCGGAACTAGACTATTATTGTCTGCGGTATGAATGGTAACCGTAACTAGTAAACAAATACTTTTGGATAGCGCTAATTCGTTCTTAAAATCATAACAAGTTTTTAGCTGGTTTGTTATTCTAGAGACTAAAACACTACACCAGTTTTGGCGACGAGGATGGGATACGCGAGATACAAAAAAAATATATATTATATTTTAATTCAACAGTGTTCTTTATAATATTATTCTGAATCGTACATAGGACGCCGAATATTTTTTTTTTGTTACCCAAACTTTGTTTTCTATTGGATTTATAATGGCAACTATTGGGTCTTTACCACCTTTCGACGTTGACTCACCGCAAATGTGGGATACATACGCGTCACAGGTAAATTTCTTTTGTGAAACTAATAATATTATTGCTGACGAAAAGAAACGTGCAACACTCCTCGCTGTCTGCGGACTACGAACATTAAGTATTCTTCGATCTCTTATATCACCTGCGTTGCCTCATGACAGGTCATATCAAGAAATAGTAAATATATTAAAACAGTATTTTAATCCACAACCTTCCATTATTTACCAACGTTTTCAATTTCACCGTCGTTGGCAACGAGAAGAAGAAAATGTGAGTGCATTTTTAGCCGACCTTCGACGTTTGGCAGAGAGCTGCGATTTTGGTCTTTCATTAACAGAGCATCTTCGAGATCAATTTGTCTGTGGACTTCATGATGAAACTATACAGCGCAAATTATTGACAGAATAATCTTTAACATTAGAGATAGCTATACAGCGTAGCTTAGCTGCTGAATCTGCATTGGTACAGGTGTGTGAAATCTGTGCCACAAACACTCCCATGTCGACTGTTGATCTTATTCAGCGAAACAGATCAACCTTACCTCGCAAAAATGTTTCTAGGTTTTCACTGTCTTCACAAACATCCCCTACACACAAAAGGAACATTGGTGCATCTCAATCGGGATTTCCACTTTGCTATGGTTGTGGCAGTCAACACAATCGAGTGGAATGCCCTTTCAAGAAAACCAAATGCCATTTCTGCCAGAAAATAGGTCATCTACAGCGTGTATGCTGAGCAAAACAACGCACTATTCCTGGATCTGCAAACCAATGCATGGCAGTAATGGAGACAGATGATGACGTAAGTCATATCCATGAAATACGCCGTGATGCTTCAACACCTAAATCCTCCGCACATGTGTACATTAATGGCAAGGAATGTAAAATGGAAATTGACTCAGGATCAGAATATTCTATTTTATCTTCTGACACACTATCTGAATTGTGCAATGGAAAAATACCTGAACTACATCCAGTAACAATTACATTACGAGATTTCCAGCACCACTCAATATCATTCAAGGGATATTGTGTTGTACATGTTCAATATGGTGTATATTCATGCCATCTACGCTTATTAATAACAGAGAGTCCCTGTACAAACCTGTTAGGACGTGAATGGTTCACACCTCTAGGTATTTCATTAACTGGAGTCCATCTAATTACCAAACCATCTATTCAAGATATCATTAATGAATTTCCACAAGTTTTCAGCTCATCTATAGGAACTTACAAGGGTCCAGCTGTATCATTGCCAGTTGATCCTAAATTTCCCCCAATCAGGCTATGAGCCCGGCCACTACCACTTGCTATGAAACCTAAGGTGGATGTTGCTTTAGATACTCTGCTCCATGATGGGATCATTGAACCAGTGGAAAACCCTGTATGGACAACACCAGTAGTACCGATTCTTAAACCAACAGGAGAGGTGAGATTATGCGGTGACTATAAAGTGACAGTCAACAGAGCTCTTCAGAATCACCCATATCCTATACCTGCGGTACATCATCTTCTGACATCTCTTCCTCCTAGTTCTATCTTTGCAAAAATTGATTTAGCTAAGGCCTACCTACAACTTCCAGTTGATGATATGTCTGCAAACATACAGACAATCATCACTCATCGAGGAGCCTTCTGCATAAAACGTCTACAGTTCAGAATCTGTGTTGCACCCGGAATGTTTCAATGCATTATAGACAATTTACTTGGAAACATTACTGGAGTTTTTCCATATTTCGATGACATATTAATTTGTGCATCTTCAACAATTGATCTATGTTCAAAATTACGTACTGTGTTTAAAAGGTTAGCAGACAGTGGATTGCGGGCCAATAAAGAAAAATGTGTATTTGGAGTAGATTCTATGGAATTTCTGGGTTATACAATTGACTGTAAAGGCCTGCATCCATCTCCAAGTAAAACAACTGCAATTCAAAATGCTTGCTCTCCTAGGAACAAGATAGAACTGAAAGCATTTTTAGGTCTTATAAATTTTTATAACAATTTCCTTCCAGATCGTGCAACAGTAGCTGAACCTTTACATCGTTTATTACAGACAAATGCTACATGGACTTGGACACCACGACATGAAAAAGCCTTTCTTAAACTTAAAGAGGCATTGATGTCCAATAATGTTCTAGTTCCATTTGACCCTCACCAAAGCATTCTACTTACGTGTGATGCTTCGCCTTATGGAGTAGGTGCAGTACTAAGTATGCAATATCCTGATGGATCATCCGCTCCAGTTGCTTTTGCTTCACGGACATTGTCTAAGGCTGAACGAAACTATGCACAAATTGATAAAGAAGCTTTGGCAATAATATTTGGCATGAAACGTTTTCATCATTTCCTATTCGGAATTAAATTTAACATTTGTACTGATCATCGTCCGCTGCTTGGCATTTTTACCTCGGATAAACCAACACCAATAATTTTACATCACGAATGCAAAGATGGACACACATCCTCAATGCATATTCTTTTAAACTGGAATATAAACCAGGAAAAAAAAAGTTGCAAATGCAGACGTGTTGAGCAGATTTCCACTTCCATCAACCGAATGCGACAATCCAAACATGAATGGTGTCTTTTTCTTGGAGGAATTGGAAGATCCTCCTGTAACTGCTGAACAAGTCGCACATGCAACATGAAAAGACTTTTTGTTATCAAGAGTAAAGAACTATATTTTCACTGCCTGGCCAAGCAGAACCACAGACACTAAACTTCAACCTTTTCTTATAAGACGCAATGAGTTATCAACACACAAAAACTGTTTGCTTTGGGGGTCATGCGTAATTATTCCTTATTCTCTACAGAGAATTGTTCTTAACGAACTTCATTTGGGTCATTCTGGCATCGTGAGAACCAAAGCATTAGCAAGGTTATACGTATGGTGGCCATCAATGGATAGGGATATTGAGAATCTTGTGGGCAAATGCAAAAATTGTCAAGTCATAAGACATGCTTGCCCCCATGCTTCAATTCACCCTTGGGAATCACCATCCACACCATGGTCATGACTGCACGTAGATTTTGCAGGCCCAATCGATGGGCAAATGCTTTTTGTTATTGTTGATGCCTATTCAAAATGGGTGGAAGTGCGCAGAATGCCTAAAACAACCTCAGTTGCAACAGTCACAGTACTACGAGAACTATTTTATACCCATGGAATACCAGAGTGTGTAGTTTTGGACAATGGACCCCAGTTTGTATCTACAGAGTTTTCTACTTTTCTTGCTAGTAATGGAATTTGCCATGCACGAATCGCACCTTACCACCCATCAAGTAATGGTCTTGCGGAGAGGGCTGTCCAGTCTGTGAAGGAGAGCCTAAAGCGTATTACTCATGGAAATTGGGAGCAACGTATTGCCCGATACCTTTTGGCTCAGCACATAACTCCATCTACAACTACAGGTTTGGGTCCAGCCGAAATGCTTTTTCATCAACGCCTTCGTACATGCCTAGACTTCCTTCATCCGGATAGAGCCCCAAAGTCAGCACCATACAAACATCATCGGTTACGTGAATTCCAACCAGATGCGTACAGGCCCTCTGTCATATGAAGCAGGAAGGGGTTCTCCATGGATTCCTGCCATGGTAGAACAGCGTACAGGCCTTCTGTCATACAAAGTACGAACTGATCTGGGTTTACAACATAAGCACATTGATCAGTTGCGCTCAAGAACAGTGGACACTCTTCCAACTGTCTCATCTCCTGCTGAGGAAACACCACTTGCCCATAATTCTCTACCCAGTGTGACATTGGAAAACACAAATAACCCAAGCTCAACACATTTCCATCCTACATCTCCAATTCAAACTCCAAAGGCTTACAGAGAACACTCTCAACGTCAACGCCGTCCACCAGTGCATTTCACGGATTATGTTACATACTAAGGGGGAAGGAGTGTGATGTCTTACGATCCATGATGATTTTTCTATCATGACATCATTTAAGGAATGACTGCGGAACTAGACTATTATTGTCTGCGGTATGAATGGTAACCGTAACTAGTAAACAAATACTTTTGGATAGCGCTAATTCGTTCTTAAAATCATAACAAGTTTTTAGCTGGTTTGTTATTCTAGAGACTAAAACACTACAGTTTTATTATAATGTACCATTGGCATTTTTCACTAGATTTATTTCAAGATTGAAACTTTCTTTTAATCTTAAAGCTCATACCAAGACTACTCATTTTTTCAAGTTTGTTTCCATTTTTATTATCTTTGCCAATGATGTTGGAATAACGTATATGTTCTTTAGAATTTACTAATCTAGTTTTTTTAAGATTTTCATTATTGTTAATTTTAGATATTTCTTTTTTTTTTTTTTTAAAAAAAAATTATCTCTATATCTTCCAATGCCATTTTATTTTTATAGTTATTTCAATCAAAATTTTCTTGGATTAATTTTTGCTTTTCAGACTTATATTCACAATTCATCCGGTTAATCATCAGTTTTATTCCAAAACTCAAATTCATTTATGCTATTATTTTTAAAATCAATAGATATGTGATTTAAATTATATTTAGGACATTAAACAATAGACTCTGTATATGTGTTTCTTTTTATTCTCACTTAAATTTGCATGCCCAATTAATTGCATATTTTTTCTCTCAATCAGCTCGTGGTTATATTGAAAACAGATTATTTTGTTCTACTTTTGTGATTTGACGAAAATAATATTAACTAATTAAATTATTAAAGATTCTGTATTAAGTCTATGATCAGTTTGACAGTTTATAAAGGACTAGACTTAATATTGCAACTATCTTATGTTATAATAAAGTTTTCATATGTATGTTGATATGCTTCTTTATTGTATAATTATTCTTTCTTCAATGTTTTTTTTTTCCATTCAGCTTGATCCATTTTCATATTGTACACCATAATTATAGCATTTAAATATCTCAGAAATTGTTTTATATTTATTTATTTTTTTATAAAAATTATGTATTAGCATTAGTAGAACTTTGAAAACTATTAGTTATATCTTGAAAATTATAACACCCATATACAGATATTGAAGATTTTCATACATGCATTACATTTTTAGGTTACCTCAAAGATTTAAATTTAACTGTGTTAAATCAGGTGATTTTCATGAATCTTCAACAGCTTCTTTCTCTACTATCCTGAGATAAAATAATCATCAAGCCTTTTTCTGATATTAGGATGATAAAGTAATAATGAATCATACTTTTATGAAAAAAAACAATTTGTTCTTTAAGTACAAATTGTTGATTGAATATATAATGTTATATTGCATGTGAATATTTTTTGTTAAGTATTTCATGCTGAATTGAAGTATGATTTTTTAGGAGAATTAAGGACCAAAAAAATAAGTATAATATTAATTGTTTTCTAAAAGCAGGTGGATGAGGTGAAAAAAATTCAATGGTGAGTTTCAATGGTATTTTTTGGAGAAAAAAGTTATTGCACATATTATAGCATATATAAGCAATTTAACTTGCTGAAGAAGAAGCTGTCAGTAGTAACAAAAACAATTAAATTAAATTAATCTAGGCCTAGTCTTTTCAAGGTTTTCCCTCATATTCATGGCCAAAATAGGTTATAAACCATTGCTGTAATGTTACTAAATAATAATGTATGCAAATGCATATGCAGATTTATTTGTCCATTTTCTGGAAATAACAAATCATGTGTCGTGACTATTGATGGCATTGCTATCATTGATAATAAAATACACCTCCTTGATTTTTCTTTTACAATCATTGGCACATATTATAACAAAAAAATAAAATAATAGAATATAATGTATAAGGGAAATGTGTATAGTTCACTGATTAGTTTGCACAATCATTATGAAACTTATCTCTAACATTCTTTGGTTTTCTTTTATCTCTCATTTTATCTGCAGTTAAATTAGTCATACTTCTTTGTGATTGATTGCTTATGATTGAACTATCAAATAAGAAAATACAATGATATATTTTTTAAAAAAATGAGCAATTATATGTGTGGAATATAAGTTCAAAACAGAGATATGTCTATTTTCAATAGTTCAATATTCTGTTTATTAATTTGTTTGTGTTTACATCATAAACATTCAAAATATTATATTATGAGTTGTGAAGTACTTCATAGAATCTTTGGATAGATTTGTTACTCAAAAATACAATGCTAAATATTTAATATTACAAATACATCATAAGTTGAATAAAATATTCACCCTTTTAATTCCACTACCTTTCTGCTAAGGGATGTATCGATTGTAATATAAAGAGTAATACTTCTGCAGCAATTAATACAGTCTAATTAAATAATTTAATTTTAAAAAATTGCATTGTATCAATTGTGTTTGAAAGTGTTTCAATACTTATTACTCTTTAAATGATTAGAATTATTTTTACAATAACTTTTTTTTATTGAGAAAATATTTTTTCAGAAATGATTTTAATTATTTTCAGCTCTTTACATATAATTCTGATAGCAGTTTTTTTTTTTTTAATTGCATAATACCTCTAATGAAAACTTTACTTCTATGGCTATAGCAACATGAGAGCTATTCCTTTATGATTAACAGAATAGTCATTCTCAGTTGAATGGCATTACAATCCACACTATTATAGTTGCTCTTATTGTATGTTTGTATTATGTCAGACTGCGCTTCAGAAAAAATATATATATTTCATAGCAAGAATATTCTAAATAGATTTTAAACAAATTTTTTGCTAGATGATGATCAATTTTGCTACATTTATTACATTACAAAATTACGTTCTACATTAAAAATAAATACTTCAGAATTTATCTTAAGATGAATAACCTTCTGTAAAATAAACTACATCTTATATTTAATTAAACTGTCATGTTGGAATAATTTTATGATACTATTTGATTAATTAGTACATTATATTATTATTAATTGGCAAAAATAAAAGTAATTCAGAAATGATAATAATTGTATTTCTTGTATCTTGAAGTGATAAGGTGAATATTTGAGATCTAATCAAGTGATTAAACTGAGATAAGTTTCTTTCACTTCTCAGATGGAAATTATATCAAGAAATATTTACTTATTGAGCCCATTTTCCTCACTATGGCACTAAACACACAAATAATAATTCAGAATTTTTTTCCAATGGAAAAAATATTACCAATTATAAAAGAATGTATCCTGTATGTCAAAGGGTCTTCTTTCAAATAATAGCAAACTCATTTCTGCAGCCTTTGATTCCTCTTGAAGGTCTTAAAGGAACTGAGCAGGGCAAATTTCTAATGTCCACTCCATACGTTCTTGTCATTGCAGCTGTTATTATTATGTGATTATTCATATAGTATATGAACATGGATGGTCTACTCACCAACACGCATTAGCCAGCATGGTGAGTTTATTGGCTTTTTACCTCTGAGTTTAAAAATATTTTTTCCAATATATACAATCATGACAGACAAAACTAAATCATGGCCCTTACTCCCAGGAGGCTGTAAAGTCACCAACCAAGGCAGCAGTTGGTGGCCAAATGTGGAGGGTGCAAAGAATCTCCTGATTGCAAACTCAGGCGCCATTTGATGATGACTTTTTATTTAGGTACTTACAATTTCAGATCACGTTCAAGTAAAGAAATATTGCAAGAGTTAGAAGAACTGTCTTACATTAAATGGGACATTATTGGACTTTGTGAAGTTAGAAAAAAAGGTGAAGAAACAATTGATTTAAAAAGTGGACATATACTCTATGATAAAGGCACAAGTATTGGAAATATAAGTGGAGTAGGATTCATTATAAATAAAAAATGGAAGAATAACATTGTAGAGATTGATGGTATATCAGACAGAGTGGCAAGATTAGTTTTACAACTTAATAGCAGATACCAAATGCAGATAATTCAGACTTATGCCCAACACATTCTCATAGTGATGAAGTTATAGAAGATTTTTATATAAATGTACAAAAGGCTTTTGATCAGAGTAAACAACATTTTAAAATAGTTATGGGAGACTTTAATGCTAGAATTGGTAAACAAATGAAAGATAAAAATGCTGTAGGTAATTTTGATTATGGTAATAGAAATGAGAGAGGACATAGACTTGTGGAGTTTGCAGAAAGGAAAAACTTTATATTATGAATTCTTTGTTTGAAAAAAATGTTAAAAAGAAATGGACATGGAAGCATCCAAATGAAGGTACAGCAGAATTAAATTATATTTTGACTAACAGAAAATATACATTTCAAGATTGTAATGTTCTTAATAAATTTAATACAGGTAAGTGATCATCAATTAGTAAGATGTAAAATACATGCTAATGCAAAACTAGAGAGACAAAAATTATTAAGAAAGACAATATTTACAGTTGATATTCCGAATCTTCAGAAACATTCTAATGAATTTAAAATAGAACTTACAAATCGGTTTCAAGTATTAGTAGATTTTGAACATGATTCAGATTTGAATGACATTAATAAGAAAATAATTGATACACTTTTAAAAACTGCAACAAAGATAGCTGGTAGAAAAAAGCAGCAATTGACCAATAAAATTTCTACTGAGACTAGAGAATTTATGAAGAAAAAAAGGAATATGAGGATATACAACAATGATGCATTAAAAAGATTGAATATCTCAAATTTTGTAAAATGGTGTGGAAAAGAGTTGAAAATGATATAAGAAAGTATAATTGTGAACTAGCAAGGAAAGCTGTAGAAGAGAATAAAAGTCTAAAAAGTGTAAAACAATATTTTGGTATTTGTACGAAATTTATATCTGCAATAAGAAAAAAAGATGGCATTATTACTAAAAATAGAGATGACATCATGAAATGTGTGGAAGACTTCTATCAAGAATTATACAGTAATAAAGAACAAGTGCCTCCTATACCTATTATATCTTCTGAATTGCCCAGAATTTTGAATGAGGAGGTGAGACATGCAATTAAATTTATGAAGAAAGGGAAGGCTCCAGGTAATGATGGAATTATAATTGATATATTAAAAGAAGCAAATGAAAAAATATAATTTTTTTTAGCAAAGTTATATACCAAATGTCTAAATAATAAAGATGTACCAGATGATTGGAAGAATGCAGTATTAATATTAATATTTTAAAAAGGTCATAAAGAAGATATTAGAAATTACAGACCTATCAGTCTTTCATCAGTTTTATACAAAAATTTTACTAAGATAATTACAACTCTTCTACAGAAAACACTGAATTTTCACTAACCAAGAGAACAAGCTGGATTTAAAAGTAGTTTTAGTACAGTAGATCATATCCAGGTATCGAGAGAAGTTATAGAAAGGACAAATGAATATGAGTTGCCATTATGCTTAGGATTTGTAGATTATGAAAAGGCATTAGATTCTATAAACATTTTTTCAGTGATTAAAGCATTGGATCATCAAGGTGTAGATCCAGGATATTATCATATTTTAAAGAATATTTATAAAAATGCAACAGCAACAATTAGATTACATAATGATAGTTGTAATAGTTTTAACAAGGCTGTAAACCTTAGCAATGAGCGTCTGAAAAAATCGTCACTAGGGACCTCTTTAGGTCTTTAAAACACATGCTTACGCTATGAAGAAAAGAGAAAAGGGATTCTCTTGGGATTCTCTCTTTTCTTCATAGCGTAAGCATGTGTTTTAAAGACCTACAGAGGTCCCTAGTGATGATTTTTTCAGACGCTCATTGCTAAGGTTTACAGCCTTGTTAAAACTATTACTGAAATAATAGTGAGCGTTTAATAAAATTTATAATTACAACTTTAAATAATGATAGTAGGAAAATCAACATTGAAAAGGGTGTAAGACAGGTTGACTCCATATCTCCAAAACTTTTTACAGCAGTGCTGCAAGAAGTATTTTGTGGATTAAAATGGGAAGCTAAAGGAGTGAAAGTAAATGGAGGTTATTTAAGATTTTGCAGATGATTTAGTTGTTTTTGCAAATAATACATTAGAGCTACAGGAAATGTTGCAGGAGTTATCAGATGAAAGTAGGAAAGTACGACTAAAGATAAATGTTAAAAAGACTAAAGTAATGTTTAATAGATTTTCTCAAAATTATGAAAATAAAGATTTATTATGATGAGTTAGAAGAAGTTAACAGTTACAAATACCTTGGTCAGATTATTAATACAGATGGAAATATAACGGATGAAATTAATCATAGAATTAAACTTGGTTGGAGTGCTTTTGATAGAAATAACTTGATACTAAAAGGAAATATGCCTATGTGTTTGAAAAGGAAGGTTTTTAATAAATGTGTTTTGCCAGTTTTTACTTATGAATCTGAGACTTGGACACTTAATAGAAGAACAATACAGAGACTTCAGACCACTCAAAGAAGTATGGAGAGATGCATGTTGGGAGTAACAAGAAGATATCGAAAACGCAATGTATGGGTAAGAAAACAAACATGTGTTACTGACCTCATTGAAAAAATTAAAAGACTAAAGTGGAGTTGGGCTGGACATATTGCTAAAAGAGATGATAATAGATGGACAATTGAAATTTTAACTGGATTCCAAGACAATGTAAAAGACCCAGAAAGATACCACATGTGAGATGGATGGATGAAATAAGAAAGTGTGCTGCGGTGATATGGAGAAGAGAAGGTAAAGATAGGAAAAGATGGATTGAACTTGGAGAGGCCTTCATCTGCAGTGGATTGATAATGGTTCATGATAATGATAGTCCTGTAAGTCAAACATGATTTTCCTAAAAAGCAATTCTCTTGAAGCTAATTTATTATTTTTATCAATATTTCATATCTCATTTCAGTTGTAGATTCTTTACAGTACTTAGAATTTATTGTGAATAAAATTCTTTTATACTTATTAGTTTGTTTATTAGTATTAAAGTTGGACACATAATAGTAATGAATTCTTATTTGAATTACAGAAAATGAAAATGACAGTATTAGTAGTCTATTAGTTAAATTTCAGAATAATAAAAATCAAAAAAGAAATGGTTAACTATAATGTACATTACCATGAGATTATCATACAGGCTGAAAACATAGTATTAAAATAATTTGGTTCTTTCAGCTTTCTACAGTATAAACAAGAGCAGTCTTTTTTTTCTCCACCACTCTAATGCCATCTTTTGCAAGCTTAAGTAATCTGTTTGCCAGATGGTAGTGCATTAGATGATATTAGTGTAGCAATAGTAATAATAGAAAGAGAAGATTTCTCATTTTTATTTGTAATATTATTATGTTTCACATATTTTTATGATGATATATTTTTAAAACCATAAAAACATCGCATGATCACCATTTCATCTGCTTATACATTCTGTTAATAAGAGTACAAACTCTCCATATAATAGTGCCACCAAGTGCAAGCTTTCATAATCAATGAATGTAGGCAATCAATGGTTGATCTCAAATCCAATGTTTCTCACTGGTGAAAGCCACAAGTTAGAAACTAGTCTGGGGATGTTGGATGAGTAGGCACTAAATAGAGATTTTATGCACAAACCTTCCTGCATTCATTGATTATGGTGGCCCTACTGTATGGAGAGTTTGATACTCTTATTATTATGTATTTTTATTGATGTAATGGTTACTATTAAATATTTAGAAGCTTAAATGCACCTGTAGAGCTATCTCATAATAGACATGAATTTATATTCTTAACTATAACAGAGTACTTTAGCTTCTGTTTGTGCATATAACTTATATATTTAAATAAATTTGGGAGATTAGTGTAAGAACGATGCATCACACTAGTAATAATTTTGGAATCAGATAGTCTACTAGCAAACTCCTGCCAACCATAACAAGCAAGAATATGATTATTGAAGTCATTCATTTCAAAACATTAGATGTTAATGGTACTGTTTATAAATATGTTTTTAAAAATGGAATCTATTTATATTAGGTATATCATTTAAAATTGGAATTGTGTATATCAATATTGTTGACATATACAAAACAAAGAATCATATAAATTAGATATGGTATGTTGGATTATTTTCATCTTCTATGAGTGAATGTTGAATGTATAGAAAATTTTAAACTCTATTTAAACTTTCCAAGTACAAACAACTTGTTAATAATAACACACAAATAGATAACACAGTTTAGTAATTACACAATGTTTTGAGTAGTATTATTCTCCACTCTTTTCAGGTGTTGCTAGCCTATATGCATAGTGACAATATTCACTTAGAAGTTGAACTCTCACCTTTAGATTCGTGAACATCGAATTTAAGGCAAAAGTTCTACCAGCTGAGCTATTCTGTCAAAGGTCAAAACATTGTGTAATTACTAACCTGTTGTCTATTTGTGTGTTATTACTAATAAGTTGTTTGTATTTTGAAAGTTTAAATAAATTTTAAAATTTTCTATACATTCAACATTCACTAGTAGATGATGAAGAATAGTCCAACATATCACATCTAATAATACACCATCATCACAAACCTTCAGACAAAGGATCATATAGTTTTCTCTGCTTACTTTCATATTTATCCTCCAGTAAATGAAGAAGAGGAAGCAGGTAAAAATGGTTAGATTGGAGATTGTAACAGATCAGCAGTAAAGAGTGGTTCAATGATGGACTAGTAAACAGACTAACAGTGATTAATGTCTAAAATAGAATAGTTGCAAGCAAGAAGCAATTACGTGTTTATATATTGAAAAGATTATTACCAGCGAAGAGTAATTAACTGAAGATTAACCAAACCGCAAGAGACAATTTGTGAACGGAGATTGTTAATATATAACGTATAAATTGTGTGTGCCGATGTAAACATTAATATTGCCAACTTTAATAGATTTATTTTATACGTGAAATTATATATGTTTATTTGTGTTTCAAGAGACATTTGATTTAAAAGCACAAATATAATAACTGGATTACTTCTGGTGTGGAAGAAGACTATTTTCACCCGAGGAAAATAAACAGCATATGTATATTAATGAACTATTATCTTTTTATTTTGTTTTTACCACATTATTATTTATTAAGTTAATCTTATTATATATACCTTTCGAAGTATATTGTTTATTTATTTAGCTCCCTGACTGGTCTAATATTTGTTTATGCAATCCTAAAAATGAACATTATAGTTCGTGAAATACTTGAATATATAGGATTAACAAAAGTTTGATTCGTGATAATGGGTTGATTAGATAGACAATTGATTTTTACGATTTGTTTATTACATAAAAAAGTTTATCTTTTGAATATAAATGGCAAAAGTTAGTATGGTATAAATAGCGGATTATTATTATTATGAATACATAAATTGTCCTGTCATAAGATGACAAATATAGTAAAAATAATTGCTACCTACCCATCTAACACGATTGATCAACAACAATAATAACGTATTTTTAATTTAAATTATTATTGCTATATATATGTTAACGACTTAAAATTTATTAACACATACAAAAACAGTCGTTGTAATTTTTTTAAAAATATATATTAATTAGTATAGGTATGGATTATGCAATAAATGACATTATTTATTTTTCTGCAAAATATTTTTGTTATAATCTGTGTATATATCTAAAGAGAGAGAGAGAGGAAGATCTTAGAGTGTTATGGGAAACACACCCATCTATCTTACCCATGCTCTGGATTATTAATACAAGCCAAGTTGCTTTAGATTAAAGCAGAGTTAGGGCATTGATTCACAGCTGACCTTACTACACATTCATTATTAATAAAATAAATGAATGTCTAGCTAATAACTAGAGTAAAGATTGGAAACCTGCAATTTACAAACTACAAATGACTGTTTGATCCCATACTTATGGCTCTTTTTATCAACATAAACTCATTTTTAAATTTTATTTGTAAGTTGTAGATAAAATATATTCTTTATTACCATGTGTTTGACTATTATTGCATAATAAACTTCTGACTAATTCATTTCATTCTGCATGTCATTTATTTGTTGTATAATAGATTATTCAAAATATATGTAATTCAGGTTGCCCATTTCTTAGAAAGAGGAAAAGCAAGATTCCTTCCAATTTATGGAAATAGGGTTGTTAGCTATATACCATGGTTCTTTGATCTGCTTAGAGTCATTTTGCTAGATACATGCTATGCTGATGGATATGGATTCAAATGTATGGCCTGTGGTCAAAAAACTATGGCCTATAGCTAACAACCCTAATGTCATAAATCAGAAAAAATTCTGCTTCCCCCCTTTCTAAGAAATGGTTGATCCTATTGATAGACATTTTGAATAATCTAGGGCCTATATATACACATATTCATACAATTATGCATATTCCATGGCTATGACTATGATGACATTTAATGTCCTTGAAAGCATTTAACTTTGATAATAATTTTCATGCAATCATAGCTTTTTTTATGAGAGCATGTCAGCGCATGTATTTGTAATTTACAGTTGTCTAAGAAAAGTTTTTTAATTTTATAAAAATATATATAACAACATAGTTCCCACATGTAGATCTTGCAATACATATTTGACTATGATGTAAATATCTGTGTGTGTATATTGCTCACAAACATATTCCTTGTTTTTTTAAACTACACTTACTGTTTGACATTTTACTTTTTTAATTAATCCCTGAATTTACTTCTACAGCATCAGCTGACACAAGCTTGTAATGAAATTCAATCATCTTTATCACCAATATATATTATTTGTTTTGCAAAATTAAGCAATCTGATGTTATTGAATTTTTGCATATCACATAGAATAATTATAAATATTTTATTTAGATGAAAAAAGTTGTTTCAAAGAGATTTGAATATATTTATCTTTAAAAAATGAAATTTCATGGATTGGGTTATAATTGAAGATGATGATAATAGTAAATTAATAACACACAAGATTTTATATATTCAAAAGCTGGATTAATTATATATTGATGCAATTAACAGTCAAAATGACTGTTGCATTAAAAGTAGGATGTCTATACATCTTGGTTTTCCCAGATTTGTCCTAATTTTATCTCTCTTGTCCCAGTCTCTCAGGATGTTCTTTCAGGATAGTTAATTGTCCCACTTTTTTAACCACTCATTTTTAATTTTATTTTTAACTTTATATTTAACTTTATAAATTAATATTTATTCATTTAATATTTTATAATTATGTTTTTGATTGATTAATCAGTAATTTTCCCAAAATGGAAGTGTTTTCCTTTTGGTATGTTAAAATACGTGATTTTTTAATTTGTGATTTTGTTTTAATAAATAATATATATATATACAAACTACTGTCTTTTGCTTTTCTTTATATTATGAAATGAGTATATTGTTAATAATGTAAATGTGATTATATGTTTTGTGATTTTCTTATTTCATACTGAAATATACAGTCAATCTGTAATGAAGTGTTTTTTTTTATCATGTTCCCCAGTTAGACACTGTGGGAATATGCAAACCCTAATGAATAGTAAATTCTAGTCCAAATATATTGCTTAAAATGTTTGTTTATTATTCAGACTATATTTCTATAGGCATTAGAGACTAAAATTTCCAGGTTGTCTTTTCATGCTTATTGTAGCACAGAAGTTATTTAAAAAATGTGTTGTGGATAAGACTATTTGCTTTGAATTCACTAATAATAAAAATCCTACTTGATCTTTTGATGATGATTGAAAGATTAATGATTATATGTTGCATTCTCTGTTTGTTAAATCAATAAAGCCATATAAGAATTTAATGGTAGAAATTCAATGACTGACAAAAGAGCATTAAAATGATTGGTGAAATAAAACAACAAAAGAGATAAAGTGATTAGGATACTTTACATTTTTAAGCATTTGGATTGAAAAATGATAAAATAATTCACTACAGTTAAATCAGTGAATAAAACTCATTTATATAATAATGATGGTATTTTCTGAAGATAAAAATAATATTTTTATCCTCTTTTAAATAATAATAATACATTAATTCAGATGCCAAATTTTTAAAGGTATATCTATCTGACCATTATTTAGTATTTGAAGATATCCAAATGCATGAAGTTAAATCAATTCTTTGATATCTTAAAATTGGAGGCATTGTATATATTGTGGAAATACCTGGGAATTTTTTAAAATTTGATGATAACATGATAGATTTAGAATTTATAAAAAAAAAATTTAAAAATTTATGTACTCAAAAACTGTGCCATGTAATTAAATATATTTCTATTGTTACTATATACAAAAATGAATAGAATAGAAAAGACTGTAGTAATTTTTGGGTGATATTTATTGTTAACTATTTAAGCAGAACAAATAGTTGAATTCATTTAGTTGCTTTAATTTATAGATAAACAGTTATAAAGAGAGTCTGTGCAATTCCAAAGAATCAAAAAGTATTAGAGACTTGACTGTCTGACTGTTTTTATAATGTATTCTAAATCATTTGACGAATGGTGAAATGTGAAACCATTATGAAATTGGTCTATCAAGTTTACATTCATTGAACCATATAACTCAGAGTATACATAATAAAAAAATTGTTTGAAAAAGGAAAATAAATATTTGCCTTTGTGAGATGCAATATAATAAGCATGCAAAAAAAGATAGAAAAGATAAATAGATGATCTAAGGGATAATTTATTTTATATGAAATCACAATGATATAAAAAATGAGATAAGAATCCAAAAGAGCAGAAAATAAGTTTGTTTTTCCATATTGTTGTCATTGTTTAAACATTATAGGAGTGATTTGTTCTTGTTTTCAATTGCCAATGGTGAGAGTTTGAGCATATTTTTATTCATGTTTCATCTTCTAGAAAAGAAAGATGCTCAGTTGAACTATCAATGGGTCATCTATTTGAAATAACAATCCCAAGTCAAGTTTATCTGGAGTAGATTCAACTCTAGATGATGAAACATGGCACACCAATGCATTATTATTACACTGTTGCAAATTTAAGATTATTATGTGGTGCAAACATATAAACTCTAATAAAAAAAATTATTGATGAATATAAATTAAAAAGTCATAATACAGTATTATTAAAGATATATCTATGGCTAAATTTATTTGTCATACAATTAGTTCTAAATGAGTTCAATGATATTAAGAAGAGGACAACATTATCAGCTGAGGACAACTGTTTCTTTCAATTAATCTATTAAAAAAAACTAGCTTTTTGATTTCTCTCTAAGTTAAGTCAATCAGCATATTAAAGATGTCAAAAAGTCTAAATTTAGTTCTTTGACTAAACTTATGTGAAAAACTTATTTATTTTTTAAAAAGTAACAGAATATTTCTACAGAATTACGAGAAAATATTTGAGTAATTATGTAGTTCCAGAAATGACATCAAATATAAGTTAAGGAGGCATAATAGGTACCTTTAGAGATTTGTTTTAACTTTAGACAAAGCATTCAGAAGACAGACTTTTATATTTTATAGAAAAAATTTTATTTATTAAATCTGACTACCAGTGATGACTTTTGTATCAAGAATTTCATATTGGTTTGGCTTTTACTACATGATTAACGGAGATGCTCTGTATGACATGGTGCTATAATACAGAGTGGTAGATCATAGATCTCAAGACATAAAGTCCATAAATCATGACATGTAAAGTCAATTCCAATGCTTTATCTTTTTGTGAATCAAACTATTTATTTATTAATTGAGATGATGATGTATATCAATATGGCTTATTCACCATTAATGTAGTGAACAAATAGTACAGAAAAAATTGGATTACCAGATTAATTTGTTTCAAGTGATTCACAGCAGCCTAATTAAAAGTCTATAAAATTTGAAAATCACTTTTATATAATTTTTATGTTAAATGTAAAATTCTTCTGAGAAATATTTTGTATAACTTTAAAAGTAATAGTTTCATGAAAAATGTAGTTTTATAATGAAAAATTTTGACAAAAACTTATTATTTTGACAGTGGTATAATTTTCATAACAAAAAAAAAAAAAAACAGAATTTAAAATTTATTGGTATTATTTGTAAAAAAAAAAAAGAAAATGAGAGAAGTATTTAGAGAAATATTTATTATTAAATAAAATGCAAATTAAAATATTTTTTAATAGACATATAGAATTTGGAAAGAATTATGATTGTAAGTTGAAAGAGACAGATTAAAAAATTGGTTTCAAAAGCATTTGATGGAATTAGTTATGACTGTGATAATGATTACAATTGCCCTGTGCAATTTATTGCAGTTGTAAGCATGGTAGTAGACTTTAAAAGCTAAAAGTTCTAGGATTGATCCCCAGGTGAAAAATATGAAAGGAAAATTCAATTCAGTAAAATGAATAAAATATTTGTGTTCAGTCTCACTACTTTGGTACTCAAATTACATGTTTTCTGGGCAATTAACCAATTACAATTAATAGTATTGCAATAACTTTTATTTTGTATTATTAGGAGCAAATGATATTTGGTAAGAGTTATGTTATTGTGTTCTTATATATGACTATAGACATTTAACCCATCATATTATTATTATTAAACAAGGCAAAATTCTCCATACAGTAGTGCCACCCTGTGCCAAACAGAGTAATCAATGGATGCCAGAAGGCTTGTGCATAAAATTCCAGTGCCTACTCATCCAATATCCCCAGACTAGTTTCTGGATTGTGGCTTTCATCAGTGAGGAGCCTTGGATCTGAGAGCACTTCACCTAGATCTTAGGATCTAATGCAACCCTCCAGCAGCCACCTTTTATCACTACTTAACTACAAAACTATGAGATTGAAAACACAAAAATATTTTTAATCTAAGCTCAATAACTTATATAGTCCTAAGATCTAGGTGCAGTGCTCTCAGATCCAAGACTCCTCACTGACAAAGGTCACAAGCCAGAAACTAGTCTGGGGTTATAAGATGAGTAGGCATTAGATAGGGATTTTATGCACAAGCCTTCTGGAATCCATTGATTACTCTGTTTAGCATAGGGTGGTACTATTGTATGGAGAGTTTTGCCTTGCTTAATAACAATTATGTGCTAGTATAAGAGATAGTGATCATGTGATGTGGTTTAACATATTATTGCTACTATTAAATTATTTTTATTATATTATTTATAATGATATTACTTCTCTATGTTTATTTTTTTTCAAACAGATTAACACAACACCAGCTGTCTACTCATTATTCAGTAATAAAACATGGACCAATCTTAGCAAGCAAGATGTTGAGGACCATAACATTAACTACTGGCATCGAGATTTTGAGATTAATATTTTTATTTCATTAATTCTTTACATTTTGATGAGGGTAAGAAAACATATTTTCGTTATATATATATATGTACATGTAATAAAGTTTTTGTGTAATTTTAATTTACATATCTATCATGTTTTGATCTAGGTTCAAACATGGTTCAAATAAATTTTATTTTGTTTTTGACAGGCATATGATTGTTTTATTAGATATATCATCCAGTATCTAACCAGACAACCACTCAACATTGGTCAATAAATAAATTTATACTTTTTATTTTTGAATAGAGGGCAAAACAATGATGAAAAATTACTCAAGTTCTCTGTTTCAGTAATTAGTAAGCTTAATGAGTATTGTCTTTTCTTTCATTCTTTACCAGTGGTGAACTATGAAAAAATCATCTAGTCTAGAAGTGGCTATTTAAAGCTTGGTCTACCATGTATATATATATTCAAATTACACCCAATATATTATTAAAATAATAAGTGCAATACTGTTCAAGACTAAATGGTTTTATAAGTAATCATTAAATAATAATAATAATAATAATAATAATAATAATAATAATAATAATAACAATCAGCAATCTCCATTTGTTGTCAAGGCAACCTCCTTTTAACAATAAAAGTGGAATCCCTTTATTGTTAAATGGGGGTTGATTTGACAACAGATTGAGATTGTTATTGATATTGGGATTATCTAATTGTTGACTAATTTTAATGATTATATATATATATTATAACAGGTCTGTTATATGGCACACAATAATATAGTGTGTGTGCACAAATATATATAAAGTTGAAAGGAAAAATAGAAATAAACACAGACAAAAATTTTAGTAGATATTTTTTTACATTCCTGGAATAAAAATAATGAATAAAGGGTTAAATAACTCTGAATTTAAATCAGAATTTTATTATAAAGTAAAACATTTAAAAAAAAAACAAGCATAATTTATTTTTGAAAATCTTTTTATTAATGCTTGTGTACATTTCTATTATCTATTTTTAAAAATCTTTGATAAGATTTTCAAATGTAGCTTTTTAATTAAAAGTTCTTTTGGAGGAATTAAAATTGTTTTCAATCAAGAGAGATAAGAAAAAAACACAGTTTTTACATTTGTTTTTATCACCTTAAGAGTAAAAGGATTAGACAGACTGAAAACAATCAGTAATCTGTTTTTATTATCTCATATGATTCTATAAAATGGCTGATAAAAATATCATTTCAGGTTTTGGCTAATAATTTTCAGAGAATCAGCTGGATATACAAAGTCTAGTTAATATTTTTGGAGAAGCAAGTGGCTAAATTGACTAGCTAAAAAGTCTGTATAGTAATTTTTGAAAAGCTGATGGCTAAGAGTTAGCTGCAAAGTCTGGTTTTAATATTTAGACAAATAGCTGACTCATAGTTAGCTGCAAAGTTTGGATTTAAAATTTTTGAGAAGCAGTGGGCAGTAAGAATAGTTTGCTATAGTTGGCAGTAAATAGCTGGCCAAAAAGAGTTGTTTAGCAGAGATAGTTTCCAGAACTATATAAATAGCTCTCATGAAGATGTAGCTGAAGTCAAGACAGAAGAAGACAGCTGCTACTGATTAACTATATTGGAGTTTGCAACTTAGAAAGAAGACCCACTTCTCTGTCTCTAAAGCCTTAAATGTGGACAAAACAGTTTGCTGGCCTGAAGCTCATAAAATCCTAGATACAAGGGACTGATTGAATGTCAACATTTTACCTGAATTATACCTTCCTGATTATGACAATTCTAGACTATACCTGTCTGATCAAGAGCAACCTAGAAAGAGAAGCACAGAAAATGTATATACAATGATCAGTAGCATTATATATAATGCAAATAAAATTTTAAATAATTTCTTTGGTAAAAATGATATTTTAAAAGATAACAAGTAAATAATTTTGCATGAATTGAATTAAAATCTAAAAGTAATGATTGATTCATGGGCATTTATTTTGAAGAAAAGAAAAAGAGAACTTCAAAAAAATTTTTACATTAATTTAAAGATGTATGTATATGTAATTAATTAATTGTGAGTAACATGTCATTAAAAAAACTTTTGAATTACCTGTCAAATAGTTGACTTTATTTTTTTTTAGAAAGGTAAAAGAAAATATTTTTATTGATTGAAAAAAGAGGCTAATTAATAATATTAATTTATATCATCTGTATTTTCATAGATGCACATTTATGTGTGAATTTTACTTATAGTTTTCAAATGGAATTAATTATGAAATATATTTGTAATAATTTTATTATTTTGATAAGTTCAAACATGTTCATTTTATATTAAGCCACATGTCTGTGTCCTGTCTGGTTTTAAATAAACCTATTGAAGCATATATGTAAATCAATGTAATAACTTATATTTTGGAAGTCAAATATATGTAAATCACAATGTGATAATTTGAAATTTGTATAGTAATCAAAAACTTACATGTGTATAGCCATATTCTAAAGACCTTAATATCATTTTTTATTGTTATTAATAAACTTGTATTTCATTGTTAAAATTATTCCAGTGACTCACTATAACAATTAATGAGCTTGCATTCTTTAGATTCATGCAATAATGGTCTGATTATATGAATGGTGATGTATTTAGGCGTAGGTGCATCCAGTGATGATCAATCATCATCATCATCCTGGTTGGCACATAAGATTATATTTTAAAGCCCCTACACTACATTTTATTTAGTTTAGTCTTATTAGAAATTAAATTTATAGTTGGCCAGTATATGAATGGTACTAAGTGGCCAGAGCATTGATGATGATCAGCATGTTTTAATATCCCAGCATTATTATTTTTGGTTGTATTCTTATGTATTAGCACTTAAGTTTGTGCATCCAAACTATGATTTAAATAATTGCTCAAATTGGCAAAGGCTCAATAGTTAGCCTGTTCTACAGAAAACCTATTTCTAGTCCAGTCACCTGATTGACTGTTGATTTATATTTTGTATTATTCAAATCCAGTCACAAGATGGAATGTTGATTTTGTGTATTGATATATTTTGATTGTGAATTATTCATGATGATGAATGGTTATTTTTATTTTGAATATTACTTATACTTATTGATAATGCTGGTTGATTTATTTAATTATACTTAACTGATCTCTTCTTATCTAGCCGGCTGACCTCACAGAGATTTCGTGATCTCATGTTCTCTTGTAATATCTCATTACTTATTTTTTATGATAATATCACTTATGTTAATATCATACTGCTCTTGAATATATAAAATTGCTTATATATTTTATGAAATTAAACATTACTTTAATACCTATTACTTTGTGATAATATTCATTAATATCTTTAAATCTTACTTTAATACTTCATTATTTCAATACTTTAATATTTATACTTGTTTGTAAATTTGATATTTTATGTTTTGCTACCATCTCCATCTTTGCCATCAACCCAGGTATGACTACCATCTTCACGCCTATCATCCCATTACTATTACAATATGTACTGATGTTGTTAAGAGGAGTTAACTGATGATGATTAATTTAGTAATCCTGTTTATCTAGTTTAATCATCACCAAAAGATGACTACTATCTTAATAAGTCCATCAAAAAATTAACTAGTCATTCAAGCTTATATCCATTTTATTAGAGAAATATTGTATTATCTAAATGGTATTACCTTTCTCTTTTCCAGAAGTGCTGTTGTCACTTTAGTTTAATCTTTGACTACTTTTTTTCTTCTCATAATTATAAATTCCTGATTTTTAGCACAGTTCAACAGCTTGGAATTGGGCAGTTAATGATCAGGTAATAACACCCATGTAGGATACAATATACATATGGATAGAGATAGAATGCTTCACAAAATAAGAATAAAGAATTATATTTACATGTAAGCTGATGGAATTTATTAACAAAGTTTAATAATAAATTAATAACATGAGTAAATTAATATAAAATCCTAGTAAGCAACATACAAACACATACTTAATTGTCTTTCTTAAATTGCCTTTCTTAGATACATCTTTATTGCCCATTTTACAAAGAAATTTTTAAAACAAAATTGATATTATAGCATTTTTAATGAAATATATTATCTACTCATTATCTTTAATATCTCCAAATATATACATAATAAATATTTATATGAAGACCGCAATAATAAATTTCAGAACAATCCTCTTCAACTATAAGAATATTAGTCTCATTTAATAATTATTCTCTCTAGTCTTCTGCTCCTTCTTAATTTACATGTTGTATTAATATATTAACAACTGAAATAAATTATTAGTCCCTGATAAAGTACATATACTTTCTTCCCTTATACATTCTTTATGGTTATGTCATCATTTTAATTATTTACATTTCATAATCTCATATTTCTCATGCCTTTTTCTTTACTAATTATTTAAGTTATTCTATTCTTAAAACCAATCAGTTCACTATAGTTTCATTATCCTTCTAGAAATAAGAAAATTAATTTGATCATATATATCGAGCATTACCTTTATTTTTATTTTTCACAATCCTCATTAATCATATTGTTTTATCCTAATCTCTTCTGCTTCTTTTAAATAATGCAGTTTCAATTTTTATGATGATATCTATATAGATAATTATTTTATGCCTCATTTATTTGTATCCATGCTATATTTATCTAGAACCATTAGTAATTAGCTTTAACTTTTTTATTATCTTATCAGAGATAGTCAAATAAATATGTGATTACATTTTTGCTTCACTAATCTGATATATTGATGATGTATTTATAGAATACTGTGTCAGTTGCCTTTAGAAGTTCCTTGTTTATGAAGTATTATCTTTATTAACAAATTAATGTATTTATTACTTTTTTAATTTTCATTTCTATAATATCTATGCATCTGCTTTCTCCTAGAAAATCTCATAAGTAGTGCCTTCATTCATAATGGTGGAGACTTAATAAATGCTTCAACTTTTCTCAATAAATTGCATAGGCCCAGAATTGAATTTTATTACCACAGCACTAAGCATACACATTTACATAATGTAATTAACAATGAATAAATATATCTACTAAAAAAAAAAATCTTAAATACATCTGGTGTAATTTTTAATATTTAATAACCATGAATGTTACATATGGCAAGTTAGGATAATACCAAGATTAATCAATTGATGCCCTTATTTTAAAACTACGAATTCATTAGTGCATAAAATAAATAAATACCACAATTGCTTGATCCATTTAGATATACAGGCTTATAACTTACACTGATCAATCATCCAAAACACTCATTAACACAAACACAATATTCAAATCTGCAACTGAACTTTTTTTTCACTTATTCCTTCACTTCCTGATGCACTATCAACTTTTTCTCCAGTAATCCTCCTCTAAAAAAAACATCTTAAAGATGGAAATTACATGTGCCTTTAATTCCTTTCATATTTCATTAAGATTGTGTTAGATCCCTGCTGCCTAATTATCTTAGAGAGATCCTCATTTATGTTTAGAAATCCTTTATATTTATACTTATTGGAATGACTCTTGTTCACTGCCTTAATAAGAATTTTTTTGACTACAATCAACTCTTTAAAGAAAGAGTAATGTTTTTTGTTACCTTTTTAGCCTTTGCTGATGTTTGGTTTTCTTCATAATTGCAATCCTATATAAAATATGAAAAATAATTTAATAAAAATAGGGTTGTGTTTACCAAAGTGCAATTAAAAATAAGAAACTTAGTTGATTCATTAAGGATCCAATTATTATAGTTTTATTATCTGCATAATCAGATTAGCCCATCCTTGCTAGTTAGAAATTTATCATGACACAATTACATAGGTTAAGACTGGATCTCCTAAACAAATTTCAATATATATATCTAATTTCCATCTTGATAATCCTGTGCTATCATTATCTTGATATAAATGGAGTGTTATAATCTCCCAATATTGATGACCATTTTTTACTAAGAAAAATTAGTAATTCTCCAAGAATATGAATAGTTTTCCTGATATTTGCTTTTGTACTGAATACATAGTAACAAACTTTGCAAAGCATCATATATTATGACTAAATATTTTATTTTATAAAAAGAAAGCAGTGTCATTTAATAATTTATGACATCATTTTGTTTCCTGATATAAGATTTACTTAATGGCTTGGTTTTAAACAAATTTTACATTTGCCTAGTATGAACATCATGGCTTAATATTTTCTTAACCATTAAAACCAGCTGCATAACCGTTGCTCTTATTTTCCTGGTACAGTAGTGCCTTATAACAATACATATGTATAATTATCCCTATATTCTTACAATCATTGACATCACAATTTTCCAGAATCATATTTTTCAATTATTTGATATTTTAAAATATTATTTTTAGTCTATATTTGTGCTTAGCCTTTGGTATTGGGTCATATTGATGAGGTTTGATTTGATGTTTTATTTTTCAAATGAACAATTATTTACTGATTTCTGAGTTTTTTTCTATAATTTGGATAAGCATAATATTTTTTTAGTGACTGATCCACATCCAACTTAATAATCCATTATACATATTATCAACATTTGTTTATGAACGAGTTAACTGAATTGCAGCTCAGGATAGTTTTTAATACATTTTCAGGAATCTTACAATATACAGAAATGATAAATTACTCCATAATAAGACTCTAATGAACCAATCAGCTTTTGGTAAGATAACTGGTCCAGGATTTTAAACTTTTATGATCAGTGGTTGCAGTCTCCTTTGAAAATAAATGAAACTGCAAAATTTTAAAAAACCCAAACTATTGTTAAGTTCTCCTTTTTTATTACAGAATAATTAAATTCTGCATTTTTCAGTATTCTAATAAAATAAAGGATATAACCTGACTACATCACATGACTATAGCTTATATATTGCAGTTATAGCAATATAAGTTTTACCATCTTGATACCATTTACTGTCAGCTTTAGTAGGTAATAACAGATGTCAGATGATAATGCTTATTAAATCCTATTCCATGCTGTCCTATCCAATATCCCCAGAGTAATTTTAAGAATATGGATTTCATTAGTAGGGAACTTTGAATCTTGAACCAATATAATTGTGCCTTTAAAATCTAATGCACCCTTTTTGTGGCATCTTTCATTTAGCTCTCTATCATACTATCAAATTATCACCTCAAATTAAAAAAACATATAAATGTTTTGGACTCTAATCCAAATTGCTTGCATAGTCATATAGATTTGAAACCAGTTCAGTTTTTATATATTATAGTTTGTGAAGATTTTTTAATATTTATGGGCATCTTTTCCATAGCTATAATTTGATATAAATGAATAAAATATCACTTGACCTCATTGCAAGATTTTACCTTATGTATTGCTATTATAGCAGCATAATTTTCACTATCTCTATACCAGTTATATGTACATAAAAGTCATGTGTTGGAGTCACATTATATCTTGTTGGTTTATGCTAAATCCTGGTCAAAGGATAGTTGCCTATAGTTATTAAAAAATTAAGGACCTCATAATGTATAGAAACTGAACTGATTTCCATTTACATGGCTATGCAAACAAGTTGGCTTAGATTGAAAACATATATATGATTTTTTTATTTGGCCAATAGTTTGATAGTATAACATAGAGGTAAGTGATAGTAGCTGGAAGATGCATTAGATTCTAAAGGTTTAGTTGCATTATTATAATATCCAAAGTTCCTCATTGAAGAAAACCATAAACTTGAAACTAGTCTGGGATTAAGTACTATCATCTGGCATCTGTTATTACTTACTAAAACTTATAGAAAGAGGCATAGAGATTGTGAAAATTATGCTTATAAAATAAAGCATATCTGGCTGGTTATTCTAATGGATTTGGAGTAACATAATTTTTATTACTGCAATTCAGTTTAATGAAAAATAATTTTACAAACTTGTATTATGATAGCATTACCACTTTTTAAAAAAATTGCTTTTAGTGTTATATAAATCCTAGTCATGCTTGTGTATCTATTTTCATAGAAATTCTCTTAAGAGTTACAGCAAATTCTTCTAATTCATTATGATATTCATGTAAAAATGATTATAAAAATTACATATATCCAAGAATGGGTCATATTTATTTCTTTGCTCAGTGTGAATTTTTTTTAATTACATGATTTTTTTGAAAGATGGCAGATTCCTATTGAGCTCTCAATATAGCTTAGAGAACATCTTTCAGATAAGTAATATATTTTTTTATCCAAATAATTTTGCATTCTTTGAATTCCTCCACATATGCAGATGCAACTACTACATAGTCAACCTACATAATGAGATAATTTAATCAAAATACTTTAATAAACCCATATCACTATTCATTAGTCAAATGGGATCTAAAAGTTATATACTGGTGATTTTCTTAATATAGTTTAATTTACCAATAAGTTGAAATCAAATATAGTAAATAATTTTTTGCTTTAAATTTTATTAATAACACTTGAATAGATGATGTTTAATTGTATCTATCACAGTTGATTTATTCAGCCATCAAGAATATAGGCAGAGGTTTATTGATCTATCATTTTTTACTATCATCACTGAATAATGTAATGAGAATTTACAGATTGTGCATTATTCAATTATTTGGTCAACTTATTTTTCAATCTTTTCTTTGTATTGATGAGCCCATGCTAAGATTTAGTATGATGTAGTTGATTAAGGAACACTTGAATCTTATGTTCATATCTCTGTAATACTTACATATGGCATACAAGATATATATATATATATATATTCTAATTTCATTTGTAATTCTTTTTTTTTTGGGGGGGGGGGGGGTTAATCTTGATTTTCATTTTTGCTGTGATTTCCACTTGTTTTGAATTTTCATGAAACAATAATTCTCAATTGAACTGTATAAGTTAGGATTTACAATTGGATATCACAACTAAAATAAGGAACACAATCAATTCATTTTTATTAAATTATAATTCAGTCTATATCTGCTATGAAGTCAGTTTTGTTTCACGGTTGCTTGTTAGAATAATATATTATTGTATTTAAGTGAATAAATTGGTTATGTAATTGTTTAGATATTAGAAATTTGATTACTTAAATCCATCAGTGCCTCAGTAGTAATTCTTTACATCATTATCTTTATTATTGAACAATTCTGAATAGCAAACTTGATTTAAAATTACAATTACAATTTGTTAGCTAACTCATTTACTATATTCTCCTCATGAAGCTGCATAAAAACCTCAGTAACACCTATGGGCACATATCTTTATATTGGCCTATCAAATGTGTAATTGTAACAAAAACCTCATAATCAGCTTGATAATATAATTGTAAAATAAGATAAAGTATTGATTCATGTTGTAAATAAAGATGATGTGATGAAAATGATCATGTATATTAATCCCTTTTGTACACCAACTATATTACAGAAGATATGAGAAGTAAAATATCTTTTAGCTAGATTCACATTTCTAGAGAAAATAAAAATTTGTATTTGGAGTACAATCTACTTCTTAAATAATTTAAACATATACACAAATCAATATACATCATATATGCTAAAAAAATTTAAATATTTTTCAGCTATAATCATCTCTAGAGAAATGAAGTATGTATATTTGGAATGCCATCTATCTTCTAGATAAGGCAACTACTTTGTAATCATTGCCACACACCAATTCATGTTATAATCACCTATAGACTTAATGGAACACAAAGTTAATATATTGTACCGGACGAAAGATTTTGGTTTCGCATATACTGACCACAAGGGGGTTTAGATATAAAGGCCATGGAGTTAACAAAGATTATGTTGTGGAAATGTGATGGAGCAGGATAGAGAAGAATATGGAAAAACTTGGTGTGGGGAATAAAAAGGGAAGTCAAAGTGGGTAAAAAGTTTCTCTGGACATAGTTTCTGAGAGATTCCTGACTCCATATAAAGAGAAGTCACAGTGCATCACATCACATCACTAGACATTTATTTTAAGGATGGACAGGATATATGAACCTGAATGCACCAGACTAGCTCAACAAAGCAAATGAGATCTTATGTTTTGTTCCGAAGGTTGGAAAGATAGCAACAAAAAACAAAATCAGCTAAGTAAAAAAATTAATAAATATTTTATTAGTAGTATGATTAAATAAACATAAATCTATATAGAAAGCTTTAAAATCTGTTTAAAATGCACTACTCTTTTATTCATCAAAATTAAAATATTTTAACATAACTTGGAAATGATTTCTGTGTGTGATATAATTATAGTGGAGAGTGCAAAAATACCGACAGTATGAAAAGTACTAGTAAGTATTCAGTGATTTCATGTAAGAAAAAGGTGGTTAGCTTCTTGCTTATAACCCATAGTTATGAAAGGAATATATCTCCATATTTGAGATTTCTGAGAGCTTATGCCGAAACAGGAGAAATGCGAAGGTAGCTTCCAAAACATTAACTTTAAGAAGCAAAACAGGGTGTTAAAATGTATTACTTTCAATCAATTGACCTCCCTCAATGTGATACAGGCTAGGAGCTCATGATTAAAATGATTGTATGTGCCCCTAATAAACTAATTGGCAGCTTGAAGAAAATAACAGAATGGATCATGAGCCAAAAGCTAAATTAAAATAGTCTGTAATATTCAGACTGTTCTCTATAACAAAAAGGAATGTGAGATTACAAATAAAACTATTTTACATTACTTACTAAGAATTGAATAAAACATACAGCACTGGTTTGAAATTAGCACTCATTTAAGAGAAAAATATCAACGCACAGAAACCGAATTACATAAAATAAAAACTTATACACATGTATATTTAAAAAGAAACAAATTTAAGACAATAAAATTAGTTAAATTCTAGAATGTAAGATACTTTAATAAATTAGGTAAACGCTAGTGCATTAGGCTTGTTGAGTGTGGTCCGTTGATCTGGATTCACTGATGGTAGCCTTGGGTAAGTCAGTCCGTAGTTTCTTTGTAGTTGCTTTTTATGGCATTATCAGCAGTTAATAGAGACACAAGGAGCATGGACCTGTCATGGAAAAAAGCTTAGCATATCATGGTAGGAAAAAAAATCCTTGCTGTAGGTTTAATGTTTATTCTAAGTAGAATAATTGCAGGATCAACTTTCTTTCAGAATATGCAGGAATCATTCTTCTCTGAGTTTTTGCAGGAATAGTTTGTGCAAGTGTCTCTCATAGTGGGTGTAAGTATAATACAATAGCCTGATTAAGCCTTTTAGAGAAGAATGGTCTGGAATATGAACCAATTACAAAACTTTTTCTTAATTAAAATTTATAAAATTCTTCATCTAGCTAACAATAGCTAGATTAATTAAAGAAAATAAATTGCCTTTTACAGATCTAGGGATTAACAAATGAAAAAAAAAATTTTTTTTCTTTTCTTTTTTTTTAATTAATTATTTTCATCAATCTAAATCCCAAATCTGAAAAGTAATTTATTTATATGAAAAGCAATTTATTTATACATTTTACTTTTACATAAATAAAAAAAAACTAATCTTAGTCTCTTTTTTTTAAAAAGCAAAAACCAAATATAGCTGTGGTATTAAAATATAATTCCCACATACATACATATATATTTGTACAAACTAAAAAAAAAAAACTTTTAATCAAGTTTTACAAACAATCGAACTTATAAAAATCTAATTTTTTCACCCCTATAAAACTTCAACTTACAATATTAAATGAGTGAAGACTAAAGAATCTAACACTGTTTTAAGTAACAAAATATTTGATTAACAAATTTGATTATGCATTACAATACATTGGTTTACATATGTATTTGATTGAATGTTGATATTTAGATGTGCTTAGAAAGCATCTTTAATTCAATACTGTTTAATTTACTAAGATTAATAACTTTTGGAATTTTTATAATTTTCCAAATTCCTGAATCAATTTTTATTCGTGTTTAAATTATTAAATTTATTTTATTTATATACGATGATCAAATATCCAATATAAAAATAAATATTTGTCCACAATGTTGTTATTGATATATATTTAACATAATGATCAATTTAAATAAAATTTAAACAAACAACTAATTATATCTACAATTATTTAATTATCAATCCGACTTTCATCTCTTATTGAGATCTTTTCAAGATATATAGTTTTATACATCACATGACTTATTAACTACACTTACTCCACCTATTAGACATTATTTTACCTTCAACAATATAATTAACATTCATATAAATGATTATGGTAAAAAAGTCAGGGTTGAATTGTGAATGAGGGTTTATAAAAGGGAAGAGGGAGTTGAATATTTATTTATATAAGTATATGTATTTGTATAGTTTTAAGTTATTATTGATATTTTTTATACTTTTATTTTTTATTTTATGTCATACATTTATATGTATAATGTTAATTATATTGTTGAAGGTAAAATAATGTCTAATATGTGGAATAAATGTAATTAGTAGGTCATGTGATGTATAAAACTTTATATCTTGAAAAGGTCTCAATAAGAGATGAAAGCCGGGTTGATAATTAAATAATTGTATATAAAGTTAGTTATTTGTTTCAATTTTATTTAGATTGATTATTATGATTTTACTTAATATGCTAATGATTATACATTCCATTTTAATACATTGTAAAATATTATCACATAAAAAATATATATCTGAGTATACTATAAATTTTAAATATATTTGATTTAACAGTTAAATTCTTAAAAGAAGAATTAAATAAAATAAATAGAGTTTAAATTTAAAAGAATATAGAATAAGAAAATAATAAATCACCTTTATTTTACCACAGAATTTTAAAACCAATCTTTGTAATTTATAAAATATTTATTATATCAACAATTAGTTACATAAATTAATATTACACTATAGATAGTATCATAATGTGTATTTTCTTAGTATATATGATGAAAGATATTAGTTTAGGTCATATAACTAATTGATTTTATAGGGTCATTGTCATTGTATGCCACAAGTTGATTCTAAAACAAAAATAAAAATATCACTAAAATTTCTCATTAAATAATAATGGTCAAATATTGGAATATAGCCTTCTCTTCTATTACTCAGCTAAGGACCTTACTAATTATGAATGTATACAGAGTATCCTTTAATTTAGAAGCATATAAAAAAAATAGAAAAATAAGAGCTTTTATATTCAGAATTTGTTCAATGTTAGCCACATATTATTTTTGATTCTAGATCTATTAATGTTTATTACATATGGATTATATTTTTTAAGCTTAGAAAAGTATCCATTGACATATGCTATTAAACTCAAAATTTGGGTGTAGTACAAGTGCTGTTTCAGCATGAAATACATATATTGGAGATCATTTATATTTTTCACATGTATGTGGTCATGTATATCAGTTATGTTGGATAGAATGAGTGACTGTAAGGAGCTTGAAAGTCTGGATTCAAATCCCCTTTAATTACATCTACGTTAAGTACATACACTATACTTGTATTTCAATATTACATTAAATTTTGTTTTTATTTTGTTTTCTATAAGAAGACTTATTAAGAATTGCTTTTATTTGCTCAGATCCATCACACTGTAAAAATATCACTCACTCCTATAATACTTGAGACATTTTATATATAAATGTGTGTATCTCTAATGGAATATATTGTTACTGCCTGCCTTCTTTTATTTGTCAATGAGGGGATGGAAACAACTGTTTTCTTTTAGATTTATTTAATTGATTCCTTTCATTTAGTTTCTCTTACTATCTTTGAAGTCTGACAATCTTTCAGGTAGATAATAATATCACTGATAGCAAGCTACCAATAATATTAACTCTATGCTACTAAATTATAACACTGGTCATCCAAGCACTTTATTTATTTTAAGGAAAAAACCTTTAGGCACTGGTTAATTACAGGGGTAACTAACATGCTTGCTCAACCAGCTACAAATTTAGTACCTGACCTCTCAGCTAGCTCATTGAACTTTAACTATTCTCAATTCTCCACCTACACTATGAATATCTATTCCCAATATTTATGTCATAACGATTTGACCAATAGAATAATTATACACTATTAATTCTATGACATGAATTCCTCCCTTTCAACCTTACTTAACAATAATTAAAAATATTTATTTCCAGCTTTCCTTAAATACTCGTTTTTGCCTTATAGTAAACACATATACAAATTATACTAAAGTATACATTTAATATATTCAAATTACACACATATAATAATAAATAAAATAAAACACATATTTAATTATATGATGCAGACACATAACTAATGAGCTCTTTGATTTAAAAATCTTATTATGAAAGCTAAGCTAATGCATGTAGATAGATTAATAGTTCTATATTTGGTTAAATTTAAATTATAGTTTTTGAAATGTTTAATATTGAAGACCAAATGAATGTTTACATAGGATTTGAACATGCAAATAAGGTAATGTAGCTTCTACTAGTTCTCCTGATTCCAACCGGTTGGGATGTATAGGAATTTACTTGCGGATCTTAGCATGGACACTCCAATGATTTCCAGTTTTACATGAACATGCCCTCGAACTGACTGCTGATGTTATTGCAGAGAAGTTCAGGCCGGCCTCATGATCTGATGGGTTCAGAAACACATTCTAGATCAGTGTTCTTCAACCCTTGGGGCCAGGAACTTTTCTGCAGGTCCGTGTGCTAGACGGGCAGTAAAAAGTTTGTAATAATAAATAATAAGAGTTTAAACTTTTAATTAATATAGCCAATTTTTATTTATTTTTTCATCTCATTTTTACCCAATTAAAAAAAAAAAGAAAACAGAATGAAAACAAAATCTAATCAATCATTCATAAATTAATTTGTTTTTCTAGTTATCACAGATGTTTATGGGGGGGGGGGGGGTAGAATTAAATTTTTTATTACTTTTCTAAAAAAATGAAAAAAAAAAGTTTTTTATTATATAAACTCCATATATATAAAACTTTAACTTATATATTTAACATTGTTGTTTTGATCAGTAATAACAATTATGCTTATCTTTAAGAAAATTTATCTATAGACTTCTGCCGGTCTGCGAAATCTTATCCTTATTTTTGCTGGTCCGCGGAAACTTATCTTTATTTTTACTGGTCCGCAGGTGTGAAAAGGTTGAAGACCACTGTTCTAGATGATAGAACATTCATTTTGAGCAATTAATAATTTTTTATGATTTTTATTTTATGAATGCCTGAATAATAATACAATACAAAATCTCCCTTTTATAACTAGCATTTCTTGTCTGAGGATCGATTGAGCAATCTGATGCAATCCTATTGGGCCTTCATTCCTTTTATTTAAGAGTTCAAACTTCATTCTAGTCCTTCATTGGTTCAATCAAACAGTAGTATTTAGTCCCTTTGTTTGTTAATTATTTCCATTGTTTTGATTTTAAGTTTTCAGTTCTTTTATCTACATTGCATTAGCTTTCTATTTTATCATTAAAAAATTCCTTTTTTTAAATTAATTTTTATGGACACACCCATTTCTTATTACAAGACAAAAGGAGAGATTTATTTTATTAATTTAAAACTAACAATGCTAATCGTTTTTTCCTTTAAATTTTATTTATTACCGAAATCTTTCCTCCTCTCCTTCCTTTTGTTCTTTTCTTTTTCTCAAGCTTTCATGAAAATCTTTCTGAAATTTAAACTAACTTTTAAAATAACATTTTTGTAAAAATTTTCTTTCAATAAAATTCACTCTTGTTAACTACTAGAAATATGTAACGACCTACATTGATATAATACTACCTTTAACAAAAAGACAATCAATTGTCTGATATAATATAAATTTACCTTGTATTTGCATAAACAATACTAAGATACATCCAGCAGGCCATTTACAAGATTGCGCATAGTAACAATAATTGCCTGATGGTATATTATGGTGAGACTAGGGTATCCATCCACACAAGACTTACTTAACATGTATATGCATACAATAAGGCTCTGGTTGATCCTCCCACCCGTCTATTTTTGCACAGCATGCAGCTTCTACAGGACACCAGTGCAGGCCAGACAAACCTTGTGTGGTGTGCAGAGAGCAGCATGAGTTGTGAACGAGAGTTAAAGAGGCATATTATATCATCTCTGACATCCATGCCACGAATAAAAAAGAAACATTTTATGCCATCTCGAGGAAGTGGCAAATCTAGGTCAATGAAAATTTAGTCCACTATAATTTATATATTTTATTCCAGCTACTTCTTGAAAATGAAGGCTTAGACCTTCAAAAGCACTTGAGTATAAAATTTATCATTTGTTAAGACAGAAATTTTCTATTTAATATAGAAATAGTATTTATATATTTTATAGTTTATGTGTGTATTTATATTAACACAAAATATAGATTTTATAAATATAGAATATTATCTTATGAGTGAATATAGGTAATTGAACATTTAAATTAAAAAATCATATGATAATGCATATATAAATTTGAGATGTACTTGATTTTTAATTAAAATGTAAAGTCAAGATTGTTGTAATCAAGGAATACTTTTCTTATAGACACTCATAAAGTGAATTTCTATAGCATGTATGGCTTTGCCTAACTGAAGAAACTATTTCAACCAAGATTCATACTAGGAACCATTGGCATTTTTTCCCAGTAAATTATAGTCACATGTTTTAAGTGAAAAAGTGATAAGTTGTGGGTTTGAAAATATATATACAATGAATAATAATAATAATAATAATGAAATAAATGTTATCATATACATAGTTTTAATAAAATATAATTGTGACTTTTGATAGTTTTTTTTATCTGCGACAGCCATTTTTAGTAAAATTAAAAATAATTATTTAACTTTCTATATATCATTATTTTATCTTCAGTTATTTTTCATAATTTATATATTTAGAATTGTAAATTCTTTAAATGATCAAATTTTAATGTTAAAATTTGTTCATAATGTTGTGGTCTATAAATAAAATTAACAATAATCAATTTAAAACAAAATTGAAATAGACAATTCCCTCTAAACAAAAAAATTATTCTGTAAAAAGAAACATCTTGAAAAGGTTTCATTAAGGAATGAAAGATGGGTTGATGTATTAAATAATTTTTTTATTTATAGTGAGTTCTCTATTTTTATTTTGTTTTAAATTGATTATTTTTAATTTACAATTGTATACATTTTTTATTTTTATATTTGTGTATTGCATATAAATATTGAAAGTATAATGGAAATTTCTGTATAATTATCTAGATAAAAAGGTTGCAGCAGAAAATATTTCTCAATACTGATAGCCAATATATGATGTCATATAGTAACTACAATACGTAGTAATAACTGGCAATATAAACATACATGTACTAATATTTCAATCACAATAAATAAATAGAGAATGTCACTCATCAGTAATTAGAATACACTACTCACAATCAAGTGATAATGGAATCTAAGGCTTAGAATCTTGTGTTTGTGGGAAGTTTATCACAGGCCTTCCCTCTATAAATGAGCTTGTCAATTTTGTATTGTATATAATAAATAAACTCATACATACTGTGAGAGATTTACTGCTATTTGTTCGATATTTATAAATAAAATGCTTAAAATAAGGGCTTTGTTCCTATTAGTACACAACATTACAGAAATTCTAATTATAGTTTCATATTTACATTTATAAAGTTCACAAAGATGTTCTAATTATTAACTCATATATTAACTTGTCTTTTTTTTAATCAAGTTTTGGATGACTGCTATTTCTTCCACTCTCCCTGTACCTAGTGGTATATTTGTTCCTGTATTTTTAATTGGTAAGTTTATGAATGCAATAAGTAATAATATAAAATGACTTTTTTAATTCTTATTTTGTCTAATATTAGATCAGATAATTTATATATAACATAAAATTAAAATGGATACTAAGGAAGTTTCAATTTATGGGTAGATAAAAATAAATACCAGCTGGGATAAAAGCTTGATTTTTAAACTTTATTCTTTTTTTGTTGGTATCAAGAATCTTGCTTGATGTAAGATTAAATAGAAATGAAATCAAAGTGTGAAGGCAATAAAAATAGGATTCCTATTATTGTTCCTACATTTGTTATTAGAAAAGAGGTTTCTGAATAGTTAATAATAGAAAGAAGAGAACAAAAAAATAAAAAAAGGTATCTAATATTTCCTTTTTCTTTAGAGAAGTCAGGGTCAATAGTAGAAACACTATTTTTGTAGGCAGAATCTTCGAGATCACTTTTGATCAGGATGAAATACTTGACTTTTTAAAAAATAAGAGAAAGAAAAGAATGGGTGAATTTAGATATATATAATTTAAAATATTTTTGATAAATTTATTGTGAATGGGAACAGGAGAGCCCATGAGTGTAAAAGGAATATAAAGTTTTGTAATCAATATTTAATAATTATTTGGAAAGTGTAACTTTTTCCAATGACAAATTGTTTAGAATTATACTCTAAATAATGCATGTGATAAAGTATTATATAAATAGTCTAATAATAGTTTATTAAAATAATTTGAAAATTAGGAATGATTGTTTCTGAAAGTTTTAAATATATGAATACATAGCTTTAAATAACCTCACACTTTATTAAAAGTATAATAAAAAATCTTATTTTGTTAAAATGTAGTATATGTAGAGGTTTTAATTTGTATTACATAAGTTCTTCTTGTGTACATGTTTCTAATAATATTCTTTTCCTTGGCTTATAGATAAAATTAATATTGATTTTTTCAGCCAAAACATAACATGATTTTCTGTCAAACATTGTAGCCAAGAGGTCAGCATAACCTTGCAAACAAGCAATTGCTTGCAGACAGTTGTCACGGGTTCACTAACCGGCCGATGCTTTGATATATAGAAAAAAACATAACATGATTTTCATGACTATTTTAAATGTAGGATTTCTGCAGATGTATATAAATTTCTTTACATAGCTTCAACTAGTGGAGATGACTTGTTATATCATGTGAAAAGCAGTTAATTCAAAGATATTTTTATCCACTCATGCAATATTTTTGGCCAGTTTTGCTCTGCAGTTGTTTCTATTGCGCTACAACTACTGTTTAACCTTTGCATTTTTAACTAATTAACTATTTGTAACATCTTATAAAAATTTGAATTTGTTTTTACAATAAAATATTTTTATATTCTTATTTAATTAACTTAACTCAAAACAGAAAATGTTTTTTTTTTATTATTTTATATATAAAACCCAACTTATAAAATAAAAAAAATACAAATTTTAATTAATTTACATGAGAATTGTAAAAATATTTTTTTCTTTTAAATATCAAATAAATTTATTATCTATTTAAATGAAATTCCACATTGCAGGTTTCGATTAAAGAAAATACTTAAGAAAGTTTAACAATAGTGCAGTTCACGTATGTATATATCATCCATTATGAATAAGACCAAAACATATATTTCTTTTTTTAAAAAAAAATATATAATAGACATTTTTTCATTTGTGAAATTCTTGCTACTAAATTTTAATAATACTGTTTTGTTTAATGTAACTAATTATCTTTTTATAGAATAATTCCTTGAGGTTGCCTCAAAATATAACATTATTAGTGTGACATGGAAGACCTGCTTTTTTCTCATTATCAATTAAGTTTTATGGTGAAATAGCACCATTTCAGTTAAATAATGCTATCTGTCAAAATTTTTGGAATTTAAATCCAGATAAAACTATTGATATAGTTGCATTGTTATTTATGATCATCTATAACAATATTTACTGTGTTTTCTTGGATCTCGTTTATATTTTTTTAAAATTTTTTGGTACTCATAATGGCATGTTTTATTCTCTAATCATGCTATAAAATACTTATTTACTAGGTTTCAAGATATATTTACAATGAGTACCAGCTTATTATTATTGAAACATTCATTTTTTAATAATTTTAGAGGTTTTACAAATTAATAACATATAACACTTAATTCTTGCCAAGTTTATGACTCATTCTTTTTAGGAATAAGGTTCATATGTTACAAGTTATGGCTTTCCTTTAATTTAAGCTTTAATATTGCTTGTGTATGGTGATAAATAGCATAACATTGATCTTCTGTGCAACTATGTATCAGGCAACTACCATGACCCCTCCACATTATCTCAAGTTTAAAATTCTTGAAATAATCTCTTTATATAAATTTTCTTATATCTCCCTCTACATAACATGTATTCATATATGATCTCCACAAACATTGCAAAAACTTTAGTGCCTGTCAATCTTGGCATTCATATTAGACTTATTCAAAATAGTTTATGTCTATCAACACAATATGTCTCAATTGTGTTGTTTATCTAAAATGCCACAATATGTCTTAATTATTTTTTTTGTTTAAAAAAAATGTGTTAATGTACATAAATTAAAATCAATGATACATCTTACGTTAATGTACAGAAATTATGAAAATATGACTATTCATGTAAGAACATTAATGTTGTGGGCTTTTAATGAGATTTTATATTTTTAATTTTGACTGTTAAATGCTTTTTAAGATAGTATATATGCTAATAGCTGCTATATATGTTGGTATTTTGCATATTGTAGAGTTTATTCCAAAGTTTTTTATTGATGCAAATATATGTACATGTATTTTGTCTATAAATCATATTAAAAATCTAAGATTGATTTATATATATATTTATATACTGTGGCCTGTCTATAGGTGGTACGACCCTAAGCAGAGTTTCCAAGTCCCTTATATTTGGCCCTACTTGGATTCGAGTTAGGTTCTATTAATAAACTTACTATATCCTGACCATTTTCTTTAACTATAACAATTGAATTTAGATAAGATTAGTATCTATCCCATGTTACTTTGACATAAGTAAATATTTCTAAAATAAGATATGTTTTAAATCTAATCAATATGAGACTCGTTTACCTATAAACAGATCACATCCCTTAACATTAAACAAATACAAAATACTTGTTCAATGGCATAAGAATACCCAGATACTCCTCCTTATTAAGTATCTACATACTCTCATGACTAACAATAATATCTAATATATTATTTTATATTTATAACTATTAAGTTTTAATTCAATCACTCATTAAATTAATCTGTTAGATAATTACAGATAAACTTTGATTCATATTATGTTTAATAATTAAGATTGGCAATAATCACAAGAATAACTTTAAAATAAGGAGATCTCAGGAAAATCATTGATTTATTAATTCTTCATACTACCTATGGAATATCAAGAGGGATTTTACAGATTTCCATGGATAGTGTACAAATTAAGAAAGGCTTATAATTGAAATTCATAGTCAAGCTTTATATGTATGTTCTTCAATATTGAATATTAAAATAATATTATTAACTAAACTGTGATTAACACTAATACTTTCACTAATAACTAATGTATCATTTAATTTATATTAATAAATACATTTTAATAATTGGCAATGTCATCAATGACCTATGGAATCAAGGCAGCATGTAACAAGTAAAAAAAAATCTTTACTAAGAGATTTATGCTTATTAAACTGTTAGATTTGCTTTAAATTGAATTGACTTTTCATTTTAATTTTGACTGTACATTTTAAGTTGTGTGATGTGGTGAAAATGAGCCCAGAAAAGATATGCAGCAATTGGAATTTAATAAAACTTTTAAAACAATCATTTTAATAATATTCATTACAAATGATAATAAACATTTCCATTAATATCAAATTTAAAATAACATAACAAAATAATACATATATATTATAATAATAATAACAACAGAAAATTAATCTTTAGAGTATTATTATCAAACAAAACTAATGATTTCCCATTATATGTTGAGATATTTATCCCTATGTATGTGAACTATATATCACATATTTAGTTTATTAAACAATCATTTTTTTTCCATTCATGGTTCATTAGTTTAACCTCTACATAATAGTAGTACTTGATGATTAAGTAACAATACAAAAAATAAATGAGAATATAGGGTTATAATTCTGGAGGTTGGTAAGCAAACAAAATTACTACTTTTATCTTTCACATAAGAACAAAATCATTGGTTTTTTTTAGTTTATCCATTTGTACATGTACATATAACCTGGTCTTTGGAGTATGTATATATCATTTTAAATACCTTTTCATACTAAAATATCGAGTATATTTATTTATTTAAAGGATTCATAATCTTTAAACTTAATCGAATTATTAAATAACTATTAATATAACAACACTTGAATTAATTCCTTATTAAATTAGTTTTCTCTCCCCCCCCCCCCATTATACTAACAAATCATCGATTAAAAATATAAATACTAACATTAGAAAGAAGTTCTGTTTTAACTCTCAGCTAAAGTATAAGAACAATTTTAAATCTTCTAGTTGTTCCACACTCCATAAACTTATCATAATGTTTTTATTTTTCCTTATTTTTTGAAGATTCTCCTTATCCTAAGATTCGCTAGGTGTTTGAGTTACTACAACAATAATCCTTGTTTTGTTCTTTGTTTAGTAATAAAAATTTATTTGTGGCTTGCTTTATTTATTTTATATAATATATATTTCTCTCCATAGTAAAAAGCACACTTATTATTTCAATTAAAAATGCATCGTGCAACGTTTTTTTTTTTCAGCTAAAACTTTATAAAACTGATATCCATGCTGGTATGGCTCAAAATAAATAATATATCCAGAATAATAATGAACACTTTTATTTATTACTAATTTAGTTCCATTGAATTTTAAATATATATACTTAACTGTGGCTGCAGAAAGGAGTTTGCTATTAACTGAAAGGAGACCCTTTGATTCCTCTTGGAGGCCTTAAAGGAACCGAGCAGGGCAAATTCCTAATGTCCACTCCATACGTTCTTGTCATTGCAGCTGTTATTACTATGTGATTATTCATATAGTATACGAACATGGATAGGCTGCTCACCAACACGCATTAGCCAGCGTGGTGAGTTTATTGGCTTTTTACCTCTGAGTTTAAGATCAAGAAACACCATGGTCTTTCTTCTCAGTGCCTGATAAGGCAGAATGAATGGCTGCCATTTGATGACGACTTTTTATTTAGGTACTTACAACTGCAGATCACTTTCAAGTGAAGGAAGATTGCAAGAATTAGAAGAAGAACTGTCTTATATTAAATGGGACATTATTGGACTTTGTGAAGTTAGAAGAAAAGGAGAAGAAACAATTGATTTAAAAAGTGGAAATATACTCTATTATAAAGGCACACACATTGGAAATACAAGTGGAGTAGGATTCATTATAAATAAAAAGTAGAAGAACAATATTGTGGAGATTGATGGTGTATCAGACAGAGTGGCAAGATTAGTTATACAACTTAATAGCAGATACCAAATGCAGATAATTCAAGTTTATGCCCCAACAAGTTCTCATAGTGATGAAGTAGTAGATTTTTATATGGATGTACAAAAGGCTTTTGATCAGAGTAAACAACATTTTAAAATTGTTATGGGAGACTTTAATGCTAGAATTTGTAGACAAATGAAAGATGAAATTGCTGTAGGTAATTTTGGTTATGGTAATAGAAATGAGAGAGGACATAGACTTGTGGAGTTTGCAGAAAAAGAAAAACTTTATATTATGAATTCATTTTTTGAGAAAAATGTTAAAAGGAAATGGACATGGAAGCATCCAAATGAAGGTACAGCAGAATTGGATTATATTTTGACTAACAGAAAATACATATTTCAAGATTGTAATGTTCTTAATAAATTTAACACAGGAAGTGATCATCGATTAGTAAGATGTAAGTTACGTGTTAATGTAAAACTAGAGAGACAAAAATTATTAAGAAAAACAATATTTACAGTTGATATTCCTAATCTGCAGAAACATTCTAATGAATTTAAATTAGAACTTACAAATAGGTTTCAAGTGTTAGGAGATTTTGAACATGATACAGATTTGAATGAAATTAATATGAAAATAACTGATACACTTTTAAAAAATGCAACAAACATAGCTGGTAGAAAAAAGCAGCAATTGACTAATAAAATTTCTACTGAGACTAGAGAATTTATGAAGAAAAGAAGGAATATGAAGATATACAAAAATGATGTATTAAAAAGAATTGAATATCTCGAATTTTGTAAAATGGTACGGAAAAGAGTTGAAAATGATATAAGAAAGTATAACTGTGAAATAGCAAGGAAAGCTGTAGAAGAAAATAAAAGTCTCAAAAATGTTAAACAACATTTTGGTATTGGTAGGAAATTTATATCTGCAATAAGAAAAAAAGATGGAATTATTACTAAAAAGAGAGATGACATCATGAAATTGGTAGAAGATTTTTATCAAGAATTATATAGTAATAAAGAAGAAGTACCTCCTATATCTATTACATCTTCTGAATTGCCCAGAATCTTAAATGAAGAAGTGAGACATGCAATTAAGTGTATGAAGAAAGGAAAGGCTCCAGGAAATGATGGAATTATAATTGATATATTAAAAGAAGCAGGTGAAGAAATAGAAACAGTTTTAGCAAAGTTATATACCAAATGTCTAAATGATAAAGATGTACCAGAAGATTGGAAGAATGCAGTAATAATATTAATATTTAAAAAAGGTGATAAAGAAGATATTAGAAATTACAGACCTATCAGCCTTTTATCAGTTTTATATAAAATTTTTACCAAGATAATTACAACTCGTCTACAGAGAACTTTGGATTTCCACCAACCAAAAGAACAAGCTGGATTTAAAAGTGGTTTTAGTACAATAGATCATATCCAGGTATTGAGAGAAGTCATAGAAAGGACAAATGAATATGAGTTGTCTTTCATTATGTTTTGGATTTATAGATTATGAAAAGGCATTTGATTCTATACACATTTCTTCAGTGATTAAAGCATTGGATCATCAAGGTATAGATCCAGGATATTGTCATATTTTAAAGAATATTTATAAAAATGCAACAGCAACAATTAGATTACATAATGATACTGGAAAAATCAACATTGAGAAAGGTGTAAGATAAGGTGACTCCATATCTCCAAAACTCTTTACAGCAGTGCTGCAAGAAGTATTTTGTGGATTAAAATGGGAAACTAAAGGAGTGAAAGTAAATGGAGAGTATTTAAATCATTTAGATTTCGCAGATGATGTAGTTGTTTTTGCAAAGAGCTGCAGGAAATGTTGCAGGAGTTAACAGATGAAAGTAGAAAAGTAGGACTAAAGATAAATGTTAAAAAGACGAAAGTAATGTTTAATCGATTTGCTCAAAATATGAAAATAAAGATTGATTATGTAGAATTAGAAGTTAACAGTTACAAATACCTTGGTCAGATTATTAATACAGATGGAAACATAATGGAGGAAATTAATCATAGAATTAAACTTGGTTGGAGTGCTTTTGGTAGAAATAACTTGATATTAAAAGGAAATATGCCTATGTGTTTGAAAAGGATGTTTTTTAACAAATGTGTTTTACCAGTTCTTACTTATGGATCTGAGACTTGGACACTTAATAGAAGAGCAATACAGAGACTTCAGACCACTCAAAGAAGTATGGAGAGGTGTATGTTGGGAGTAACAAGAAGAGATCGAAAACGCAATGTATGGGTAAGACAACAAACAGGTGTTAGTGACCTTATTGAAAAAATTAAAAGATTGAAATGGAGTTGGGCTGGACATATTGCTAGAAGAGATGATAATAGATGGACAATTGAAATTTTAAACTGGATTCCAAGAGATTGTAAAAGACCCAGAAAGAGACCACATGTGAGATGGATGGATGAAATAAAAAAATGTGCAGGGGTGTTGTGGAGAAGAGAAGCTAAAGATCGGAGAAGATGGATTAAACTTGGAGAGACCTTCATCCTGCAGTGGATTGATAATGGTTGATGATGATGATGATACTTAACTGTTTCCACGAGATATACTATTTTTTTATCTATCCTTACTGGATATTTAGGGTGTTTATTTATTTCCTTTTGTGTATTATTGCAGTTCATTTTCCCTATGGCACAATTATTGTTATTTTTCCGTTGACTATTCATCTCCAATTATTTCTTCAATACTTATTAATTTTCAAGAGATTATTGGGAATTCCGATTATTAATTTATTCCATTATTTTAACAACAGAGCTTATAATTATCCATGTATATTAATATAGAGTTGTAAATCATAAGGTTTTAGGAATTTTAATCCAACTTTGTTTTTTTTTAAAAAAAAATATCACCAAGAAAAAAAAACTTAGTAACTTCAACTTTACGATCAAGAAGCTCTTTTTTTTTCTCCTCTCTTGAATTTCATATTCCAAGATTGTTTGAAACTCTTTGATTGGCTAATATTTTCCCACTTTTTTCTATGAAACAATTATTTATTTTGAAAGTTTTTGGTTTATTATTTTAAAATGACCGATTTTCCTTTTTTTTAAAAAATATTAAAATACAATATTTTTTAGAATTTAAATAAAGATAGAATTTACTGTTTTAATTTTAAATCAGTATTTTTAAAATTAAACCTTATTTATTTATTTTTAAATATAGCAAGATTTGAAGATAAATAATTTCTATGTTTAAAATCAAATGCGCACACGCAATAATTATTAGTCCCTACTACGCATTATGTTTACAAAATTACAATTTAGACTTCACTGGTTTTAAACTCCAAATAATATTAATTGTTCATCCATCTGCATATATATGACTCTATAGGTTATTTTCTATATGTATTTTGAGTTAAGACATTTATAAATTTCCCTTAACTAAATTCGAGTTCAAACCCTGTGATCTAATATTTCATTATTGTCTTCTTTTAATAAGTAAATATTATTAGATTTGTAAAATTTAAAATTATACACTAAAATTTTATTTTAGAATAGTCTGAGCTAATAAAAAGTGCACAATATATATATAATATGTGTATTTTTATATCATATACATATAATGTTATATGATGTTTGTTAGGATTGTCAATATATGTTAAATTTTTTTTTTTGCTTTATTTCATTGCATATGTTATGAATAATGTATATTTGGATAATGTATATAAAAGAGACCCTAAAATTTACCTATGTTTAAATAGATTACAATATAGACAGATAGTAAGAAAAAATAATAAATTTATCTGATTATTTAATAACCAAATTAACAAATTGCATTGTCAAAAAACATAACATATATATATAAAACAATTTAGCAGACTTGAAATATTCGTTCAATTATATGACAATGTATAAAATAATATAGAAAATATAATATAGATAATTCTTTGAAGATTTAATATACTTTTATTATATATATATTATAATCCTCATAGTTGAGTTTACAGGCATTGCTTTTATGCAAATATTTTTTTTATTATGTATAATCAAAAATTATGTACAGTATATAGAATAATTTTTAGTGTTTTTAAATGTAATAATAAGTATAAAACTAAAATATATTATAACTTTTTATATTTTAAAAATAATATTCCGATTTTAAATAAAAAAAAAAAGATTGCTATAGAAACCAGTTGCAAATGATTTGGGGGGGGAAATAAAAATAAAAACCTGGCTATGGGAACCAACAGAAGCTTTCTAAACTTATGTGCTTTCCAAAAAAAAAAAAAATGTGGGAAGTATTGTAACACACTTTGTCAATGTGTCTCATATTAGATGGAAATCAATAAAATTTTGTAAGAATTTTTAAGTTACAAGCATTTTAAGGAGTAGAGAATTCTCCAGGGTGTTTTTTTAATCATTCCAGTATGTACCTGAATATAGAACTGTAGGCAAAAATACATCTTAAAAATTAACCTTGATTCTGCTGATCTGTTCATCAATATTGAATACTGAAGAAATATTTGACAGTTACTTTCTATAAAAGGAAAACTAGTCATTTAAGTGATTATCCTATAGAAACGTATTTCTATAAATTAATCTGCAAATCTACCTATTTTAAATGCTCAGAAAATTACAATGGAAACTCTTATAAGAAAACTGCCTAGGAAGGAACCAAAAGAAGCAAACATTAAAGTTTTATGATTAATGGCTATATTCCCACATTTACAAATACAAAATATATATGTGAGCTCACAAAGATATTAAAGCAAATTAACTAAACTTTCTATAACTATTCTCAAAGATATTGAAGTTACAAAGATTTTTTTCCTCTCACATTTGATCCCATATAATTTTCTTCATTGTAAATACATAAATACATTTCTTTTATTATCATTATTATTATTATTATCAGTCTTTGATTAAAATTATTGTTAATAATTTCATTGTTTGTCATTATTTATCTGACTCAAGCTAATTATTTATTTTGTTAATGTAATAAATTATTATGTAGAGGGGGGTAGTGATCAGGAAATATAATTGAATGAGTGTGGAAACTTGTTTTTATGCATATTCAATTTGATCATTACTTGTGGCTATACCGATTTGTCAATTAAAAATAAATTGTATTCAGCCACTCCATCATGAATATGGTCCCCATTTAGTTGTCTTTAAATTCCCCTAGACAAAATTTTAATTTGTCATTTTTTTTTCATTTTACTGTCAAATTAGTTATTACTAATTGGTTAAAGGGTGGTTACCATTACAGTATGTATATAAAGGCATTTTTATATATAAATTATTTCTGCAATTTATTAGGAACAAAACCATTAAAAGTCTTTTACATGGAATTTATAGCTTTATAAAGATGAGACTAATAAGTATTGATTGAATACATTATATAACTGTTTTTATGAAATCTCATCATCTCTGTTGAAATTTAATACTTTAAGATTTATTTTTCCACAGTATTTCTTCAGTCTGATATAGTCAATTTTAGACTTAATTACATTTATGAAAATCAAAGATAAAAACTATTTGAAGTATAAAATGGTAAAATGTTAGGAAAAATTTTATATCTATATCAATGCTTCATTAAAATATTTATTCATTAGGAAACCAAGATCTTTGCAATTTAATATAATAGTAAGCTGGTATACTTAAAAGTAAAGATTTCCAGATAGTATATACATAAAAGATATTTTCAATTTGTATAAAATAATAATTTTCAATTTTATTAAATTGCAATAAAATGGAGGCAAGAAGAGTTCTTGGTAATTATCATTTTTTATTAAACAAATTTGATTAATATTTCAATAGTGAGGACACAAAACTTTTGTGACAATTTGATTTGTGAATATATTCATTGTCACGTCAACGTAAACTAATGTCTAATTGTTGGAAACGATCAATTAAGAAATTAATATAAGTATACAAATGGAGTATAAATATGTTTTAAGCAAAATAAAGTTATCTAATTATATTTTCTAATTAATAAATGTCCTGATTTTCAAATCGGATAATTTTCTAAAGTGAATTTCAGCACATTACAAACCAAACTAATATATGATATTTAACTGTGAGAGTTACAAATTTGTACAATTCTAGAAAGAACTTGCTTTATATAAGTAATAAACTTTTCAAATATTGCAGTCTAAATCATTTAAAACAAATATGAAATTCAACTAAGTGATTCATTGTTTTATCATATTTTTGACATATTAAACAAGCAACTTTAATATAACGTAGAAAGTTAAAAAACTTATAAATAGAATTGTGGACTATGTAATGTGTAAAATATATTAATTTTGTGAACAAGTAATAAAGTGACGAAATACAAATTTTTAATTTTTGTATTAATTCTTCTTAAAAAAATGCTAACTATGTTTCCAAAATTTAAACCATGTAATGTCTTGTGTGTGTATATATATATTGTATTAGGATGAAGTTTTTTATCTGTTATTTTTTTATATTTATATAGATTCTGATTACTAAAGGGACTTTGAATCATTTATACTATACATTTGAGTATAGCAGATTAACATTTATGATATGACCAAATCACTCCTTCCTTTTCAATTCAAAAATAAAAATTAGGAAAAATGCAATTATATTTCCTGATCAATCTAACTCTGAGTCATATTATATATGATATAAAAGAGAACTATAACCTGTGACAGCTTTTATTTATTTGTTTTAAGCATCGGTGTTCAGTGGACCATATTAGCTAAACACATTGCTACAATGTTAATTAATAAAGACTGAATTTTTCCCCTCTTCTTTTTAATTGCTGTATTTTTTATCGGATTTCTATTTACAAAGATTTAGTAAATTAATTACATGTATTAGCATTCATACATGGAGGAATCTAATAATGAAGATTGGTGAATTTAAATTACCACATAGATTTAATAAACAAGTAAGTACATACTACAAATACAAAATTATTTATTAATACTACCCTATTGAATATTATTAAACATTTGCATATAGATTCAGCATTACATCAAATAGATGTGTAACACATATTCTTAATTACTAATTTAATTAGGTATTCTATTGATAATAATAAAATATAGTTCATCTGTCTTATTAGTTCATTAAAAGTTTATATTACTACTTCAGATAATCATTAAAGTTAGGTATAGAGCTCTCATTAATCTTACCTATTATTTCTTTGATTAGATTTAATATTGGTATAGTAGGTATATACCATACCATGGGTTTCTTATTTTGATGAACTATAGAAATTATTATGTCCAATTGAAGTGTAGTATTTCTTATTAGCTTGTTAAGATCCTGGTCTTATGTAGGCATAGGTTTTAAATCAAGGCATCCTCTTAACTTTAGACTAGGAAAAAGATAGCAGTGACCATAATATCGGTGACTATATCTGTTTGGCAGTGCATCTGATTTGAATTATCTCTGCAGATAAACATGGCAAAACATTTTTCTACAACTTTTTAGACATTTCTCTAGCAATTAACTGTCAAATATTTCTTCAGCATTCAATACTGATGAATAAATCTGCAGAATCAAGGTTAATTTTTAAAGCATATTTTTGCCTAAAGTTCTATATTCAGCACCCTACTGGAAAGATTAGAGAAAACATACCGGAGAGTTCTCTACTCCATAAAACTCATGATATAAACTAAAAATTCTTACAAAATTGTATTGACTTCCATCCAGTATGAGATACATTAACAAAGTATGTTACAATTCTTTTGTGGTTTTTTTTTTTTTTTGGAAAGCAGACGAGTTTAAAAAGCTTTTGAAAGTTCTCATAGCCACATTTTTATTTTTATTTTTCCCCCAATTATTTGTGACTGGTTTTTATAGTAATGTTTCTTTTATTTAAAAATCAGAGTATTATTTTTAAAATAAAAAAAATTATAAATATTTCAGCTTTATATTTATTGTTACATTTTAAAAACATATTTTGTTATACATAATATAAAAAAATATCCCTATAAAAGTAACATTTATAAACTCAGATGTGAGGGTTACATTTGTTCCTTCTCCATTTAGAAATAGAGTAGTTGATTTAGCCATAAATATTGCTTGATTTTATTTCTACATAAAAAGACAATTTCTCTCAATTTTACAATAATGTCATGCTTAGCCTTACTTCTTTGGAAAGAGACTTACAAGTGGGATTGAACATGTTGTCAAATCCAGTACATTGGTAGTCATATAAAAAAACTGTTTCATCAATTCAATCAAAATTATCTTTGGGACATGATCATCTGTCTGCAATGTTGAGATGAACAAAAAAATCCCCACTGACAGTGAGTATATCATGCAATATGAATACCAAGAGAGCTTTCTCAAGCACAAAATAATATCAACCAAACCATGTAATGAACAATGCATTTAAATAAGGTTTTTCTCTACTACAAAACTTAGAAGTTGACAAATATCAAAATATGTCCGGCTCAGTTTTGAAACTTAGAGGCTGATAATTATATGACTATGCCTAACTCACTTTGGAGATTTAGAGGCTGATAAATATAAAATATGGTTGGGAACAATGCTGAGATAAGAACTCTGAAGTATCAAATAAGCATGACAACATCAGCCCAATAAAACACTCTCTATTTATCACTGATAAAAAGGAACATGATCAACCATTAATAAACTCAACATTAATTTTAGTTTCAAACTTTATAGTGTTTTTCTATACCTGCTTAATCAACAATGCAACAAATAGAGTGGTATCACTTAATTCTGAACCCTGATGTTTTTCTTTAACTATTCATTTATTGACATTGTTGGAATGTAGAGTATGAAATTTATATTTTGATTCAAATATTTCTGAAACTCCTATCAAGCATTTAAAGTATCAAGATAGTACTTCTATTTTTTTTGTTTAAAAACCTTTCAATATTGTATGAACATCATTATTATATCTAGTTCATTTGCCATGACTTTTTTAATCGACTATTATTTTAGCATTTGAACAATACAATTCTTTTTTTAAAATCACTTTTTTCTATGCTCAGTACAATATACTTTTGCAACATATACTATATAAATTATTTTCCATTCTCCTATATCAAGTACTCATTAACAAGTACAGAATCATCACTCAAGAGGCCATTCTTATACATAGAAGAATTAAACTTCAACAAGCTTAGCCCCTGTCTCTGCAAAATATATTTTTCTTTTTTCAATTTCTGCTTTATCGTTATACTCTTTTTTATTAGCTGTATCAATAGTATGATTTGCTTTTCTGTTAGGAGATCATGGTTTATGACTAGGCTGATAGTAATAATCCCCATTATTGGCAGCAGTTCCACTTCCAGTCCAACAAATAATCATTGTCCTATTGGGACTAGTGGCACTATCTGGTGGCCTTTCTTTTTTACATAGTTATCAATGAAAGTTGGCCTTCAGATCTTCCTTTCATACCATGGTTTTTTGTATCTAATGGCATTTATCTGGGGTTCAGATCTTCCTTTAAATGGCTATCTGTATTGTGGTTTAAATCCCCATTCTTGATCACCATAATTTTCAGGTTTGCTGCTATCAAAAGCACTGAGTAATTCAGCTACCTGCTCTGTAGTTTTTCTGCCAGTGCCTATTAGCATCTGCTCAATGTGATTAGGGAAATTACCCCTAACTATGCATATAATATGGCTTTCAGATAAAGAATTGGCATTTCAATCAGCCATATTTAATTAAGGAGAAGAAATATCACACCTGCCTTACCCTCTAATTACAGTTAATTGCATTTTTTCCTTATACTAAAAAAATTACTTGTATATTTTCTTTGATTATCAGGGTAATCACAAATAATAAATCTTGTTTGTTAAATAAAAATCTACATTTTTATATACTATTATTATATTTTATAAAATATACTTGTCTCTCAGCAATCTTCTTTTATAATAGAATGCTAAACCACATGTAATGTGATGTGATGTATTGTAGCTTCTCCTTCAACAAAGTCAAGAATATCTCAGCAATTATGCCCAGATAAACCTGTTAGCCACTTTCTTTTACATTCCCCAGTCTAAGTTTTCCCATATTCTGCTCCATCCCATTTTCACAACATAATCTTTGTCAACTCTATGGCCTTTATATCTAAACCCCCCTTATCTTTTCCCAAACCCAGCATAAAAACCAATAATCCACTTTCTGTATAATCACTTTTTTCATATTTATTCTTCCATAACTTCATTATATGGGTCCTTTCTGTTTTCAAGCATTTACATTCAATTAACAGATGCAATCTCTTCATACAGTAGTACCACCAAGTGCAAGCCTTCGTAATTAATAAATAAAGAAAAATTTGTGTGTAAAATCTTTATCTAGTGCCTACTTTTTCAATTAGTGAGGAGTCTTGGATTTGAGAGGACTGCAACCCCTGAGTATGAAGGTTTGCATTCAGGACTGCTATATGAAGAGTTTGCTATTGTTATTAACAGCCTGTGTAGGCATATGGAATGGTGATCATGTATGTTTTGATGAATTTAAAGTTTACCTACTAAATCTTATTTAATTATTATAATCAAATGTTTAAAAAAAAATGCTATTCCCCACCTTCTAGAATTGGTTATAAGTTTAATAACTCTTAAATGCCATATTCTATCTGGCTGATAAATTAATTTCACTATAAATTGCCTACAATGTTGAAAAAGGTATACTTATAAACATCAGAGCTACCAAGAATAGGTGGATTCATTCTACTCTTATATCCTTTGTTCAATATTCAAAGTGCTTTTAATTCATAGATGGAAAAGATTGATTTACTTACTCCCTTTATTTACATGTAGTGTAATTTAAGGTATATGCATTAACAAATTCTCTGAGAGTTTGGTATAATAAATTTATTCTCAGTGTATTTTTTAATATTAAAAATTGTTAGTTTTTGGGTTCCCCTTTTTCTTCCAAAATGTAAGCTTGTGGTTAAGACCTGTAGAGGTCCATACGATCGCATTTTTATGTGCACATTCTTGATGTTACAGCCTCAGTAAATATTATTCAACATTTATAGTAATTTCCAATTCTTGTAATGATTTAAAATGAGATCATTATAATGTGATTAGATTAAATACAATAAAATTGCAATCATACATTAACATATTAACATTTTTAAAAATAAAATATATTACAAGAAGCTATTCATATATAAAGTTTTGGCCTCTATTTTGATATAGTGAATGGAAGTTTAAACCACTAGCATATTTTTCAAGACTAGAATTATAGCTGAAACATATGTAGTATGAAAAATCAGTCTATTTTACATCAAGTGACAATTTAAATTTGCAATAGAGGTTGATAAAATATGCTTATATGTATATAATAAATTAAATAATAATACTATCAATAATATAATAGGGTAAAGTGTATCAAATTTTCATTCTTTTATGGTAGTTAATTAAACAACTTGAATATTAAATAAGTATCTTGCAGAGATTGGTCAAATTTAGTCATCACTATAGCAATAAATAAATATTATATATACAAAATAAGTATTAAGTTAAGATCATCTTATGGTATGTCTACTACCTCCAATAGCATATATTTTATATAATATATATTGTAAAATATATATTCTTTTGGGATTTGGGAGTATTTTGTAAATTGGCTTTAAACTTAATATTTATTTAGACAATAAAGTAATATTTGCAATACAGGCACTCTTCATATATTTGGAGCCTAATTGTAAATGTAGGGGATTTGAACTCAGGACTTTCAAGCACAGTTCAACTATCCACACTATCTCATATCACTGATATGCGTGATCACACACATGTAAAAAAGATCAATAATCACCAATATACATATTTCGTGCTGAATCAGCACTCATCAGTTGGTCCAGATTATCATCTCTCACATATATATAATCAGTTTATATTAAGATAGCAAATCTTCACACTTTAATGGACAGGCTTCAATCTACTTCAACCTCCAACTTATCAGCTATCTATACCATCATCAGATTTCAATGGTATAGATGGCTGAAGAGTTGGAAGTTGAAGCCTGCCCATTAAAGTATGAAGATTTGCTATCTTAATATAAACTGATTATATCTTAATATAAACTGATTATATATGTAAGAGATGATAATCTGGACCAACTGATGAGTGCTAGTTCAGCACGAAATACGTATATTGGTGGTTATTGATCTTCTCTACATGTGAGTGATCATGTATATCAGTGATGTGTGATAGTGTCGATAGTAGAAAGGTGCTTGAAAGTCTGAGTTCAAATCCATTATATTTATATAATAAAGGTTTGCTTAGTAAATTTTGTGAGATTAATTCCAGTTTCATTTTATTATAAGCAAAGATACAGACATACATACATATTAAACTAGCGTAATCACAGCAATTACAGAATATATTAAGGATATAAATAAATGAATATTTTAAAATTATTAAACAACAAATTAATTAATTATATGCTTCAGGGTAAGAGTGATTTGTAGTTTATAATGCTATGAAAATAAAGTTAACAACCTTGATGGCAGTTGTAGATAAAGCCACAGGAATGTAAATGAAAAAAAGTAATGCCGCTATAAGAAAATTTAATAGTAAAAGAGTTTTATATTTAGTTTTTTAAAAAAAAGTAGGTTAAATGTAAAAACGCCATAAACCTTTTCAGATATATATATTAAACAAGCCTCACATAATCCTTTAGCTTACAATTAAATCTGCATGTGATAGCTGTAATCCATCGCATTTCATTTTAGACAAATCTATGTCTGCATGAGTAATCAAATGACCAATTACAGTCAACCGAGTCTAGACTAGTTTCTGCTAAAATAACTTTTCAATCATTAGACTGAATAACCCTGTGTTTATCACTGATGAAGTTCAATAACCAGAACGTAATTTGGAAATTTCATTGATAGTTTTATCTGTTCGTTAATTGCTCGTTCGTGCATAGATAACACTATCACATTTATATCTTTAGGTGCTTAATTAATTATTATGTTGTTAATTTTGAAATATTCATCTGTTTATATCTCTATTATTTTACATCAGGCATGGGCAGTTTGTGCTCACCACTGACTGCATGCTGTCTGTCTTGATTAATGTTAAAAACCACTTTTTATATGCTATTAATTAAAACTAATAAATTTTCGTAACAAGATAATTTATAAGAATAAATTAATATTTGTCATGTTGTATATCTGCACGTGTGTAGATAAATTTCGTTTTTGCATTCAGTACATTTGTTTTGATATTCATTTTTGGGGTTTAAACTGTACTGTGTTTGCGTTTAAGAATATATTAAAATAAAATTATACACTTAATACTATATAAAAAGAGGAGGATATTGGTAAAAAAAAAAAAAAAAGAGTAATATTTCACATACTTTAAAATTTTATGGCCCGATTTATTATAAGCAATATCTTATAAGATCTTGCTGCTCAAATAAGGTTGCCCATAAATTGCTTTTATATTCTCGTGCTGGCATAGACATAAAGTATATTAGTGAAATTAATACTGCTAGTATAATATCCATTCTACATTAACTAAAAAACAATTTCTTGGGTCTTTATATGTATACAGATACAGTAAATGTTCTCTTTCTCTCTAAACATATGTATGCAATTATAATTTTATATTGAACTATCCATCATCTAATATGAGTATTGAAAGTCTTTAGAAATATTTAACTTTCTTTAAATATTCCAAATACATTTAACTGTTAATAAAAGCACATCAAACAGATTAGTATATGCACAACATTTTGAGAGGTATTATTCTTCCCTGTTCTTCAGGTGTTTTTGGCCTGATCAGCAACAGTACTAGCATGAGATTCAAACCTGGATCCTTAGATTCTTGAGTATTGAATTTTAAGATAGTGTTCTCCTGTCAAAGGCAACAACAGTCAATAGAAATTTCATATACTTATCTATGAGGTTCCTCCTGATTTATCCACTTTTTCCTGAGAGCAAAGTTGATTAATAGTGTCCTTACATTATGTGTAGTCACACTAGGATGGCTTGTGAAATAGTTTGCCATTGTCATGTGAGCAGCTTCTTTAAATTTTCTTTGTACCTTTTCTTCTCTATCTAATATTTTTGTATTTTCCCAATTGAACATATATATTCATTGGCACATACATGGTCTGCTATCTTAGACCCATCTGTTTTTTCTCTTATAATCATCAGTTTGTGTTCTTGTAAGTGCTTTTCAATGGAATGACTGTTCTCGCCAATATATATTCTTCCACATTCACATTGAATTTCATAGATGCAGTTTTTTTCTTTTCAGCACTTCAAGTTTAGGTTTTGTAGATGCTAGAATTCCTCATAGTGTGGTATGACTCTGAAAAGTTGTTCTGATGTTATACTGATTGCAGATTTTCTTTAATTTGTCTACTATTTTTGGAATGTATGGAAACCATTAATCAACTTTGCTCTTAGGAAAAAGTGTAGAAACCAGGATGAACCTCATAGATAACTATATGAAATTTCTACTGACTGTTGCTTTTGGTAGGATAGTTCAGTTGGTTAGAGTGTTATCTTAAAATCAATACTCAAGAATCTATGAGTCCAGGTTTGAATCCCATGCTAGTACTGACAGTAGTCAAGCCAGCAATACATGAAGAAGAGAGGAGAATAATATACCTCTCAAAACATTGTGCATATACTAACCTGTTTGATGTGCTACTACTAACAGTTGAATGTATTTAGAATAGTTAAATAAAGTTAATTTTTTCTAAAGACATTCAATACTCATATTATATGTTGGAAATAGTCCAATATAAAAATACAACTAAAACACCATCATCACAAACCTTCATAAAAACAATATGCATATAATGTTTATGCGTATATTTATATCAATATTTTTGTGAAGAAAAGTGGACTTTTAAGTTGAGCTGATATTTCAGATTTCAGTGTCCTTTGGAAGGATAATTTATAAACTAATAAAATATCACATGACTTCAGTTTACATGTTATTATTTTAGCAGTATACATTTTTATTTTGACCATCTCTATGCCATTTGTGGTGAATTTTAGTAATTAATATATGCTAGATAATAATGGTTAATAAATCCCTATTTATGCTGCCTTATTCAAATATCTTATACTAGTTTCAATCTTATAACTTTCCTCAGTGAGGAGTTTTGGATCCTGGAACATTGTGCATGGACCTAGTATCTAATGTGCTTTCTCTTTAGCAGCCATCATTCAACTCTCTTTTTAACTATCAAGTTTTCAATCCAAACTGAAAAACATATAAATATTTTCAATCTTGCCAACCTATTTATATAATAAAATAGATCTCACACCAGTTCAGTTTTTATATATTATGTGGTCCTTAGTTTTTTAACAACTATAAGCATCTCTATTTTGTGGCCAGAATTTGATATAAACCAATAAAATATCACATGTCTACAGCTTATATAGTCTGTTTTAGCAACATACTTTTTTTTGCCATGCTATAAGATTTATTAACTAATAAATGCCAAATGATAGTGCTTAATAAAAAACTATCCTGTGTTATCATATCAAATATTCCCAGATTAGTTTCAAGCTCATGGCTTTTATCAGTGAGGAGTTTTGGATCTTGAAACTGTGCATCTGGACCTTTAGGCAAGAGTGTTATTTAGCACTATCATCTGACATCTAGTAGATATTAAAGCTTCCAGTAAGTGATATAAAGATGATGAAAAAATATATGCTGTTAAATCAGCAATATGAAAACTGGAGTTGTGGGATTCTGGTCTCAAAATGGAGATGTCTATAATTGTTAAAAAAACTAAAGACACCGTATTTTATAGAAATTGAATTGGTATTAGATCTATATGTCTATACAAGCAGGTTGGCTAAAATTAAAAAGATTTATATAATTTTCTGTTTGAACTGATAGCTTGATAGTTTATCAAAAAGGTAAATAATGTTTTTTTAGAAGGAAAGCCATATCTTCAAACTAATCTAGAGATATATTATTAAGCATTATTTTCTGGCTTCTATTAATTACTGAAGTTTACAGTAAGTGACATAGAGATGATGAAAGAAAAATGTATGCCGGTAGTAAGCCATTGATGCTGTAACATTGTAACATAGTGGCAATAAAAAAAATTATTTTAAAAAGTCCTCCAATATATTAAAATTACAATAACAAATGTTTTTTTAGCTTAAACATAATCTTCTCTGGACTGGAAGAAGTAAACCTCATTATAATAATGATTGCATTCATTGAGAATATATAGCTATAGAGAAATTACAATAAATAAGTAGAATTAAAAGGAAATGTTAAAGTTTTTCCCAAAAGAGAAGTTAGCTGTAAAAAAAAAAAAAAAAAAGTTAATCAGCAGCATTGAACAATCTTCTATAAATAGATTAAAGTATCAGGATATTACAAATGTAAATTTATTTGTATTTCATTTTTCTCTCTATTTTTTCCGTCTGAAATTAAAATGACTACACTTATTTAGAAGTAATTTTTAATGATGATGATCATGACAGCATATTTATATGTGTGTATGTGTTTGCATATCATATCTACTAAAAGAATTTTATTTTGACTAATAGATCATATCACATTAATGATCGAATCTCATTCTAATCCTCAAATTTATTATGCTCCTATGATTATTATTATTATAAATGTAAAAAAAAAAAAAAAACTACAGGAAATCACGTGATATTTTGTCTATTTCGATTTATTACCAAAATATCACAATCAAACATTATATGTAATGTTAGGGTATGAGCACAGACTTTCACACGACCCACCACTCTCCACTCCATCTAATAACACTGATACACTTAAACATACATATGGTGAAAAGATAAATAATCACCAATATATGTATTTCATGCTAAACCAGCAATCATCAGTTGGTCCAGATTATCATCTCTACACATATATACTATAAGTGCTCAGATATATATTAAGATAGACAATCCTCATACTTAAATGGACAGGCTTCAATCTACTCCAACTCTTCAACCGTCCATCCAATTGAAAATCTGATGATGGAATGCTCAAAGGCCACCCTGAGGCCAAGATTATTGTCACACCCATGTTGACCTAAGGTCAATCTGAACCCCACATGTACAGGACATAATCCATTAAATACATATGCAAGGATGTGCAGACATCTCTATAATGTAATTACTGAAACATAGGCTTATTTATACCTGCGTCTATATATATGTAATGTTAGGGTATGAGCACAGACTTTCACATGACCCACCACTCTCCACTCCATCTAATAACACTGTACATGTGGGGTTCAGATTGACCTTAGGTCAACATGGGTGTGACAATAATCTCGGCCTCAGGGTGGCCTTTGAGCATTCCATCATCAGATTTTCAATTGGATGGACGGTTGAAGAGTTGGAGTGTGGAGTAGATTGAAGCCTGTCCATTAAAGTATGAGGATTGTCTATCTTAATATATATCTGAGCACTTATAGTATATATGTGTAGAGATGATAATCTGGACCAACTGATGATTGCTGGTTTAGCATGAAATACGTGTATTGGTGATTATTTATCTTTTCAACATATGTATGTTTAAGTGTATCAGTGTTATTAGATGGAGTGGAGAGTGGTGGGTCGTGTGAAAGTCTGTGCTCATACCCTAACATTACATATATATATAGACACAGGTATAAATAAGCCTATGTTTCAGTTATTAATCAAACATTGTTATATTGTTGAATCCTTCTGAAGAAATGTTAAAAATGGGATGATTTGCATAATCTAAAAATATGAACTGACATTTATAATTAATATCATATTCAAATGTAACATTAAATGAAAGTTAAAACGAACACTTTCCATAATGTTTTTAATATTACATTTATTAATATAATGATCAAATAAAAATAAGTGAAATTTAAAAACTTTTAATTTCAAAAACAATTTATTAATCAAAGGGAAATAAGAACGAGTTGTTATATAATTAAATTTTAAATTGCATATTAATTTTCACATCAAGTATTAAAATGGCTTTTGATGTTGGTATATAGTAAAGATAAAAAAAAATGTTTGACACTATAAAATAAAGCCTTGATTGTGAAATCAGTACTCATCAATCTTTTCATTTGACAATTAGTGTGGATTTGACTGTTTTAATGTCTAGATAAGAATAGCTAGATATTCATTTACCAAGCAACATTGAATGAAATGACTTTGGGATCGCTGCCAGAAAAAAAAAAAAAACCAAGTCTGTTAAAAAAATCGGAAGTGCACTACTAATTTCTTAATTTGTTGATGTATGTATAATTTAATTTTGATTATGTTTTTCTCCAATTTTTTACCTCAATTAAATATCTTCATAATGGATGCTATGTATTCAATAAGTATAATTCTATATATGTAATATATATCTAAATTTAAATTTCAATGATCACAAAATAGATAGGATATGATTATGGTTGTAGCTAAATCTAATATAACATTAGAACATTTAATGACAGAACCCAAGTTATCTATCTTTAAAAAATATTTTTCTCACCAAATATTGTTTTCTATTAATTGATTCTATATCTAGTTCATTTTTAATACTTTCATATTATACACATGTAGTACATAATGTCATATGTTTGCTTCTGCATTACTCTTTATTTAATGAATCATTTCTATATAATAAATATAAATGTGTGTGTGGGGGTATAATATAACCAACCACTTAGGTACATAATGTAATTGGTTATAGGCATAGTTACTTCAGTTAGTAAGAAATATAAAAATATATAACTTTTTTATATGTGCTTATTAATTACGTAAAAAGCTGCACTATAATAAATGTGAATTTCATAAAGTGAATAACATCTGTTTTAGAGATAAATAGGTGTATATTGATATATGTACTAATGATTTGTATATATTGATATACAGTTTACCAAATATGTAAACTAAAAATATATACCTACTTCATAAAATATAACAAGTCCAGATATTTTATTAAGACAATTTTACAAGAAAGATCCCCAAATAATCATTTAAATAAACTTGCAAATAACACTCACCTTTTAATATATCAATGCCAATCGATTTTTTTCAGATAATAGAAAATCGATTATAATTTTTATGAGTCGAGATTATAAATTGATATGTGCATTTGTTAAATATAAAAAGCATTATATTTAATAATTATTGGTTGCATGTATTTAAATTTTCAAAATTTAAAAAGAAAGTTTGTGGAATCTAGTTAATATAAATAAAACTCATGCCTGTTTTGAGTTGTGGTTAATGTTGTTGCAACTGACACAGATGATGAAGAGGATTCCCCAAAAACCAGATTGTGTGTGTCTTGTATATATGCAGAAATGTTTTAGTATTTAAAGGTGATACTTGAATAGAATAAACCAATGTTGCCTAAATTACATCACTTATATTAAGTATTTTGTTTGAAATATTTTTTTATAATGTTTATCTATATCTAAAATAATCTTACCATGAATAAATACTCACATAGAGATAAAAATAGCTTTAGTTTACTGCATAGCTACAAATGAATGGTGAAAAATAAAACAATATTTATCATCCTAATCAACTTCCAGGAAATTACAATTTGTGATTTTCTTTCTTGTTTTACTTTTAAATTAATAATAGTAAATGTCTATTTACTGATGAACAATTAGATGACTGACTATGAATATGCTATTTTGAAAATCCTTAGATATAAACATGAAATTGCAGACATGACAAGGGTTTCCACACTTATATGTATAGATAAGTAGTGCAAATTAGATGTACAGATTGTCAATTATATAAATAAACACTGCTGTTTTGATTAATACAAATATTAGTTTGTTATTTTGCTTATGAACATATTTAAATATTATTACAATCTCATTAATCATACTCATTATATAAATATTCATTTGCTGCATTATTAAACACATAAAAGTATTTTTTTAAAATTAAATTCCAATCAACATTATATAATAATTTGCTTATTTAATCATTATATGTCATATTTTTCTTTGGTATTTATTATAGTATCCATTGATGCTTTAATACATGTGTTAAATAGAAATTAAAAATGGACATACTCTACATTTTTCTCAATTTGCATCATAAAAACATTAATTTAGTTTATTAATATGTTGCTATATAATATAAAATCTTTATCAAAAATCTTTTTATTTATTCTTGCTAATAAAATTGAGTTCACCAAATGATTTTGTCATTGAAATTTTTTGTGATATTTTAAATTTTAACGCTAACTTAAAGAGTTTGTAAAATAAAAGAAGTGTGATTATAAATAAATGATAATCTTAATTTATTCTAGCCTTCTTTACCCAATCATAATACCATTAGTTAGAACCTTCTCGAATGAATCTTTTTGTGGTATCTCATCACTGAAATAACTTAATTGCTGACTTTTTATAACTAATCAAAATTTTACATATATATATATATCAGTTTGATCATGATTTAAACAGTGCACGATTATTTATAGTTTTTTAATTTACTTTTTGCTGCTAATCAAGATGACTATGGGAGAACCTTTTTTATCCTACTGACATGAAATAAATAAATTGTTTTTTAAAAAAGATATTTTATATTGTAATCAATTTCATTCAAGCTCTGCATCAAAATATGAAATAAATATGACAAATGTTTTTTTTTGCTGATTTTTACAACTCTTTTTCTTAATTATAATATTCACAGATGTAAATTTTATGAAAATTGAGCCATATTAAACACACTTTCCAAATATGATCTACTTAAACAATTAAACGTTGTATTTTTTAAACAAAAATATTTTTCATATTAGAAAAACAAAATTCGTTTCAAAAATACATAAGTAATGTTTTTATCCCACGTGTGCATTAAAAAAGGCACTCAAATATTATAAAATTATTTTGTTGTAGAATTTCACTACTTAATAAAATCCACATACCTTATTATTGATATAAAGTATAAGCTGATTATCTGTCATAATTACATCATTATACCTGTGATCACAAATTCCATAATATTAAAATTTGAGGTTTTTTTCCAAAAATTCTTCAATGAAAGATGTGCACACATAAACATAAATTTTGTAAAACTATTTAAAATATTAATTTAAAATCAATAGAATAAAATTTAATTAATGTTACTTAACATAAAAGTTTTATTATATAGTTATTAATCTTAACCTAAGGTTTAAATCCAGATAAAACTTAAGTATTCATATGAAACTTAAGTCATCTTTAGGATAGATGAGAATTTCCAATGGAATCCAGATCATAGATGTTGATGAGGAAGTGAGAATATAGCTATTATTAACCAATGATTATAAAATAAGGAAAGAAAATCATGCAAATCCTCATCCACCATCAGATGGTTTAATTAATGTTTTTCCTTCATTGTTTGTCTTTGGTGGTTTGTAGAAGGGCCTTATTTTATAGCAACCTACTTGAACGTATTGGTATCATTTTTATTTAACTTTAATTAAATTAAAAATTTTAAAAACAGAAACCACAGCTTTTGTGAAATTTTAATACATATTATGTTTCGAAAAAAATTCATATTATTTAACATTAAAAAAAAGTGTTTTTAAATGGTTAAACATAAATCCATTACCATATAATGATTAGTGCAATATTCTACCATTGTTGTGTTCTGGATTTAGTGCATGATTTTTAAAATAGCTATAAAAGCTTATTGATTAGAATTTTTTTAGATAGGTAGCTTATTGAAAATTCATGAAGAGGGGATTCAATACTGTTCTAAAAATGACTATCTAAATATTCTTAGCTGTTGAATATGCATTCAAGTCTGATATTGTATTTTCTTTGGAAGAAACTACCAAACTGAATCCTGAGAAAGAAAATGAAACATGTTTACATTAACTACCCAACTACAGATGCAAATATTGCTAAATAAGTGTAAATATTCATATTATTATTCAGCAATGGTTTCTCTGTGATTTTCTTTAAATGTAAAAGTTAATCAGTGAAAAATGGTAATAGGAAAAGTACTAATGCTTTGTATTGTGTTGCTGTCAAAAACTTTTGAAAGAAAATGAGAAATCAACAATTGGGTATTTGATTTTAAACTCTCTTGAAGTCATAATAATCATATTGAAATTTTTCTATTGTGAAAATAATATGAGATAAAAGAAATTAAATACTTGTTGTTACTTGAGAGTTCATAAGAAGTACGAGTACCAGAAATGATGGATTTAGTCTATGATCCATTAAATTCTAAAGATTACGATTCTATCACTTTACCAAAATATGGAAGACACATCATAAGATGATCTAATTAATCAAAAAATTTATAATAGTTGGGAAAATTGATAATGAAAAAAGAAAATGAAGATGGCTGAATGGTTTTTGATCATATCACAAAAGTGAAAGTTAAACAGAGTATAACATATTATATAGAATTGTCAATTTGATAATAATAATCATCCATATTTTCTTATTTTATAATATCTTTATCTAACAAAACTTATATTATTAGTAGCCCATCTAAAGTAAATATAATTATTTCAATTCTAGAATAAACAAATTTAAAAAAAGATGAGTTTATGATAACCACATAAAACAACACCTTAATTATGTCCATGTGTTGATTCTTTTAGCCTATGTGTTTATTTTCCAATGTTGTCTTTTAACTTTTTCTGTAGCATGTTTTTTCTCAAAGACTTAATTTTTTGCTTAATAATAATTCTCCATTGCATTCTATTGTGAACTATATCCTCCTGAAAGCAATAAATATTGAATTTTTAGAGTACCTTTGAGATAATCTTTATAATGTAAGTAGGTTTACTTTTTCAATGAAAACCATTTTCAAGTCATCATAAAATATTTAATTTTTAGATCTATTACAAGTTATTCATTTCACATGTCCAATTCAGTGAAGATTTGCTCTTACTTTAGTAGATTCAATATCATCACATCCAATAAAGTGAAGAACATAGTAATTAATTTCATTAGCTGGACACCATATTTACAAAATATTATAAAGCATACTTAAATGAAATATTTTTATGCATTTATATTAATCAATATTTCACTTCTAAACAATAAATTTATATACTGATGTATTAATTACAAAAGAGATTTTTTTTTAAAAAATTAATTGATTCTAACACAGAATAATAATTATATTTTTTAACTTAAAAACACTGTTTATGTGTTTAAGATATATTTTGTAATCAATTTTTAACATATTTCTATCAAAAGGATTTCTTTCAAACTTTACACATGTTAGAAACTGATGACAATAAAATATTTCAGGTTCTGTCATTTGTTTAGTGTAACAGACTGAATTCATATATGTTGATATTGGTTCAATAAGATTTCAGTGATACAAGAGAGCAGTGTATTTTTTAAACACTTTTATTTTTTAAAAAGTTTATACTAAAAGATATTAATGATAAAATAAAAATAAAAAAACAATCTTAATTTTACTTGGTTATAAAAGTTGCTTTTTTTTTTAAATAATTGAAATTTTATTTTCTCTTGATTATAAAAATTTCTTCATTTAAAATGCTTCTTTCATAAACTAAATAATATTACAAATAATTTTTAATGTATTCAAATTTTCTTTTATATATTACACATATTACATTGTTTTTATTTTTCATTTGAAATAGAAATAATTACAAAAGTTATCTGAATACTAAAAACTTAAATATAATAGAAATAAAAAAAGATTTTATAATAAAACTTTTATTTATTGCACACTAAAAAGTCAAAAATAATTATTTTCTTCAACCACTATTAGGGTTTTTATATTTAATTTGAAATAAAAGACTGGGGTATCCAAAAATTAATTAATTCAGTGATTGAAAAAAACAATTGACTTTTTAATATGCAGTAAAAAAATATTTATTGTAAAATATTTTATATACATGTTTTAAAACATTTATCAAGCAGTTTGTTTTTAATGTGTTTTTTTTTTTTGTAATTAATTTTTAAAAATTTGACTAATTGAAGCGTATTTTATAAATTATATTCACAATTTAGTAATATATTTCTAATCACATTTATCATAAATCAAAATTGAAAATGTTGTCTTGAATTTGATCCTGAAAGGAAAAAAATATTAGATGACATTTACATAATGTGATGATCTAAAGTTGACTTTGATTTTTCATGCTATAAATTTTATTACAGATTTATGAATCAAATAAAATTATCAATTTAAAGTCTTTGCCAACTGTTTGTGTGTGTGTGTTTTGTTTTGTTCAAGTGAATTTTAAATACATTTATTCTAAAGAATTTTTTGATATCAAAACATATTTAAATCTATAATGAATACATAATTTAGTAATTATAATTTTCTTTGGTACATCAATATAATGCTGCATGTTTTGCTCAAAAGGTTTCTTCAAATTTTTTGAAATGATGTACTCTTTTGGATCTTTTTTTTTAATAAAATAATTCATATCTTAGAAGAAAAAAGAAGAAATAGTTAATCATCCTATTACTGGTTATCTACAGAATTGCTGCACAATGAAAAAAGAAAGATTGGAAACAAATTGTATCATAGATGTTACTTTGACTTCCTTTCTTATTTACCGATAAAAATCTCTGTAAATCACCATCCATTTGATTTATCTATCTTTATCCAGTTGGATTTGATTGGTAGCTCTTAATATTTGCATATTTTTAAATTATAAATTCAGTAATCATGTTTTCTTATGATATATATATACTTTAATTATTCAATATATTTTAGAAGTGATATATTTGTTTGTTATGGTTTTTTACCTTTTTTAAAAAATTCATATTTAGAATTGGTGTCATTTATTTAGCATTATTTTTTTTAATAAATAAATAATCTTTTTTTTTTTTTTTGCTTAATTTATTTTCTTTCTTTTTATTTTTTAGGTGCAGCATTTGGACGTTTAATAGGAGAAACTATGGCTATCTGGTTTCCTAATGGAATTAAACTTGGATCATCAACCTCTAAAATTGTTCCGGGAAGTTATGCGGTTGTTGGTAAAATTATAACATGAACATTAATTAAATTTAATTAATATTTTGTAATCTATTGATTATCCAAGCTAATTTCAAAAATATAAATATTTCTCATTATACGTGTATGTGTTTGGAACATTATTTTTTAATTTTCTATTTATTCATTTTTAAAAATATATATTAATTAAAAAATAATCAAATCGTTATTTATTTGAGAAATCGTAACTTTTGAACATCAGAAGGGACAAATTTAGTTTTGATTTAGGAATGTTTGACTCTCAGGTCTATCATTTTACATTGCACTCAGATGTAAGAAATTATTTATGTATTCCGACTTTTCAGATGAAATTTTCATTTTTTAAATTATAGTGTAAAACTTTATACATACACGGGATTATTTAAGCAATTATAAAACCAAAAAATTCACAACAGTTCATTTTCAGAAATTATTCATATAGTAAAAAAAAGCTTAATATGATTTCTTTGCTTTTTATCAACATCTGCAATAAGAGCAATAATTTATTTTATTTATTCTGCTCCAAAACAGTATATTGTATGTTGAAATAATAAATAGATATTAAATGATAGTCTGGATTACCCCAAATTTAGGGTAGTCAGTAAAATAGAATGAATATTATTTAATTAATATCTATTATATATTATAAATATTAATTACATTTTAAATTTTTACTTTTATATATATATTTAGTAATCTATTGAAATGTGTCGTATAAATTGTTATTTTTTATCCACATTGGTTTTAAGGCTCTGTGTGATTTTGTGTAATGTTAGAGTGGCGGACACTAAAGGCCTATGGATGGCAGCACAATTTTTTCACTTCCAATGCTTGGACTTCTTATGAATTTCAAATAATAATTTTTTTGATTGTTATTTATATGCTTTTATTTATTTAACTTGCTCGGTTTTTTTTTTTTTTGTTTGTCAGAAAAATCTTGAAATTCATTTTCCACCCATTTTCCTATTCTGATCTAGTTACAACTTTGCACATTTTCAGTGATAATAGTTTTTTTGTAATCTTACAAAATAGTTTTTTTACAAAGCAAAATATTTAAATTTGTATCTTTATATGGAATTCAATACTCTTTCAATTGTCCTGTCATTTAAAGCTATTAAATTGTATCTAATTTTTTTTTATTCATAATTTCTGGAATTATATAAAATCAACATGGGTGTGACAAGAATCTTGGCCTTAGGGTGGCCTTTGAGTGTTCCATCATCAGATTTTCAATTGGATGGATGGTTGAAGAGCTGGAGTGTGGAGTAGCTTGAAGCCTGTCCATTAAAGTAAGGATTGGCTATCTTAATATATATCTGAGCACTTATAGCATATATGTGTGGAGATGGTAATCTGGACCAACTGATGATTGCTGGTTTAGCATGAGATACGTATATTGGTGATTATTTATCTTTTCAACATATATGTGTTCAGGTGTATCAGTGTTATGAGATAGTGTGGAGAGTGGTGGGTCATGTGAAAGTCTGTGCTCATATACCCTATATATTACATATATAAACCCAGGTATATAATAAGCCTATGTTTCAGTTATTACATAGTAGAGATGTCTGCCCATCCCTTGTATTAAATGGATTATGTCCTGTGTATGAGGGGTCAGATTGACTTTAGGTCAACATGGGTGTGACAAGAATCTCGGCCTTAGGGTGGCCTTTAAGCGTTCCATCATCAGATTTTCAATTGGATGGTCAGTTGAAGAGTTGGAGTGTGGAGTAGATTGAAGCCTGTCCATTAAAGTATGAGGATTGGCTATCTTAATATATATCTGAGCATTTATAGCATATATGTGTGGAGATGGTAATCTGGACCAACTGATGATTGCTGGTTTAGCATGAAATACATATATTGGTGATTATTTATCTTTTCAACATATATGTGTTCAGGTGTATCAGTGTTATGAGATAGTGTGGAGAGTGGTGGTCATGTGAAAGTCTGTGCTCATATATTCTATATATTATAAAATTAAAAAGTAGAAACAAAAATATGCAAATATATATATAACTTATTTGTGAAAATGCATTAAAAAGCAAAAATTCCTTAAAAATAAAAAATAAATTTTATTTAACTTTTATAGATAAAATCTTGAACATATTTAGAAATTGTATCAGTACCAATCTATTTATTAGATCTCATGCAACTAATGACCATTTTCTTGTATCAATAACAAGTATGCATTAATTGCAAGTGATCTGATAAATAGACAACCACTGATACATTTTCTAAACATGATTGCCCTATACTTTTATTTCTGAAAGCTGAAAAAAAAATATATTTTTACGTTTTAGTACATTTTCATAAATAAAAGCACTTTAATTTTTTTTTTTTATTAGTTTAATTAGTTGTTTGTTTTACTCTTTTTTATACTTTAATTTAAACAACAAAATCATTGACAGGAATATAAATTATTATTAATATATATTAACTATAAATAGACAACAAAATAAGATTAGATGTGGGTTGTTTTTTTTAAAAAAAGGTAAATATAATAAAATCTTTATATTAATATCATTTGATTCCTTCTTCATGTGGATACTGAAATTTGTGGAAATTTTATAAAGTTTAACCTTTTTAACATACGTACATATATATATAGTTTAAAAATTACATTTAACCAATAATTAGTAATATATTATTATTATAATAATGATGATGATAATAATAATAATAATTTAATTCAATTCAATTTATTTACTATACAAAACTACAGCATTAAGCCAATTACAGATTTGCATTATAACAACTATACAATAATATACATAAATAATATACGCAAATGAGTCAAAATGATGAAAATAATATAATTATATGCCATATTTTTTATAAGATAAGTAACAAATTTTTTAAAGTCTAAAGAAAAAATATTTTCATTAGTGAAATCATGATTATAGGTATTAGGCAAACGAAACAAAGATGAACATTTTAATATGTTAGAGCGATAAACCTTAATATAAAATAAAGTAAATGTACGTGTTTTATGTAAACAATTATTAAAAGTAATATTTGAAATTTTGTTAGTTAATATAATTTTTTGATTTACAAGGTTATATAAAATTTTAAGATCTTTCATTTTTCTTCTAATGGATAAGGATAGATAATGTTTTTTTAATTTAATGTACTTAGAAAATTTGTCATAAACCAATTGAATTTTAATAATATATCATTTGGAACTGGGATTCCAAACAACAGATCCATATTCTAAAATAGGCAAAACCAAAGAGAGAAATAATTTATATTTTGTAAAACTACTAAATTGTCTACCATGCCTTAAAATTGCACCCATAATTTTAAAAGCCTTATTTACTACATTTTCAATATAATGATGAAATGATCCATTGCTTGCAAAAATAATTCCAAGGTCTTTCTGAATATCAACAAATTTTATATTATAATCTTCAATATAATAAGCACAAATTATCATTTCAGATTTTTTGGAATAAGAAACTGTTGAACACTTATCCATATTAATATCCATTTTATTATCTCTACACTATTTCACAAAATTATTAATATCTTTTTGTAATAATATGCAATCATTAATTGAGTTGATATTCCTAAAAATTTTACAATCATCTGCATAACATAAAATATGTTAAAATTCCAAACTCTCTCCCAAATCATCAATATAAATGTTAAACAATAATGGTGCAAGGATACTGCCCTGAGGTACTCTTATATTACAATAATATGGATTAGAAGAATTATTCTTAAACTTTTCATAAGCTGTTCTCTTCTTAATAAGAGATTCAAACCATGCAACCAAATTATAGGAAAAACCTAATTTATACATTTTGAAAAGCAACCTGGAATGATCCACTTTATCAAATGCCTTGGATAAATCAAAATAAACAACATTGATTTTCAAAGGCATTAGCAATGTGATCAGTTATTGTTAAAAGATTAGTTTCAGTTGATCTTCCAGGTAAAAAAACCATGTTGTGCATGAACCAAAATCTTATTTATGTCATTAACAATTTTCTTATAAACACATCTCTGTATGAAGCACAGAAATTGGTCTATAATTATTAACATTATCTTTTGAACCATTTTTAAAAATAGGTATAACTTTGGCAAGTTTTAGAGAGTTAGGAAAAATAAAAATTTTAGTGGAACAATTAAGAATATAACATAAAGGAGCAACAATAGATTCTATACAATCTTAATAAATGAAAGAAGGTATATTCTTATAACCTATACTTGAATGTGTTTTGAGTTCTTTGACAGCTGATATAATATCACTAGTGTTGAAACAATCTATAATAATAATAATAATAATAATAATAATAATAATAATAATGATGATGATAATGATGATGATGATGATGATGATGATGATGTAATGAAATTAAGCAAGATAAATATGATGTAGGCATTTACCTAATGAAGTGTCTTCGAAATAAGATGCTTGAGCTCATTTTGGAGCACTGACTAGAACCAATATGTCTCTCATTCTGGAGATTCTGAGTTTTGCGAAGCAAAAGAAATTGATTTTTTTTTTTATGTGCCAATATCTTTTTAAAAAACATTGTTTTAAAACTTGTTTACTTTTTCTTTTTAATTCATCAAAATGAGCTTACAGGAATTGTAATCTTTCAGTGAGCATATATGTGATGCCATAATGTTACTTTTATTATATCTCTGCATTCTGAAAAACTTGTCAAAATTCTTTTTAAAAGTTCATATTGCTGATTCATCTTCCTGAACATTTTTTTTAATTAGAACTTATAAATATTCTGTATCAAACTATTTATAGCCTTCAATATATTCTTCAAATTTTTCATCAATCACTAATCCTTCTTCATCAAGCTATAATTAGAAAACACATAATAGAATTATTATCATCATTAGCTTTACACTTTGAGATCTTTCTTAAAAAACATTTGAATTTATCAGCATAAGTAGAGAAACACATATGTAATGCTTTTGTTGAGATTAATACAATTGTATATAGTTTAAACTAAAAGGGATTGTGAAGCATGAAAATGACTGTGGTTAAACAGATTAAATAATATATGTGGTAAAATTTGCAATTTTTTTTTTATTTTTCAAACCAAAAATAATTCAGCCAGCAAGTTTGAGACAGTGGACATCAAAAACTTACTATAGTTTAGAGAAAATATCTAGAATTCAAATTTAAATTTTTTTTATTCAATTTTGCTTTATATAGTCATTTTCCTTTACATTTTGAATAATGCATTTAATGCACATTCCATTGGTTAAATTGTGTTAATATATTTAAAATATATTTTTTCAGGAGCTGCTGCATTGGTAGGAAGTGTGACTCATACTATATCCACTTCTGTTATAGTATGCGAAATTACAGGACAGATCATTCATATTATCCCTGTGACAGTAGGTAGCTGATTGGCTTATCTGAAGCTGTTCTTTTAATAAAAACCTTAAGTATATTAAGTAACTTTAATTTTTGTGTAGTAAATTTTTTAGAATATAAAATTATATTCAGTAGCAATTCTTGACCTAGTATAAGTAAATTAGTCTGAATTTTTGCATATGAGCCAAAAAAAATTTAAATGTTCACTTATAGTTATTTAAATATATTATTTTTTCAATAACAATTATTATTACTATTATTATCCTTAATACTATTACTGCTACTACCACTATTACTATTTTTCCTTTTAAAGGAAGTTTATTGGTCTAGATAAATTAGTGACATAGAAATCCAATTCCAAGTACTAACCAGACAATCATTTTTAATGATAGATAATAATTCATCAGTAAAAATAAAATACATAAAACATCTTGAACAACATGAACAAAAATACATAATTTTTTTAGAAGGGTTTTACTAGTAGCCTAAAAATTGCAGAGGTGCAGATCCTATTTATATGCTCCATATAGCTGTAAATATGTCTGCAGGTGCTGTATCTCATTTTTATTTTACTCAATTTGTTATAGAAGAGGGAGGGTAGTTTACAGGATGTAGTATTGAAGGATATTCTGATATTAGGGGAAAGCTCTCTGTTCATGCCACTGATAATGGCAGAAAGGGAAGTAGAGTGAAAGTGTGTAATTGAATTAATGAAAGTGTTATATGTCTCTAATGCAGAACAACTATGAAGAAAGTGTTGAATACTTCTTTTGGCCCAATTGGCAAAAGGCATTCATATTAGCATTGACAAATTTTTCTGGATAAAAAGCTATTAATGAGAAATGCATTCAGATTTATTTTAATAAGAAAATTCATATATTTGGATTCAAGATATCCATGTTTAAATTTATTTGTGAAATTTAGAATGAGTTTTATAATAGTGGCATCTTGATTTTTGATTTAGTAATATATAAGCATCCCAGTAGTGATTTTTTAAAGAGTGTAGATTTGGGTAACTCATCTAGGAATTTACACTTTGTTGGTTGTGGAGTATCTGTCTCAGTGACGTATAAATTTCTGAATATAAAAAAAAATGCCAAGGCTCCTGATGATTTCATTTATTGTTCTTTGAAAAAAAAAGACAAGAACACAATGCAATGATATCCCATTAATTTTTGAAGGTTGTTTTCTACCCCAAATCAGTTTAGTGCATAAGGAATTAATTTTTCTAGTAAATACATTAGTGAAAATATTAAGAGAATGGTAAATAGCTTTGGGGGAAATAAGCATGTTAATAAAAGAAATTTTGTCATGGACAGAAAGGTAGGTCACAAAAGAAAATTAAAGGTAGTTTCTATAAAAGTTAATTTGTTCTGAATAGAATTTATCATTTCATTGATTGAAAGATTTATAGAGTAGCCAATACATTTATGAGAAGATGCTGTGAAAGGAGAGGTAATAGTTTTTCCAGACAAAATGTCTTAGGCAAGTAGAGCAATTGAGTATGGTGTGTATTGTTTAGAAGGAAGAATAATTACCAAGATCATCCATGTAAGACATATGTTTGAAAGATTGATTGATGGATTGTACATGGACACCAGAAAAACTGTTTTCAGTTTGGGTAAGAAGAGGATTAATATATATATAATAAAAAGTAAAGCACTTAAAGAGAATTCTTGAGATATTGATATAAGGAGTGAAACCATGTGTAATTTTACCATTTAGGATTAAATACTGCCTAACACTTATGGATAAACACTATACTAGTAATTATAAATAAAATTTTACTAAAATTCTTCCACAATCATGATTTTATCTATTAACAAATATACCTTGTCAAGTGAAATTCAATTAAACATACCACATATACATACAAAACAAAATACCCTTCCCATCATTCACTTCAAAAACCTATTTCCTTTAACATCAAAGGATGTCTTCATGAAATTGATGGCCTCAGATTTAAAAAATTTTATCATCAAAGTTTTTTTTTACTCTTCTTTTTAATTTCCTATTTTCATAAAAGATAATCTCTCCATTGTCAAATAATATACTAAATGATTCAAAATAGTCAATTGATTGCAAATCTATTCCTGGGGTAATTTATAAAATTCCTTGCAGTTGTCATAAAATTTACATAGATCAGAGTAAATTAAGTCTTAACAAAGGCTTAAAATTCATAAGAGTAGAGTTAAAAAGAGATATCATAACTCAGCTTTGTATATTCATAAACTAAATACAAGTCATAAAATATTTGACAGTGCACAGGTTATCTTTTATGAAAAAAATGAATTGAAAAAAAGAGTAAAAGAAACTTCAACGATAAAATTTTTTGAATCTGAGGCCATTAAAGTTGGTTTTTGAAGTGAATGATGGGAAGGCTATTTTGTTTTGTATAGATATGTGGCATGCTTAGTTGAATTTCACTTGACAAGGTCTATTTGGTAGTAGATGAAACCATTGATATGGAAGAATTTTAATAAAATTTTGTTTTTGGCTAGTATTGTAATGTTATATGAATTTTTATTTTATTTCATTTAGAGTATATAAATTTTTCTATTAGAGAGGAGTTTTATCTAGAATATATAAATTCAGCATAGGAATATGTATTGTTTGAATAGTTCCAGGAACTTAATTATTGGAATTGAGTCAAAAACTCATTTGATATCCAGCTGTATTGTAACAGGATCAGACTCTCTAGATTGTTTAATTTGATCAATGATACTGTGAAGATTATAACTGTCATAATAGTGGAGGTTCCTTTTTTAGTAAATTGATAAGCTATAATTTTAGGAGCAGAATAGGTTGAATTTTTGTTCTTGATTAGACTTTCAATAGTTTTTATTAATAATAGTGTCAGAGAGATTACAGTAATTGTAAATTACTGAGAGGATGTTGTAATATTTTCTTTTTAAAATGGTACCAGTGAGGTTGGCTATAACAGATAAATTTTGTGTATTTGTGTAAGAGGTGATTTAGAATATTCTAAATGATATGGATGGTAAAATGTCTAAAATGTGTGAGAACAAATTTAGAGATTGCATGAGAACCCCTGAATGAATACAGATAGAGTTTAATTTGAGTGCAATTTGAAATTTATGAATTTCATGATTACTACCATTATGACCAAACAAGTAAGTGTATATATTAGGTGCTTCAAGGGATTGAAATTTATTTTTGGAATACTTAAAAAATATATGACAACATATTTTTTCAAGTGAAAATTTGTAAATTTTTAATAATGGAGGAGGGAGGGAACTTGTTGCTTGGATTAAGAATATTGTTGCATTTTTAGTGGAAAAATAGTCAGATAATATTTTTGGAATATTTTTATATCCATCTTTCAGATATATTATGAAATGTAGTGCATAAGAGTCCCATGTTGTGACTTAAAATTTTTAGTAACTTTTATCTAGTTTTTTTATCATTGAAGTTGGAGATTTATTTTTGTATGTATAAAAATTGATAATAGAACTAAAAATTTTAAGGTTGACATTGAGAAAGGAAAAACAATCACAGAAAGAGACAGGTGATTAGGAAAGGCTAAATAAAAATGGAGATAAAGTGAGTAAAAGAGAACAATTAGAGATTAATGTATTTGTATATAGAAGGAAATAATGTTTGGGGAGAAGCCTTCTGCGCTCATAAATAGTCTGTTAATACAATTTACATAACTGGAGATAAATTTTGCATAAGACATGTTAAACTCTCCCATTAGAATTATGATGAGGGTGCATATCTAGATAAAGATTTATTTGATTGATTGCTTTATTAATTAGTTTGTTATATAGGTAGAATAGTGTGATTACATTAATGATAAAGGTGGTATGTGTAGAGGTAATTATACTCATATGTTGGGCAAGATAAAAAAAATTTGAAAGATAGAAATGGAGACTTGTGATGAATTAAAATCCCAATCCCAAATGCTACAGTGTTTGACTGAAATAATTTTAAAAACCTTAATTTACCAAGATATTTGAGAGAGTCCATTTTAATATGTGTTATTGTCTCTGTAAACAATAAGATTTGGGGGTATAAACTGTATTAACCAATTCTTAATTGCAAATAATCTGTGAGGAGAATTGATTCCCCAGTTATTAATTGCTGTAATTTGAATATTCATTAAGTGGTATAAGGAAAGAAAGTGAAAGATGTAGAATTAACCAGAAAAAAAATTATTTGTTAATTGTAGTAAAGGGTAGAGAGGATATAACTTGAGAAATTTGAATTATACAATAATGTATTGATTATTATATTCTTTTTTAACTCTAAGAAATACCGCTGTAAAATTTCTAGACTTACATGAGCTGTTTGTAGTTTGGCTTCAAAAGATACAAGTCTGGCAGTGTATTTCCTAGATTGTGGATTGAAAGAACAGAGCTTGATGATATTCTTCTGATTTTGTTGCATAGTTTTATTAGACTGTAGAAAATTATAAAAGTATCTGAGAATAGCTGACTTAAAGTTCCAATAAATCTGGTATTTAATTATTTCTTTGCTAGGTTCAATCATGGTGAGAGAATCATTTTAACTTGTAGCATAAAGAAATTATATATAGATGTTGTCTTTTTTTTAGGAGTCCATTTATGTGTATCAACTACTGCTAAGAAAATTTGTTGTTCAGAATTAAGAGGAGAGTGAATTAGAACTAAGTCTATTAATCCAATGGTTAAGCATTAGAGATGCTGTATTATGTGATGAGAAAAAAGATGTGTTTTCTTGCTTCTTAATAATAGGCTTAAGATTTTGTAGAAAAGTTTTTTCCCCTAAATTATTATGATTATTAATAAAAAGAGCTTCAACTTTTAAAATATTAGACATTTTAAAAAATAAAAATTTCAAAATCTGATATCTCCACATTATTTTGAGTTTAAACTTAACCCTTAAAAGTGCTTACCTTTTAATGTAGAATTAGTTCTAGCCACTAGTATAATTTTTACATCTTTGTAAATAAATCAGCTTAAATATTCAAATTTACTAAGATCTTAAATGGCACCCCAGCTAGTCTGCAAAAGCTCCACTTAGTAACCTATACTATTATTATTACTGCTACTGCTACCATTACTGTTACCACTAATGATGCTACTGTTATTTATGAAAAATAAACTTTGTTTTTATTATCTTTGAAAAAATGCAAGTTATGTGAGCAAATCAGCATAACAATATATCTTTATTTTACATTCTATGAGCATGTGTTATAGAAAGCATATAATGTAAAAATTTAATAGCTATTACTTTAAATGACCAAGATAAGATTTCTGATAGTAAGTGATTTAACATATTAACTATAGAAGATATTTTATTGCCAGTCTTTGAAGACCTAAGTATAACCCTGAATTGAGAAATTATAAAGGATATATGAGTGTTCAGCTGACTTCGTATTCTAATGTTTAGTTTATTTGTCTCTCATGCCCATAAGTAGGGGTTTGAGGTTTTGAACACATAGTTATACCAGCTAGTCATTCTGAATTGATTAGTAGTTTGGTATTTTCTATTATTAGTAAAAAGTTGAAAGTCCCAAGTTAATCAGGATTGAAATAAGCATTGATACACCAACTGTAAAAGCATAATGTACAACAATGTGATGGGAAAATACTGTATCTTTAAGAATGTGGAACTCATGTTTTAACTATTATTATAAAAATTAAAAGAATAGGTGAAAAATATAAAACAAATTTTGGGATATCTATTTGTCAGTATATGAGAGAGAGGAAGAGAGAGTATAAAGAATAGGAGGTATTTATATACAAAGATTATGAAGGTGTTTATATACATATTGGCAGATAAATATTGGTATTCAAAATTTTTACTAAAGTTTTTACTACATATTAAATTCATTATATTTATGCATTTAAATTCTAAAACATTTTATAAGAATGATTATAATATCTTAAATCATCACTTTATCTTATAAAGTTTAATTAATTAGAATAAATTTGCTATATATATATATATTTTTTTAGATTGCAGTACTGCTTGCCAATGCTGTTGCTCAATCTATCCAGCCAAGTATCTATGATGCAATAATCAAGATCAAACAATTACCATACCTTCCACCTATTGTCACATCACCGAGGTTAGATTGCTATAGAGTGTAATCATAAATTAAATTTTATTAAAAAAAAAAATAGAAAATATTTTTTTAATTGTAAAACAATAATGCTATAGAATGTTATAACTTTTTAACATGCACAAGAGCATGTTTTTAATAATATTTAGGATTTATATATCTGTTTAATATCCTATTTATAAAAACAGACATTTATTTATTATGGCTGCAGATTTACTATGTTCGTTTGTTATGGATATTTATATTAATTATATAATGTACTTTGTGATGTTCTAAAAATTAATAAATAAATGTGATTCATAATTTACATCAGATCCAGAAATTCAAGAGAATGTGAAGAACATTTAGTGTAGTCAGAATTTAATATTTCTATCGTAAATTAAGAAATAGGTGTTTATCGGTTATTAATCAGAGAATAAAACTTTTCATTGCATATTAACTTTATTATAATTATATAGTACAATGCACATTGTCTTTGTAGAAACAAAAATTATATAATTTTTTTTATCATGAACAGCAGCCACACACAAATAAGTGGTCCTTCTTACTCCAAAAATAATAATAAAATAGAGATGAGTTTTACATTGGCTGCATATGAATTGTAAATGCATCCACATATAGAAGATGCTGCTCTTGTGTTTATTTTCGAACATAATCTTTTAACTTCTAGAAAAAAAACTCTTTTTTGAACGCCCCTAATAACTTGTCTAATTGTAATTCTTCACTATATTTTATTCTCAGTCATATCTTCTCAATAAAAATAATCAATAGTGCAGATAATCTTTATAATAAAAATTAAATCTGCTTATGTTCATTATAATTTTTAAGGCACTTTTATATTTTTCATTTATTTCATATGTGCAAAACTGAGTCTATAATATCTTATTCATTAAACTAAAAAATATATTGATTGGTTTTATGATTTTACCATTTTATTTTAGAATTTTATAGATCCTTAAATAATTTTTTTTATAATATCCCTATGATGTATTTTTTAGAGGATACACATATTTCCTTCAATAAATTAGGTAAAATGACAACTATTCATACAACTAATTTAATTGCAAAGTTATATCACTATAATGAAATATTATTAAAACAGGCAAAACTCTCCATACAGCAGTGCAAGCCAGAGTAATCAATCAATGTAAGAAAGCTTGTGCATAAAATCCCTATCTAGTGCCTACTCATCCGATATCTCCAGACTAGTTTTTAATTTATGGCTTTCATCAGTGAGGAGCCTTGGATCTGAGAGCACTACACCTAGATCTCAGGATCTAATGCAACCCTCCAGCAGCAACCTTTTATCTCTGCTTAACTATAAAACTATGAGAATAAAATTGAAAACACAATATTTTCAATCCAATCTCATTATTGTATATAGTCATATAAGTCTGAACTCAGTTCAGTACCCATATGTTTTGGTGTCTTTGGTTCTTTAATAACCATACCCACCACTATTCTATTAGGCAAGATTAGTATTAAACCCTAAACATCACATGATCACCATTTCTTATGCTTGCTCATAACTGTTATTAAAACAGGCAAAACTCTCCATAGAGTAGTGCCACTCAGTGCAAGCCAGAGTAATGCACAAGCCTTCTGGCATAAGATTGATTACTCTGGCTTGCACTGAATGACACTACTGTATGGAGAGTTTTGCCTGTTTTAATAACAGTTATGAGCAAGCATAAGAAATGATGATCATGTGATGTTTATTGGTAAAATGAAATGTGCTAACTTTTTTATTTATTAAAATAATGAGCAGCACATTGAAATCTGTATTCATCTTAAATTCCTGCATTCAAAATATTAAGAACATTTTGTAGATCACATTTTGAATTGATAAAGATAGCACAATCATCAACATATATCCAGTAGCCAATAAGATTAATTTCTTATCTTTAATTTTAAAATCAAATTAAAAATTCCATCATTAAAATAGTTTTGCAACTTGATTTCCGATTCATTAAATCACCTATAAAAAGTTTCAAAAGCTATCAAAATAAAGTTGGAATTATTACAAATTCTTATTTAATGCCAGTTTTCATTTATCTTTATTAATCAAGATCTGTAGCACTATTGGAAATTAATGATTGTCCACCAACATTTATTCATATTACATATTTCTACGATGGAGAGAAAATGCTATTTTTATAAGTGAAAAATCTGACGCATTTAAAATGAAAACTGGCGTTACATTTTGTGTGTATATATGATCACACAAAAAAGATTTTATTATTAGTTTATAATGTGTTGTTTAATTTCTTGCTAAGACTTTTAAAAAAGTGTTAAATACAAATTTATAATGTATTTTCTATGGATTTTAATCATTATAGCGCTTATCATCATGTTGTTTACATGATACATAAATTTGTATGAATTACTCACCAATACACATAATGAGATTGCTTGTTTATGTCTCACAATATAGAATAAGCAAACAAGATTTTTTTTTTTTTTAGAAAGCTGAAATTTCTAAGATATTATCAGCTGTGTTTTTTTAAAGTAAAATAATTATATTGATTTGTATGTGTTGTGTATTCAACCACGAAGCTAAATGCCAGCAAAATAAATTATAAACTATAAGATTTAAGAAAGAACAACAAAATAAAGATGAAAATATATATTTATTTACAAAAATATACATAACACATTATATAAAAAATTGCGCCTTCAGTAATTCCGATGACTAAATACTTACAAATGTCCACTCGGCAGTTATCTTACTAAAGTTCTGCATTTTCTAACGTGATCAAATCAGTCCTTGAATTGAAGGACTATTTCCTACTATATGCTAATATTCCCCGAGGTTAAAACTAACCATTGTCTTCACTATTCTTAGACCTGATAAATAACTAAACAATTATTTATACTCACAGTCCAACTCTGCATAGCTTTCTTGAGGTCTTATCAGTCATACACAAATAAAAATGACCGGTGCTGTCTGTTTAAGTTACACCTACAGAGGCTCGATCTCTGGGATGACGTCCATTGTAGCAGAAAAGTCGCTACAACTTTTCCAACAGCTTTTTCTCTGGGCCCTTTCTCTTGATATCCCACGAAGCTGCTCTTTTCAGTACACATACTATTGCATTTTCGCAGTTTAATATCCGGTATTAATTATTATAAAAGATAATAGCTATTTACATTAAGCTATCCCTCCTCCAATAATGTATGTATCTTTTTCATAAATTATTATCAAGCTTTTAATTGTGTCATTGTACATTTCTTTCACTTGCAATTAGTCTTTCAAATATTGATTAAACTGACCTTCCTCTGTATTTTTTTGTTCAATTAGTTTCAAATAGCACCCTTTAACCACTAATTATCTTATTGGTTGTATGAGGTAAAAATCAAATCTTTTAATTGGCCAACTCACAAACTGAAGACAAAGCCTATTGTTAAAACATATTCGCCTATAATATTAAATTCAACTCAGATACGTTTATAAAAAGTATATTACTAATTTTTCAGGTTATGAAAGAGAACGAAAGTTCTTTCAAAAATAAATTGCTATTTATTTATTATAAAATATATTCAATTTCGGCAAACTTAAAGCGAATGTCTAAACAAAAAAGTGCTGACGCAAATGCTTTTTTTCAATTTTACATTATGGAAAAGTAAAGATTTCTTTTTGCTAAATCTTAAATATTTTTACTAAAATCTTCAATATTTTTTGAAAATAATTTTGTTTTTTTAGTATATTTTATTAAAAAACTATTTTAATTTCTCAAATTATATTTTTTTAATACTTAAATTGCATTCGAAATGAAAATCTCAGCGTTTTTCTTTATTTTCTTTGATCAGGCGGTTTCTTTGTTTTTTCCAGCCAATCAGAATGTCTTTTTCAGCTGAGAGCTGGCTGACAGCCAATCACCAACAAACTTCTTTCTTTGTTTAGTTTTAAATGCGGGTTTTTTGATTTTTTACTTGTAAAATAATTCGGAAGAGGGCACCATCTTATAGAACTTTTAAAAACCTAATCAATAACTGTCAAATGAATATTCTAGCCTTAAAACTAGCAGAATTAGAGTGACATCAGATGTCGACGAGATGCCTCATAAGAGGCGGTTAAATGCTCTAATTAAACAATACTTTCCTTTTCTTAAATTCATTAAACCTTTTCTGCATTATTATTCATATTTTTTTTATCTATCAGCAATCTTTTTTCCTTACTTTTAACTTACAAATTCTTTCTATTTTAATAGTCAAATTAAAAGTCATAGATCACATGACCCTATCTCTTAAGTTTGTAAGTTATAAACAATGAGGATTGCCAATTCCTCTACAAGCTTTATGATAAATACTTAGCCAGAGCCAGCACTTAAAATATCTCTGTCAGGAACCTCCCCCCCCAACCCCTGACCATGGTTTTGTGCTTTGGCACTCCTCAGAGAGGTGTCAGGATAGGTTCAGACACTTGATCTAAAAATACCAACCCAAAGCCAAGCACTTATCTAAAAGTTATCTATTGAGTGGAAAACCTGAAATTTTCAGACATCTTCATGTCTTCAAACCCAGCTATCCAACTCAAATAGCTATATGGAGCTGATAGATCTTCAGCCATACCATATATTAGTAGTCTTAGCAATATAAAATTGCATAAGACTTATGGCAGAGACTATAAATAGTCAAAATAAGAGTCATAGATCACATGACCCTATCTCTTAAGCTTGTAAGTTATAAACAATGAGAATTGCCAATTCCTCTACAAGCTTTATGATAAATGCTTAGCCAGAGCCAGCACTTAAAATATCTCTGTCAAGAACCCCCCCCCAAACCCCTGACCATGGTTTTGTGCTTTGGCACTCCTCAGAGAGATGTCAGGGTAGGTTCAGACCCTAGATCTAAAAATACCAACCCAAAGCCAAGCACTTTTCTAATCTGAAATTTTCAGATATCTACATGTCTTCAAACCTAGCTATCCAACTTAAATAGCTATATGGGGCTGATAGATCTTCAGCCATACCATATATTAGTAGTCAGGGGTTTGGGGGGGGGGTCCTGACAGAGATATTTTAAGTGCTGGCTCTGGCTATGCATTTATAATAAAGCTTGTAGAGGAGTTGTCAATCTTTCTATTTTAAGTTTCTATTCTTTTTTATTTTTTTTGAAGTCACAAATCCTAGTTTTATAACTTATACGAATTACGGTTACTAAAGCAATATTTTTCCAAAATATAACAGTATGAAAGAAATTTCATTTTCACAAATGAAAAAGAAAAGTATTTTAAAATTATAATTATTATAGATTCAATGCAGAAAGTGATTATCAATTAATAAAGTATAAAATATTTGCTAATACAAAATTTTTAAAAAACATAAGCTATAGTTCATATTTAATCTAAACTAGAACTTAAAAAACATTTTACATTGTTAAAAGATATTGTGTTAACTACAATCTGAATAAGATCAATGAAAAACAGACATTTTTATGGGAAATGGTTTATTAGTAAATATTCTAGTGAAAAAATATGAAAAATAAAATAATCTAAATAAGTTTTGTTCAGAAGCAAATGAACACTATTAGTAGAACTAAATAAATTTAAAAAATAAGAGAATAAAAATGGGGAGAGAAATAGAAATTATAATTATAAAAACTAAAAATATGGTAAGAGAAAATATTTTTAAAAATAAAAACTATTTTAGTAATAGAGAGAAAAAGGAAGATTATTAAAATCAGAATGATATCAAAATAATTGTGCAAGAACTAATGTAAAACTGATAAACATAACTAATCTATTAAAAAATGATATCATTCAATCAAATGAAAAGACTCCAAAAAATTATAGAATCATGGCAGATATAAACCAAGTGATAATTTATTAGATGATTGAAAGAGTAGACTAACCATATTAGTATTTAAGAAAGAGGGGAAAAATATTGGGATTTATATACTCACCAGTCTTCAATCAGTTTTGCTGGTCTATTTGAAATATTATTCAGAAGATGAGACTATTTTGGGTTTTGTCATGATGTCTTAATCATTGCCTAAAGACTGAGTCAAATGCAAATCCAATACAAAATGGGATTCATACTCATATGCTTGCCTTTAATCCAAATCTATATGTATATTAATTTGAAATAAAAACTAATATTATATAAATCCTTAATGATGTTCATTAACATCAGTAATTATTATGTAAAGACATTTTGTGATATCTAATATATATATTGCTAAATTTAAAATTCATATAATAAAAACTTTATTAGTGAAATCGATTTCCATATTATGAACTATAAACCATAGAATCAAGGATCTTAAAGAAAATATTTTAAAATTCAAAAATTATGTCAGCATATATACTGTTGTTTAAATGTAATTTATTATATTGTTTACAGCTTGTTCGATTATTTTAACATAATTGCTTTTCCCTCCAAAAGCATAGATTAAAATTGTTAGTTATGCTTTCAAAAAAAAAAAAAAAAAGGTTGAGATATTTGCCAAATTAGTTACACTTAAGTAAGAAAGAAATGAAAAATTTAAAAAAAAAATATTGTAACAAAATTTTAAGTATTATTATTATATAGTTATTAAATTTCGAAAAAGAAAATGTCTACATACACACACACACACATTTACAATGCCAGCTGTTAGAATCGTCAGCACCCTTATGCAAAACTTTAATTGGCGTCCTCTTCCCTAAAAAAAAAAACAAAAACTCAACAATGATTTTATATACATTTTAATGTTTTATTAAAGATAATACCGAAAACAATTACTATTAGATAATTATAAATTGGAAGTCTTACTAGATGATTTTGCCATTTTAGTAATTGAATTATTTTTAATGAATTTCCCGCAAGCCTTATCAAGTGCTGCTACAAATCCAGCATCATTATCAAATGCTAGCAAGATCAATGCCTTGTATTTTTTATTGTTAAAGAAAAGTTCAAAAAATCCTAAAGAAGCTGAACTTAAAGAGACACAGTCAAGTATACTGAAGATAACAATGTGTTTCAAAAATTCTATAGTAAAATGTTAGCAAAGTACTCAATACAACAAATGCCAACTAGCGATGATGCTGAAGCAAGTATGATTTCCAAACTTACGCAATCTTATAGTTTTGAAAATATATCCAAATTACAGTGAATGTTTCAAGACATTGGTGTAAGTAAAGATTTCTATGAACAATTCTGTCAGCATCTTATTAAATCCAATAAACCCTTAAATTTGGGTTTTAGCATTCAAGTATTAAGTTCAGGGTCTTGGCCTTTTCAACAATGATATTCATTTGCCTTACCAACAGAGTTGGAACAAAGGGTACATATGTTTACTATTTTTATAGTGGTCAAAAACTCAATTGGTTGTATCATATGTCAAAAGGGGAACTTGTCACTTTCCGAGATAGTATTGCATATGTTCTTCTCTATAACTATCCTTGACAAATTTACTAGCCAATCTTATGACTGTTGAATGTATCTTATTTTTTATAACTTTTAATTTCCAAAATGATCTTTGCTCACAAGCTACATTTATAGGAAGAGTTAATAATATTCTTAATGATATGCTCAAATTTTGGAATTAAACTTTCATATCATTTTCATGAATTTATTAAAATATCAAGTGGACTTTTGAATTGAAGTAATTCACTTGAAAATAAATTTTTAAACATAATTCTTTATATAATTTCTCTCCATTTATGCTTGTCACTCAAAAAAATTTATAGATGAAAACATTCTTTTTTAAGTTTTTCTAAATCAGCCTCACCGAGTTTGTTTATATCTGACAAAAATTCAAACTGTTTATTGTGGGTTTCCATTTGCACAAATCTTTCATCAAGATATGCAAATGTCATATCCAATATTGTGAAAAAGAAGTTTGCTTTGAATTTATCTTCAGGTATTTGCGTTCTTCATCTTGATGTTCATAATAATATGAATTTCCTGTTTCTCATTACATTATTAGTTTTGAAGTGTGGCTCTTCTTCTAAATTTTCACATAGATTTTTAGCTGTTGAAGTAAGAAATTGTAAAAAAACATTTGTATAATAATCACTAAAAAAGTTGTTTTATATTTTTAATGACTATCAAAGCATATGAAATATTTGTTAAGGATTTTGCAACATTTGACTAACAGGATTAATAAAATGTAATATGTCATACCATAAAACTAGAGACATAGAAACTGATAATCTTTTAATACTGTTACTAATATCTGAGCTTTATGTTTATTTTTTTGATCATATTTGTCATCAGAGAATATTTCAAACAAAGCATCTTATATTTCTTCTGCTTGATGTCTCAGTGGTTGAAGAGCATTTATGCAACTTTCCCATCGAGTATCTGAAAGTGGTTTTAACATTAATGAGATAATGTTTTTTATAGGCCAATGCTTAAGCAAAAAAATTATAAGTTGTTTATATGGCTCAAAAAAAACTTATAATTTCTGGATTTATTTTTGCAATATTATTAACTACTAAATTTAAATGATGAACTGTGCATGGTACTAAAAAACTCTGGGATTTTAATTTTAAGTTAATTTTTGCAGGCCACTTTTCTTATCTTTAATATTAGCCCCATTGTCATATCCTTGGCCCATTATATTTCCTATTTTACAACTTGTTAATTATTACATTATATAAATTTTTACCTGTGGAATTCTCAATTGCCAAAATCCCAAAAAATGCTCTTCAATAGAAACATTTTCATTGCAAAAAAGATTATTATGATAATTGGCATTTGTTCAGTACAACTTCTATCTGGAGTACATTCTAATATGACACAAAAATACTTAGACAAACTATTAGATGACAAAATTTTATCAGTAATAGTGTTACACAGAAATTGAATAACTTCATTTTATATGTCTTTGCTCAAATAATTGCTTTTATATTTGGATTTTAGCATTCTGTTTATGTGAATCTTGATAATCAAATCAAATTTAGCAAACAATTTAATTAATTTCAAAAAATTACCATTATTATTTTTGTAAAGTTTATCTAAAGTATTACATAGAGATAAATATTGTAAAGCAAGATATTTTATTATTCCGATTGTTCTTACAAATAAAGCTGACCAGTGTTTTTCCTCCAGTTCCACAAATTTTTGATTTTTCATCAATGGTCTTATTGTCTGTTAGTCAGGTTTTTAAATCATATCACATTTTCATGTGTTATGTGAACTAGACTTTTTTCATGTATTTTTACTAAATATTATTTTTTGTATTATAAATACAACAACAAATTAAACTCCAAAAAGCAATCTTTACATTATTTTCATTTTCCTCCAAAAAGCAATCTTTACATTATTTTCATTTTCCCATAACTAATACATTTATGTATGTATAATGCACATGTGCCCCTGTGTGTTTTGGCACAGGCAGTTAGAGTATCAACATGGCATCAGGAGGTCCCAGGATCAATTATGGTGCTTGCAGTTCTAACACTTGAACTTCTTATGAATTTCCAAGCAATAGAGCCATAGGTGTTTTTTATACAAATATGAAAAAAGACTTATTTATTCTGTATTGATTTAGTTTCTATATCCAAGCAATAGAGCCATAGGTGTTTTTTATACAAATGTAAAAAAAGACTTATTTATTCTGTATTGATTTAGTTTCTATATATATTATTTTCATGTTTGTATTTATTACATTTAAACTTCTTCTTCTTCTTTTTGACTTTATTATTACATTTACTGTTGTAGATTTTGTTTTTAAAATAAAATATTTTCGTACATTAAATATATATATATATTTTACTGATCTGTTTTTTTTTGGCCACTTGTATCTATTATATATTTTTACCTAGTAGGTTGATCTCAGACCATAGTAGCTCTCTTTAGTCTATATATAAAAAAAGATACTAATTAAAGTTGAATGACTATCTAACAATTAATCTTATTGAGAAATCTTGATTTCCTTAAAAAATCTTTCCAAATTTTTTACAGATTTGAAATTTCAAATCATGGACATTTAGGCAAATGCATAATCCATTCTCCAATGAGAACTTTAATAAGAATTTATAGACAGTCCACTAATGTCCATTGATTATTTAACAATTACCTAAAACTGTGATGATGATAAATATTACTATTTCATAGTAGTATATAATTTTATTTTCGTATATAAATTCTTTAAAGATATTTTTAAAAATAGGCTCTTAATTTACTATGTAATTAAAATAAAGTGATGATTTATCAGCCTATACACTCATAACTCAATAATTAATAAATCAATTTTGATACTTCCCTTTGCCCTCCCATTCATAACAATTTTTGGAATAGGTTTTAGACTTTTCAGTTTATCAAAAGGAGGATCCTATACACTGTGAAGCCAAAATATCAATTTAGATTAAAATGAAAATATTTATTAATGCAGATTTGACAGAATTTAATTAAACTATTAATTGATGATAATTGTTTTTGTGTATGTCACTGTTATATTAACAAGTTTAAGTGTAATTAAATATGTAGTATTTAGAAGAAAAAAATTGTTAGATAGGTATACCTAACTGATGCAATATATCTAATAATCCTAAATCCTATGTTGCTTATTTAATTATAAAATATTATATATTTTTTCAAGATTAAAAAAACAATATATAAGAGAGTAAGTGTATTCGTTTATTCTTAATACTCATATTATCTCAAGTAGTTTTTATATACATGCTGTTATAAATACTTTGTTTCTAATATGCTGCATCCATCAACATTTTCTCAATTTATTTCTAGTATTAAGTCAATCCTAAATTATTACTATTTTCTGTTAATTACATTAAATATACAGACAAACTATGAGCTCAGTAATCATAGGAGTAAAATATAACTCACTGTAGCCATCTTTTAATAAATCTTTTTCTTTTGTTTTTACAATCAATGCATTGATATCTAATTAAATATCCAATTATCAACCAAAATTGGGTGGCCAACTAAATTAAGTAAACTAAGGATGGTTAACTAAAGAATAATCCTTAATCTGTTTGTGATCTGAAGAAATTATCAATGTTCATATGAAAATATTAGAATCCAATGTTAGAACTCTGTATCTTTAGAGTATATATCTAATATATTGTTTGAAGTTTTACAGTTAGTCAAATTTTATATTGGAATCATTCTAAATTTTAAATCCTTCAGTAATCATTTTATTTAAATAAATTTATGTAAAAAGTATTTGGAAAAGAATTATTTCATATATATTCTTTTTAACAATATCAGTTTTACAACTTTATTCTGATTCTAATTCATAATATATTTTGTTAGTAAATAAAAAGTGATCAAGTTTAATTTAAAAAAGAAAAGTTCTTTTATATACTGAATTACTAAATCTAAATTATTTTTCAATATCTTGATATTACATTCAAATATCAGCCTTTCAAGCTAATTGTGCAAGCACTTTTTGCGAGTGTTAATAATAAATGAATACTTTCCCCTCCAATACAAGATATAGTATTTATGCAGGAATAAAATGAATCCACTTATTCCTACAACTCAAATGCTTATATATGAGCAAATTTGAAGTACTGGCAAGGAAAGCATGAAGATAGACCACTCACTTCAAATTACTATTTACGGTGTCTGAATGAATGACATCGGTGAAATTGTCTAGAAAGTATTCATTTATTATTAACACTCGCAAAAAGCGCTTGCACAATTAGCTTGAAAGGCTGATATTTTAATGTAATACAATTGTAGGCATAGTGCTATATAAAAATAAATGCTTATTTAAATATCTTGATATATAAAAGTACTATTCTCGTTTCTTTTTTTAAAGATAATCACTTTTTTTTTCATGTGTTATAGCATCGGCCGGGAAGCGAACCCGCTAACCCAGGACAGCTGCTCATAAGATAGCTGTGATGACCTCTCGTCCACCAACGCTTGACAAGATAATCACTTTTTGTTTACTAACAAAACAAATTCCAAATGAGTTAAAATAAAACGAAATTATTAAAATTAGCATCATTAAATGCAATATATTTGCTATTGCAAATATTTTACTTATGGCAAATGTAATTAAACACATTATTACTAAAGCATTTTAAGCACTAGATTTTTTATAGTTAGAATAAACTTCAAGCAACTTATTGTAAAAATAGTGCACTCTAATGTTACAAGTCAGCCATTTTGTACCTACTAAAATAATTCTTATGAAAATTATGAGGAAATTTATCTCTCTCTCTTTTTTATAGTGTTTACACTACATTTGTTGAAGATTTTATGGTTAGAGATGTACTGTGTTTGGCATATAATGCTACATATGGAGATGTCAAAAATCTTCTTCTAAAGGCAGCATCAAATATCAGGTCGTTTCCTCTGGTGGATTCTGACGGTACTAAATTACCTTTAATAAAAGTTTTAAAGCAAATGTTTTTAATTTTTGTATATAAAAAAACAGACATAATGTGATAAATTTTTTTATTATTAATTTTCATTATTTAAATTGATAAAAATTGTATATATATATATATACCATAGCAGAATGTGCACTTATATGGATTAGTGTTTGCAAAACATTTAAAACTAAATTATTTTTTAAGATAAGATACAGTATTAGTGGTAACATTTTTATAATATACTTAAATACTAAATGATAATGAATTACAATAAATTTCAATAGACTATTATTAAAGAAAAAATATTATACTGTGCATGTTTATGTATGCTTAAGACAGTTAAAACCAAAATATCAATAATTTGAAGTATGATTATATAGTAGATATATTTATATCTAATTGATTAAGACTGCTTTTGATCTGAGAAAATGGGAATACTCATTTAGCATATTAAGTAAACTTCTGCCAAGCCATACACATTTAATTACTGCCATAAAAAATTATCATACTAACAGATCTACCAAGCTTAAAAATTACATGCATCTCTCTTCACCTTTTAATCCAACCCACTGTATTTCACAGGGCTCACCACTTCCATCATTTCTATTTGCAATTGTAACGGTCAGAAAACGTGTGACTCGTAAACATAGTGCAGAATTCGACCACCCTACAGAACAGCAGCACCATCGAGTAGCGAAGCCACCCATGGTACTGAGTTCGAACACAGTTTATCAGTTCCACAATACAATCCACGAAACAACGCATCTGATGCGACATTAGTAAATATTTCCTTAGGCACAGTGGTCAGGGATATGCAAGAGACTCATGATTTTATTCTCGAGTTAGCCAATAACCAAACTAATATTAATTAAACATTCATATTTACATAATCGAGGAAATATTATATAGAATGGGTATCGAATAAATGAAATGTAACTGCAGACGTATAGTTTAAAATTATTTATTAATACATTTTAATAAAATCATTTACTAATAAGATTTTAGGGATTCAAAGCTTCAGTAGTGGAATTTGCGACATGATTATATTTTAAAGAGTACATTTATTTATTTAGACATTATTTTATATTGAGGATTTCAGTAGCGGTATTTCCGATTCTGTAATGTTTACAAAAGGAATACATTTATTTGAAAGCGTAATCTAGCTACCTAAAATTCTCGAGTAAGTATTTCTAATGCATGCCTTGGGGAATTTATACCTTTGCAATGCAAGAGTCTAAAGTAAGATTTAAGAGTGGCGGCAGACATATATTTATTTAATTAAACTATTTATTTTATGACTAAGGGCAACATTTATTTGAGAGTGAATTACGAAGATAATGCAGAGGTGGAGTGATATATAGAATAATAGAATTGAGCAAAGGAACACGTGGTACGCTTTAGAAAGGCGATATGGACTGGCAGTATATCGAAACTGCAATGCCGCGAATGGGTTTATAAGAATGTCAGGCTGGTCTCTGCCCCGACCCGACGAAGTAAGGTGTCACATAAGCATAACCAGGGACAAGCGGTCCGTGTTGCATTTTTGCCGGCTGGCTGCATGACATTGTCAAGTCCTACGGGAGCACCCATTATGCCCGCTTGTGTAGGACGACTGGGGTTAATTTCAACCCTGAAGAATCCGGAAATTTCATGGCGGAATGGGTCATCGCGTCTCTAAAACGTAACACATGTATACTTATAAATGATTATGATAAGATTTAAGTAGATTTCTGGTTTGGCCCCACATGATCAACATTTACTAAAGAACGTTGGCGACTCTCAAAGAAATGTAATTTTCTGGAATTATTCATAATGATTTAATAAATACAAAACATATATAAATTGGGAATTATTATAACTAATACGTCAGCCATTTGCGAAGTTGTAGACCCTGCATTACAATAAATGAAGCATTGAATGCGTGTCGATTTATAGGAAAGTTAAGTTATTAAAGAAAGTAAATATTAATGAAAATTGGACACGCATTCATTGTTTTAAGCGATCATAGATTTAAACTTTGAAAATTGAAATAATTATGAGCATGCAATAAGTAAATAATAACTATAGATAGAATGTAGATTTGAGAAATACACACCCAAGAAAGACAGTCAGGTAAGCTAGATTATTAGAGAAATTTACATATTAAATTAATTATTCAGTTTTAGTTATACATATGGTAGTTTTACATTTTATAATTTAGATAAGTAGTATGAAGAAAAGCTATAGCATATTATTAGAGTACTCTAGAGTTTGAACACAGACAGGTACCTGTTTTATAAGAAGTTTTCTGATTCCATTAATTTAGCAGCAAAAAGTTCACGAGTGGCAAGTCTTTCTTGTATTTAGATATTCATTTAATTTCATGGCAGCAGCAGCTTTCTCATTCATTTCAGGCAGCAGATCTTCATGGTGAATTTATGACGGGCAATGAAAGTTCAGCATCCGATAGGCCATCTACCGATGGAGAATAATCTAGGGGCTTTACTCGGTCATACCTTGGCAGGAACAAATTATTTTTATTATTTTTGGAGACTCTCAGTGATCGAGAGCAAAGCTAAAGTTTAAGTGAATGTCTCCAGCAAGTCTAAGATGGCCTCTTTTTTTTATCTTGATCTTTCACATTTTTGTTAAGATATTTTTAGGTTCTATTTAATCTGCCCTGAGGATAATCAATGCATTTTGTTGGTTTTTAATTAAAGAAAGCTGCCGTTCTATTGTTTACATTTTACATTTACTAATTATATTTTGGGGAATTTTTCTTTAATTAATCTATTATCTATCACTGACCGATGCTTTTAAATTTCAAAAACAAAAAGGGAACATAAGATTATTTTAACTTTTAATTAAATATTACATCAGATATTTTTAGAATTATTATTAAACGAAATTTAAACAAAGCAATAAATACGAACTTTATAATCCAAAATAAATGATTAAAATTATACAAAATTATATAACTAAAAGAAATCTAAATTATATTATTTTATCCCTATTTATTGCGTTTAATTTGAGATCGAAATGTGTGCGTGTTTAAGCTGAATTCTACACATATTTATACATTTTTAATATTGTTACACACACAATTCGATATCAAAAAGTTTAAATTTGGGCGGGATAGACCGGTCAGTGAGAGACGACAGAAAAAGGTGAAACTTAAGATTCGAATACGAATCTTACTGTTTCACAATATATATAGACCCCATTATCAAAGAAATTAAGCAAAGTTCAGAAAATCTCTTCTTCATTTTGGAACTAAAGTATGTCCTGATAGTATTTGGAAACCAGAAGAACATTCCTCTCATTCTTCATATTCTGAACAAATTTAAAGCACTAACAGGATCTACCAATAAAAGCTTGTAAGTCATCCAAGTGATAGATACGGATCATAATTTAAAACACTAATAGGCTCTACAATAAAAGCTTGTAAGTCATGCATATGATAGATAGCTAGAGATCACAATATACCTTTATTCTTCACAGGTACAATCTTGGAATTCCAATAAACTTATCCAAAATACAATTGAGTCATCATCTAAATCATTTGGTCATCAGCAAGTTAATAGAAAAAAAGCTTTCTGCCCAACATTGTTTTATCATACAGTAAAAGTTTGCATGGTTAATGCTATTCTGGGTGATATGCTTTTTTACTATAATACATTGATGTATATTTTCAGGACTACTATTAAAATCTCATATTCATAATAAAATCATACATCTAAAGATCATTATCACATTTTCTATCCATTACAAGTGCTTGTTTTTTTATTTGCAAAGGTGGTCTTAATCTAATATGTTCTCTATCATTTGTTACCTATATCAGAGCTGAAATATACATTGCAACCTTACTCCAATCCTGAAAGCCACTCTGCCACCTATAACATTGCTTGTTCCACTTCCATATTTAAATAATTATTATTTAGTTTCAAATAACAACTTTATTCACACTTTAAGAAGATATATATGGATATTATTTTACATCTTTTTTCTCTCATTTATCTCAATTGATTTCAGGGCTCTGAAGTTTCTTCCAGACCCAAGAGCCCATTTAAGATAGCCCCTGGTCCAGCAATGTTGATCATTTAGATATTGCTTAGTCCTCTTTATTGAGAGGTATTCTGCAATGGCTTTTTGTTTGGCTCTATATCTATTATTAAGATCAAGGATATTATTCATGTTTTGACTTTCATAAGGCAAGGTCTCCAATTCATTGGCAATTCTGTCCAGTTCACAAATCATGTGGAATGGACCCCTTGTTTTTTTTTGTACAACAGTTTATTAGTTCACTGATTGAGCTTGTAAATGTCAACCAAGCTTTTTCAATTGGGAGAGTTAATAACTTGACTGTATTAAATTTTAATATAAATTTTGGAGATTAATTGGGTTGTGGCATTTGATGTGGTTAGCATTCGAATTGTACATGGTAAGTTAATTATGGGTTCATGTACTTATCACATTATTGGGCATGCAGTTCTTCTGGGTAATTATAAGATCAAATCTTTGGTTGGATTTCATTTAATGATTTGAAAAAAAATTATGTACCCTAACAGACATCTATGGAACCCTCTCAAATGTCAAAATCAAAATTTATTACTTGGCATAATTCCTACAAAATCTTTCTCATTAACTGTTTTAAATTAAATCTGAATTCCACATGTGTCATTTGTAATAATCATCCAGAAGATATAATACACATTTTTAAAGCTGTCCATTCTTCTCATCTTTACAGTACTTTGTCTTTCACAAGTAAATAATTAATCTTAAACAATTGTTGGAGAAAATAGAAAAAAATGTTCATCCTGGCTTCTTCACTGCTCTGTAATTTTTGGCAACAAAAAAATGTTTTCTTAAAAAAAAAAATAAAGAATGGTATAATACATATTTATATGTTGTGAAATACTTATCTAGAAGAGCTAAGAGCAAACTTTTGCAGAACAATATTTTTATTACTCTACATTACTTTAGAATGATATAAAGCATATAATTTATATATTCGTTTACATAAAACAGAATCATTTTTATTTGCCCTCAAACACTAATTGTAATGATTATATTTTTTTATAAACTATGTATTATATTTCATGCAAATTATTTTTCTCTTCTGTATATGTGTTAATACTTGTATATAATTTTGTTATAAATAAAGTTTATTTTATACAAAAAAAATCAACAGCTGATTGATGTGATGGGTCTGTACAGATGAATTACTAATAAATACATAAACAAATAATTTAATTGTATATATACATTTTTTATTCTTTTGTTATATTTCCTATTAAATTTACACATCAGTCTGGGATGCATGAAATAAAACAAGAAACTGTTTGAAGCAGATTTAATGAAGAAAATCAAATATATATTTCAATTCAGTACCAATAAAAATATATAAATAAAAACATTGCTGTTCTTCATGAACAATTTCTTTCAGAATTGATAATTTTCTTGCTTTTATTATAAAAAAAAATTGACTAGAAATATATTAGTGTGGCTATATAAAATTCAAACATCATCATCATCAACTATTATCAATCCACTGCAGAATGAAGGTCTCTTCAAGTTTAATCCATCTTCTCCGATCTTTAGCTTCTCTTTTCCACAACACCCCTGCACATTTTCTTATTTCATCCATCCATCTCACATGTGGTCTCTTTCTGGGTCTTTTACAATCTCTTGGAATCCAGTTTAAAATTTCAATTGTCCATCTATTATCATCTCTTCTAGCAATATGTCCAGCCCAACTCCATTTCAATCTTTTAATTTTTTCAATAAGGTCACTAACACCTGTTTGTTGTCTTACCCATACATTGCGTTTTCGATCTCTTCTTGTTACTCCCAACATACACCTCTCCATACTTCTTTGAGTGGTCTGAAGTCTCTGTATTGCTCTTCTATTAAGTGTCCAAGTCTCAGATCCATAAGTAAGAACTGGTAAAACACATTTGTTAAAAACCATTCTTTTCAAACACATAGGCATATTTCCTTTTAGTATCAAGTTATTTCTACCAAAAGCACTCCAACCAAGTTTAATTCTATAATTAATTTCCTCCATTATGTTTCCATCTGTATTAATAATCTGACCAAGGTATTTGTAACTGTTAACTTCTTCTAATTCTTCATAATCAATCTTTATTTTCATATTTTGAGCAAATCGATTAAACATTACTTTAGTCTTTTTAATATTTATCTTTAGTCCTACTTTTCTACTTTCATCTGCTAACTCCTGCAACATTTCCTGCAGCTCTGAAGCATTATTTGCAAAAGCAACTACATCATCTGCAAAATCTAAATGACTTAAATACTCTCCATTTACTTTCATTCCTTTAGTTTCCCATTTTAATCCACAAAATACTTCTTGCAGCACTGCTGTAAAAAGTTTTGGAGATATGGAGTCACCTTGCCTTACACCTTTCTCAATGTTGATTTTTCCAGTATCATTATGTAATCTAATTGTTGATGTTGCATTTTTATAAATATTCTTTAAAATATGACAATATCCTGGATCTATACTTTGATGATCCAATGCTTTAATCACTGAAGAAATGTGTATAGAATCGAATACCTTTTCATAATCTACAAATCCAAAACATAATGACAACTCATATTCATTTGTCCTTTCTATGACTTCTCTCAATACCTGGATATGATCTATTGTACTAAAACCACTTTTAAATCCAGCTTGTTCTCTTGGTTGGTGGAAATCCAAAGTTCTCTGTAGATGTAGTCTTACCATTTTACGGAACAGAATATCTTTTCAAAACTGAAGCCTAATGTTGGTAAAATAGTATTAAATAATATCAAAATTATCCCAACCAACAAGATTTTAAAAACAAAAATATTATCAAACCATATTGAACTGAAAAAATATAATAATTCATTCATTTTGGTTCTACTTTAACATATTATTAGTAGCAATCTCAGTTATTTAATCAATAACATTTTAATTTATAGTTTAAAGCAGTGATGAAGTAGTGGATTCTAGAGCTGAAAATCCATAGACTGTAACTCAATCTGTCATTTATAGTGCTCAAATATTTTGTGAATTTTCATCTGAACTCTGAAGTAACAAATCATTCTAAATTGTTCATTTTTTTAATATAAATAAAATGCACTCTGATTTAGCACACTAACATAATGTAGATTCAAGGACTAAAAGTTTCTAAACTGATTTTTTTGCTGATTAAAATATAACAACTCTGTTTGAACTTCTGAATGAAAATGCTATACAATCATGGCACTTCAAACATCACAACCCCTTGAGAAACTAAATTGTACAATTATTTTTGTATTACTGTGATAAATTTATGACTTCACAAAATCATATCAACAGTAACACATGGCAGTTAAACAATAAAAATTTATGTAAAAATAGGATTACTTAATATATTTAATCACATTTCATATTTAAAAATACATTATAACTTCTAATGGGCTCTCCATAACATTAAAATGCATATTTAATAATAATTATAACAAATAAAAGAAATCTTGACTATTCATCTAGTTGAATTAAATAGTAATACTTGCATTATTTGATAAAGCTAAGATAGAACTTATACTTGATAAACTCATATCATAATAAAATTATTACCTCTTGTGAGAAAATTGTTTAGAAGATTACATGACATGTGTTCAAGTGCTGAATGGGATTTTCTGAATATGGTCTTTATTTTTTAAATCATATTGCTGATCAAAGCATTCATTGCTCTTTATTGAAATCTTATCATCACCATTTTCTGTTTTTTTATTATTATTAAAAGATGCATTTACATTAAGTTTCTTTGTATGATTGAACATAAAAATAATTAAGCAACAGAGAATTATAAACAATTAAACTTAATCGTTATCAACAAATTTAGCTAATCTTTGCCTTTCCTTGATATTTTTTTCTATTATTTTAACATTTAAAGAATTCTTTTCGTCATTAAAATGCATATTTAAACATATTTACAATAATAAAAATACTTAAATATCTAATAAAATGAATTAAAGAATAATGCTTGTATTTAGATTAAACTAAATTTAAACCCATACATTCTGAATATTATGTATGCATCTTAATGATGTAGGAGACTTTTATATTTTCTAATGTAGCTCTAAATTTTTTAATAAATAGTATAATAAATTATTTTGTGGAAGTGAAGATAATAACAGATTCTTACCAATGATCACTGAAACCATAGTATTCTATTGTTCACTTACTCCAACCTATTGTTAAGCAAAAAATAGCATGCAGCAATAAATATATCTTAAAATATAATTTCTTAGGTTTCTTTATCTGTTATTAGTTTCTGAATTTTCAAGATGACTACACAATTCAATTGATAATTTACCTGTTCATCTATTGATGAATATCAGAGATACCATGGAGTCTTTAAGAGTATTTTTTCTTACCCATATATGTATACAACTAGCAATATATAAATGTGTGTATAACTCAGGAACCCAATAGATTGAAGTCCTGATTTAAGCAGGGTGAGCAAGACTGGTTTATATAGAAACAAAGTCTAAGGATAAGTGTACACTTATGTTTTTAAAGTTGATGTTTAAGGGAATGTGCACAAAGATTATTAAAGCACATGCTAAGAGGAGTTAGTCCTTATTTATAATATTTAAAATTCTTTCAATTCTTTCTGATATAGAATATAATGAAAATAAAATTTATCGGATAATTATAGTTTTATTATTTATTGCATATTGTTTGTTATGTATACATATTTTTAATTACCTACAATAATGTATATATATAATCCAAGTTTTTTTCTATATTCCTCTTAAGATTATTTCTAATTTATTCTTTATTAAAATTATTATCTTTAATATATATTTTATTCTAAAATATTATTAGGAAGATTAGTTATTTTTAAAATAATGTATAATGATTATAATGTATAATGTTTCAAACAGAAACCATGATCTTGATTGGTTCGATTCACAGAGCTGAATTGCAATATTTGCTGGATAAACATCTTGGTCGCGGTGTGTACTTCCTGGCTATCAAAGAATTGACAGACACAATTAAGAATTTGAGCATACCTGAAATACAACTGAACAACGGACCACAAGTACAAGAAAGCCTTGACCATACAGATGAGATACTTTCATTAAATGAATCAGAAAACAAACCTGAAAGTTTTCCAACATCACCAGTAAGTGTTTAATAATAAAAAATATATATTATTTTAATATTTGCAAAATCTTTCAAGAATTTAAAAAAGTATTATTTATATGCAGAGCTTTTAATTTTTTATTTTCAAGGATAAAAACCTTTAAGAACTTAAAATATTTTAAAAAGAAAGTTTAAATAGCAAATACACATGTATCATGTAACAAATAATCTTTAAAAAAAAAACATTGTTGCTAGACTAAAACAACTATGAAATATCCATTGCACCCAGTTAATTACAAACAAGGTCCAATCAAAACCTCATTGCTGTGATAATAAACTCAAGCAAACTATTTACATATATATATGTAATGACTAATAAAATTTCAGATTTGAAATTGCACTCATTTTAAAATCACTTATATGGAAAATTATTGTCGCCTTCCCCCACCAGGAATAATAGTCAATTTATATACATAATAGATTTATTTGTTTTGATTATATATATTGTGGTATTGAATAAAAAGATCTGCACTTAACAAAATTTGGTTGTATATAGAAAATGTTTATTTGGCATACTGGATATTATAAAGATTATATGTGAAGTAGGATTGTGGCAGTCTGTATCACGTTTATGTTATTTTTTTTATAAAATGTAGCAAAGGATTTAATTAAAGCTTGTGCTGTTCATAAAATGCCTATTGTTGACTTAAACAATGCTTTATTCTCTCAGTTTTGCCTTTTATCAATGATATGGTTGAGTTTGAGATTATAAATGAAATCATTATTAGAAGTGAAAAGTAAGATGGGAAAGAGAAAAGGATTCAAGACTGGTGATAGGAAATTTAAGATAACTTAACAACAAATGGGTTAAAATGCATTACGGGGATAAATATTTCAGATTATCAAATTATATGAAGTGATTATACCAAGTATTAAGAACTGAGAAAATGAGCTGCTTAGTAAAGAATGTTTATCACTAAGTTAGTATAACCGATGTTAAATACGAGAATAATATTAGATAATACGTATTATAATTAAAATAAAATACTAAACACTTTTCAATGCAATTTAATATAATAGAATTTATTTTCCTTGCTTACAGTTTCAACTGTTCAGCAGTCATTATAATTGTTAATAGATTTAGAGAAATAAAGAATTTTTTAAAATAAATATCAAACGCTACCTGCCGTTATTTAATACCAATGTTTTATTGATATGATGGCTCTGATTTCATTTTGTATTAAAATATTTTAATAATTTTAAATATTTTTACAATCTTTCATACTTCCTCTTTGGCTTAAACTTACAATTCAACAACTTTTTTTTTTGCTACTGAAGCTTTTTTATTGTTGTTATTTTAATGAAATGTTTAGACTATGCTGAACAATTAATATCAGACATCACTTTAATTTTAAATAGTTTAAAACTTATTCAAACTACTAATGGTGCTTAATAACTTCCTCTTAATTTTTTTTTCAATTACAGTGTATTAAATTTTTACTTAGATGATTCGAATATTTTAATAGTTTCTATCAATCTTTTTTTTTATTGTTATAATAATTATTTAGGAATGTGTTCTAATTAAAAAAAAACAACAGCAACATGTTAAGGAATAAAGAAAATATTATTTTATTATATAAAAAGTAATTAATATGTATAAATAAACTTGATATATATGCAGCAAGCAGTTCTCGTAAATCAGCCTATTTCAAAACAGTTAAACCGTATAAAAGTAAAGTCATATTAATTAATATTTGATTAATAATCCAAACGTATTGATATGTCATTTGATAAATTAAGCTTGTGGTTAAGACCTGTAGAGGTCCCTACCTTCGCATTTTCACGCGCATATTCTTAAGGTTTACAGCCTTAGTAAATATTACATTTAATAATATAAATAAATAAATTTGGATAAATGTATTCAATTATCACACTATATATATAAAACCATTTATTTTACAGTTTAGGATTTCCCTCATCAGTTGTCTATGGTTTTGTAAATATTCCACACAGTATTACAATCGATCTCATAATCCAAACAATATAGCAATCCAGCTTCTTATATTCATAACATTAACAACTTGATATTAAAGCGTCAGTAATTAATATTATACTCATTCATAAATCAGTCTATTTCAATATGACTAAACATTTAATAATGCTCAGTCATATTAAAATCATTTTACTAATTGAACTTTGATTAATAAAACAAATATAATATGTAATTTCATTAATTTACAAACTTAGAGATATGTGGAAAATAAATTTATATAGATGTAAACTCCAATCACATACATAATATTTTGTAACTGAACAGTAATGATATTAAACATTGTATTCATTCAAGTTTGTTTGCATATATTTTTAAGAGCATTAATTTATTAAATTACATATTTAGATGATTAATTTATTAATGAAAATGTAATTAATAAAATGAATTTATTTGATCTTTTCTTGCTTAATGCTTAACTTTATTGAACTACACCACTTTATAAAAGATCACTGGGTTGATTATTGATATTTAAATATCAAGCCAGTTAACTTAACATTATTAATGTAAAAAGATCAGTTTCTGTATTGCGCAGAAGATTAATGATGTGTAAGAGCTGTTGAGGGAAGAATTCCAAAATGCACTTTATATCACAGAGTGATTGGTCAGGGTTTTATATAGTATGATGATTGAACAATGAATGTTTAAAGCATTATTAGATGTTACAACTATCAAAACTTACTTTTATATATTTTTAAGTATGTTAATATATTAAATTATATCTTTATATGCATAGTTTATTAAGTTAAATTGATAAAATAAGTTTTATATGAATAGCTTGTTTTTGTTTTTTTTTGTTTAGCAGCAGTAAAGTAGACTGATTTATATAAGACTGTTGTAATGATGATCAACACTTAAATATTAAATCAGTTAGTTTAACATTATTCATATGAGAAGATCAGTTATTATATAGTGGAAAATTGATGATGTTTTAGGCAGCTAATGAGGGAGGATTTAGAATTGCATCACATACTGCAATGCAATTGGCCATTTTTTATATGATATAGTGTTCAAACTTCAAAGACAGTTTCAAGCACTGTTATTGGAGATTACCTTTATCCAAGTTGTTTATATTTATTTGCAAATGTATTAATTTATTTACCTGTGCATACACACAGGAACTGATAATTTAGACCCTTTTTTTAATTTGGACAAAATTATAAGTTACTTGATTAAAAATTTTATGGTCATAGGATTTTATCATTTTAATATGCATTTTCTCAAGTTATGATTTTTTATTTAATATTGAATAATATTAGAAATACAGGCATTCTTTATATACCTGGAGCTTAATTGTAAATATAGATAATTTGAACACAGACTTTCAATATTGAATAATATATCCTACATTTTAAAAATAAATTTTAAAAAACATTAAGCTCAATAAGAAATTAAGTTATAACAATATTCTAATTGATATAAATCACTTTATTTTTGTCATTTTTCTTTGTTGCTTTAAATTTTATCATCTATCAGTTTTTTTAAAAAATAACAATCAAAATTTGAAAAAGAATTGGCAACTTTAATCATTCTGTTTTTTTTTTGTTTCAGCTATTCTTAAAAAGCAAAAAAAAAATGAAAAGAATCAAGTTTTACTTCTATTTTTAGAAGAACTTTATTATATTATAATTAAAAGATTAGTCTTCTATTTGGACCACTTTTGGAAATCCCAAAAACTGGATGATGTTTAGTTAAAATAGTACAATTCAAGTTACAGGTGCTGAAAGAGCCACCAATGATTGATGCAGCTCATTATTTACATCTATAGTCATGATTAACAGTGCTGACTTGTTATGCATTTCATAGAAAGTAGCAAACAAATTTGATTTTGTTGTTGTTTTGGGGGGTAGATGTATCATGTTCCAGGCTCTTAGATCCCGTAGTTCCCAGATATTGATGGAAGTGTTTGCATCAGTTTTCTATCTTTTTGTTGTATTGTTTTTAGTTTGTTCATAAATTTTACTTATGATTAAAAAAAAAGAAGCAATAATTACCAAAACAAAAAATAATATTATTATTATTCAGCTTGCATACAAATATCAATATTCTATTATAATTTTCTTTTTGCTTTTGTTTTAACAAATTTTTATATAATAGATCTTATATTTATTTATTTATTTTTGGTTTCTATATTTTATTACTATAATTTTTATATTAATAAATTGGAAAGATGTTCTGTAGTCATTGTGGTTTATAATTGGTTTTTATTCATTTTAATTTTGAAAATGACAGTTTGTGGTTTTATATCTTATATGAGTGAAACAAGTCAAATAGATACATCATGTATCTATTTGACTTGAATAAACTGTCAGATGAATATCTTAATTTAATTAATTGGAAAGAGTTGGTGTATTTAGCCTATCTCTAGGATAATAAAATATTACTTAATCACATCAACAATTAATCATATGATTATTTATTTTCTTAGAATATAAATTGTTATTAAAATTATTAAGAAAAGGAGCTAATGGAAGTAGCAACATTAGTAAAAAGTTTAAATAATTTCAGTAATGACTGTTTCTCCACAATTGAAATGTTTAATTAAGAATACATATAGATATGGAAAAATATTAGATTTTATTTGTCAAATGTTTTCATTTTAAATTAATGGTTTTATTTTCAGAATCTAGCTGGATCAAGACATTTAATGGCAGGAACTCCTCGAGCTATTCTAAAACGTTCAAATTCCATGGGCAGCAAATCTTTAAGTTTCTCAACAAATGGACAAGACCCATCTTCATCTGAATCTGTTACAAAATCATTTGTCAAAAAACCAAGTCCAATTTTTACAAGAAAAAAATTTGCAATTGTAACCATCAAAGAAGATCAGGAAAAAAGTAAATTCTATTCTATGAATGATAAATTAAAATTTACTTTGGGTTATTCTTTATTTGCTTTATTCAATGTATTTCTATGATGAATACACATATTAATAGTTAAAATATATTTGCTTGAATTAAAAATTGAGAAAAATTGATATTTATTTAACCATAAGGCTAAATTTGATTATGAATTATAAAACTTTATAATTCTTATATTAATTCAGACTTCCTCAAAATATTGACTTCTTAAATTTAGAAGAATCTTTTGATTTTATTGAAGAAAAATTAAAATATTATTTTTATTAAGATTTTTATAAAATATGAAATTTTCACAAAGAGTTATAAGTGGTTTATCTTTATAATAAATGTAATAAAACATTATTGTTTATAATTTAAAAATATATAAAGATTAAATAAATAATAAAATTAGCTTATGTTACTATTATTATCATTAAATATTTAATAACTAATTAGATTAAAAACTAACATAACAAATAACCTTTCATTCATAGGATCTGAACTGGCCTCATCAGATATATTTATGGATAAGTGGATATGTCTACTATATATACATTTAGCCATGATAATATCTGATAAAATTTATAATATAATACACCATATACACCTTAAATGACACTCTACAATGCAGTTTTATTTCCTTACAGTTTCAACTGTCCAGCAGTCATCATCAGAGCTACAACATTTAAACATATACAATTAATATCTATCCATACATATACCAATGTATATATATATATATACAAATATACATATAAATATGAAAATAAAAAACAGCATTTCAAACACTCCGACTATTAACTTAAATATGGCCGCAATCTAAAACCTCTTTATCCCACATTTATATTCAATTAACTTTTTTTATATAAAATTTTATTTTACATTTTAAATTTATATAGATGAAAGTTATAGACCTACATGAATAATTTCTGAAATTAGTTAACCCATTTGGCAATAAAATGTTTTATTTTATTACAATGATTTGTTCTCATTTTTTTTAATTGAATGTACTTTATCACTATGTATTACCTATTGTTTGTTTATCTGTATATAGGTATAAAAATAGCTTTTTTTTGGTTAAACTATACATTATTTTGTTTACATTTCTGACACAGTTTAACCCAAAAAAGACTTTATTTTCATTATATAACAATAAAAATATTAAATATAATATATATATTTCAATATAAATAACAAGCCAATAAACATCACATGACCATCTCCTCTTATGCTTGTGTATAACTGTTGTTAAAACAGGCAAAACTCACTATATATATTTGCCACACACAGCAAGCTAATCAATGGATGCCAGAAGGCTTATGCATAAAATCCTCATCTAGTGCCTACTCATCCAATATCCCCAGACTAGTTTCTGGCTTATGGCTTTCGTCAGTGAGGAGCCTTGGTTCTGAGAGCACTGCATCTAGATCTTAGGATCTAATGCAACCCTCCAGCAACTACCTTTTATCTCCATTTAACTACAAAACTATGAGTCTTAAACTGGAAACACCTTAATGTTTTCAATCCAAGCCCTTTGGCTTATATAGTCATATGGGTCTGAACCCAGTTCAGTACCCATACATTTTGGTGTATTTGGCTCTTTAACAACCCTAGCCACCACCATCCTATTAGGCAGGATTGGTTTTAAGCCAATAAACATCACATGACCACCTCCTCTTATGCTTGTGTATAACTGTTGTTAAAACAGGCAAAACTCACTATATATATTGTCCACACACAGCAAGCTAGGGTAATCAATGGATGCCAGAAGGCTTTTGCATAAAATCCCCATCAAGTGCCTACTCATCCAATATCCCCAGACTAGTTTCTGGCTTATGGCCTTCGACAGTGAGGAGGTGGTCATGTGATGTTTATTGGCTTAAAACCAATCCTGCCTAATAGGATGGTGGTGGCTAGGGTTGTTAAAAAGCCAAAGACAACAAAATTTATGGGTACTGAACTGGGTTCAGACCCAGATGATTATATAAGCTAAAGGGCTTGGATTGAAAACATTACGGTGTTTTCAATTTAAGACTCATAGTTTTCTAGTTAAATGGAGATAAAAGGTGGTTGCTGGGGGGTTGCATTAGATCCTAAGATCTAGATGCAGTTCTCTCATATCCAAGGCTTCTCACTGATGAAGGCCATAAGCCAGAAACTAGTCTAGGGATATTGGATGAGTAGGCACTAGATGGGAATTTTATGCATCCATTGATTACTCTAGCTTGCTGTGTGTGGCAAATATATATAGTGATTTTTACCTGTTTTAATATAAATAGCACATACAACATGTATACTAAAAAAGCTTGTTTATGCTAAATACATTAACATATATATAAAGAATGCTAATTTAATTTATGCTATCTATGGAAAAAAAATTATGATCTTTTAAAAAGTAATGTTTGATGAAAAAACCAACCCATTTCTGTTAAATATATGTTTTTGTCATAGCAGATATCATAATTTCTATTTAACACAGATGTAATGTTCAGGTTGATGTTAAAGTTTGAACATAATGTTAGTGGTAATTTAATTAAAGTCTTCTTTGTATTCAGTTAAACTTAATAGGTAATGTTGTGCTTTTAATCAAACTTATTTTTACATAACAATGTTTTCAAAAAAATATTTGAATATGTAAATAATTAATGAAGCACTGTATAAATATGTAACAATTAACTTATATCATCATAAAAAAATTACAATCTTTCAAACAGTGATATTTAATTACTCCCCCCCCCCCATCTCTGCTTCATAAGTATTTCTGATATAACTGTTGTCACCCACATCTGGCTAAAAAGTTATAATTCTGACAAATGTAACAATTCAATTTCTATTTAAACACAATCACAATATTTAATTTGATATTGAAGTTTGAATAAAATTTTAATGATAATTTATCAGTCAATCATAATAGAAATTTAGATCCAGCAGAAATTAGTTGATTTTTTTTTATTAAACGTTGCTGTTTGAAAGATTGTAAAAAAAATTTATAAATGATGCAAGTGTAAAATCAGGATTCTTTAAATTATTATATTTTTATATAGTTTTATATATATAATATTCAAAGTTGGGTTCTCACTATATTAATATAATTCTTACTAATATTGAAATTCAGTCATGTTTACAATTGAAAAATAAATCATTTTCCATCTAATTTCTACGTTCTTCAAAAATAGTTCATCAGAATAATAATAACTATAAAATATATTAAAACCAACATGTCTATTGATTCTTAACAGGGATAATTCAATAATAACACTATATAGATTCAAATAATATCCAAGTGCTTTTGACACTGCTGTGTCTGTATCAAGGCATCAATACTAAAGAACATACTCAATAAAATATTTTAAAAAAATAGTGTCAAGTTCAAAAACTACGAATAGGAAAACTAAAAAAGAAAATTTCAAATCAATTAAGATGTTATTTGTTTGAATTGACTTATATTCTCTCTTGCAGTTATAATTGTCCATAAAGGAACTTGGAAGACCGTTGGAAAAGAATTCATTTTTTATAGTGAATGTGATTGAATTTTGATAAAGAAGGGGGATCATTGCATTAACATAGCTAGCACTCAGAATTCATCACTGCGAATGGCATATTTCTCAGGCAGTATAATATTTTATTGTTATATGTATAAACAATAATATTTGACAATAATAGCAGTCTAGGAATGAGACCTTTTTTAAGCCAATATTAAATTAAGTGAATATCAACTTTTTTCTGTATAAGATATGAAAATTTATAAAAACTCCAATGATGTATTATTTCAAAATTATCTTTCAGAAATTGAAATTATTACATTATAGTGATTTAAAAAATGTAAATAATCAGTATTCTAACTGAGTAATTGCTCATATATGCTTGTGCATGTGTGTATATATAAGCTTTACACACACGCAGTTAATAATATATATTTACACTTTCAAATTATAATTTAAATGTTGTTTTTATAAACTTTTGAGATAAATTACTGCATGTTCAAATATTTATTTTCATTTGTTTAAAAAATTGCATCTTTTACATATCATTTGTGAGCATATTGGTGTATAGTAAAAAATGAAATACACAAACATTTTTACTTCTTGATTACTGATAAAATACATTACTGTAGATAAGTTTTTTTTATATTTTATATTAATTATAATTTTATGAGGAATGCAATAACTTCAGTTTTAAATTATACCTATGAAAATTCATAATTTATAAATAAAATAGATAATTAATAACTTTAAAATTCTTAAACTCTTTGTTGTTTTGTTTTTTTATAATTATTATATTTCATCTAATTAATAACTTTAAAATTCTTAAACTCTTTGTTGTTTTGTTTTTTTATAATTATTATATTTCATCAACTTTACTGCTTTTTTATGATATATTAACTTTATGTCAACATCTAACATTTTATCTTAGCATCATTTAAACTGTGATCATTGTGAAATATGTTTTTTGAATCAAAACCATTAAAATAGCAAGTATGTAGAATTTAAAAGCAATGCAATAGATTATCATGAATCAACATTTTATTGGAAATATATATATATATGTAATAATATTATGATTCGATGTCTGTATTTTTAAAGCAATATACATAATTATATAACTGAATATTTGTAAATACAATAACTAAATAATTAAAAAATATTTTATCCATTTAGGAGCGCTTTCCATTATCCCAGTAATCTGTGTCAACCAAAGCTTTGAAATGCTAACTTTCCCACAATTCCATGATCTTAACATTTGCTGCTTGCCTGTTAATTAAGTCATGTTTATATTTGTATATTAGCATAGCTTCCTTTATTTTTCTTTTATTGTTATTTTTTTCAATTTGCAATATTTTTACACTGATAAAATTAAAGTCAAAACCATAAATACATGATTTATTATGGTCATAAAAAACAGATGCTAAAATATTATTATCTACTATGCAATTTTGTTTAGATTTCTGAACACGTTTTAATAATAGCAAGTGTTCTTTAGTTTTTTTTTCCAATGTATATCTAGATTCACCTATGTAGGTGTGGCAATGGATATATAGGTGAATCTAGATATACATTGGAAAAAAAAACTAAAGAACACTTGCTATTATTAAAACGTGTTCAGAAATCTAAACAAAATTGCATAGTAGATAATAATATTTTAGCATCTGTTTTTTATGACCATAATAAATCATGTATTTATGGTTTTGACTTTAATTTTATCAGTGTAAAAATATTGCAAATTGAAAAAAATAACAATAAAAGAAAAATAAAGGAAGCTATGCTAATATACAAATATAAACATGACTTAATTAACAGGCAAGCAGCAAATGTTAAGATCATGGAATTGTGGGAAAGTTAGCATTTCAAAGCTTTAGTTGACACAGATTACTGGGATAATCAAGAGCGCTCCTAAGTGGATAAAATATGTTTTAATTATTTAGTTACTGTATTTACAAATATTCAGTTACATATATATATATGAATTCCTGAAATACCAAATAATTAGTAGGTCTGGTGACTGCTTTTTTTTAATTGTTTCTTTTTGTAATCGGTTGAAAATATTTTTGTCCTGAAGTATGCTATTTAAATATGATTTAATAATATATAACTGTATATGAATAAAATGCATTATGGAATAATGATGTCATATATGTTTATCATGCCATTGAAGTAGTATTCAAAACCAACTACAATAATTGACTCAATATTAGTCAATAAATAAATATTTAGCTATTTTTTGTAAAGCATGAATAAGAAAATTTTCAAATTCTTATTATCTAAAAATTAGTAAGTCTGGTAAAATTCTGCTTTTTTTTTCTTAACTTTTTATGAATTATTGCAGAGATCTTTGATTTGAAATGACTATTTAAATGCTGCTTTATCATCTTATCTATATATACTTAATCTTGATAGCTGCATCTTTATTTGAATCTAGTTAACATTTTATAATGAATAACACAAATTCCACAACCATGATTGAATATTTGACCAAAAACAAAAAAAAAAACTATTATTGATATGATAAAGTTGTTGACGCATGGTTTTTAATGCCCCTAATGGTTTTTTGAAACCAATAAGCTTGTTTTTAAAATTATGAATAACTTTAAGTATAGATTTTAATTGTTTACACAATGGCATTTTAACACTTATAGATAACACATTCCATAATGCTGAATATTTTTTTCATATCCAATTCCTTTACCTTATCAAAATATTTACTAGTTATATTTCATTCATCTTTATTTAACCTTTTATCTGTCTGCTCACTTTTTTAGGATTTGACTTCAAGCTTTCACACTATCATAAACACATGATAGATATTAATTATTAAATCATTTATGTGGCAGGTATAACAATTGGTTATTTATATGCTCCAATTTTATTTGGGAATTTTTTAAGATTTTTTTTTTTTTTAAAGTTTGAGTATGTTTAGATTATTAGTTAATAGAATAAGATTGGCTGGCTATTGAGTAAAAGTTCCTGAGTGTGAATTCTTGAAGAAGAAAAAAGATACAATAGAGTATAAAATCTTGATGTCATCAACTGAAAAATACTATATCTATATATTGATGCTCATCCTCCCTGGCAACTTATTGTTATATACCATGTTTATAAACTCCTAGTGATTATAAAAATAGCATTTCTTCAGAACACCCTAACATCTGTTTGAATTTTTTCATAGGCACATTTATTTTTGCAATAATGGTATCTATTTTATTACTTCTTGTTCTCCTTTTGTTTCACCAACAATATTTCCAACTGTTGTACAGTTTTCTAACTAATTGCCATTTGTATGATCTAATAGATTATTTCAAACTTATCATCTGCATTTAATGGAATTATCGAAAGTTTTCAGCAGAACCACATAGTTAAAAAGCATCAATAATTTTAAACTGTTTTTCAATGAATAACTTTTATATCTAAGAAGAGTCATAAGAAATAATTTTTATTTTTATTTTTAAAGATCCATCCTACAATTAAAAATCTTTTGCACATTTTCAATGTAGCTCTGCTCAATGTTAATTTGCAATGAATTTCTTGGCTATTAAACTTTTATTATTACTGAATGATCAAAACAATAAAAAATTTCAATTCCTTCTATGCCTTCATTGTCAATTTTAATATCATCTAACAACTTTTTCAGTGTAATCTTTATCCCAAAATTTATTTTCACTATATTTTTTTAATTTCCTTATTAAAGTCTTTAGGTTTTTTTGTATTTTCAGCTATAAGTGAAATGTTTGTATTATGTTTAAGTTGTTACTTTTCTCTGCCATATGGAATTTATTTTGATTTTCATGCAGTAGAGCTTTCTGTATTATATAGTTTATATACTTGTTGACAAGATAGGATGACAATATGCTTCCATTTAGCATCTTTGCCAATGTGAAATCAATCTGTTTTATCTATAACTTTTATAATCTCATGAAGTTTTTTGTAAGAACAATGAAATGTTTAAGTTCATTCTTTTTTTTTTGTAAACATTTTATAATTTAGCATGATCTTCTGAATCAAAACATTTTTTATAAGCATTAGAATATTTATAATCAACTTATCAGTTGCAATTGTCATATTAAATAATAATGTTTCTAAAGTGAAAGTAAACTCCAATCTTTAAAATATATTTGCATCTGTTTGATATCTTACATTATTAGGAATAACTTAAAGTAAAAACCACTACTATCCGAGATTATGATAGTAATGGTAAAAAAAATTTCTTTTTTAGTTACAACAGAAGTTTTTAGAGATACATCTAGTGATCAAGATAAAAAGAAATCAGATCATCTTTCCAGATCAATGAGTGCACCTGCCTCACCTTCTTACTCCAGAGCTTCCAGCCCTTCAGCAAGTGCTATCAACACCCAGTTGTTAGAAGTAACATTTTTAACTTTCCAATTATATACATATAATTGCATTTGTTTACAATGATAAAATACAATATTAAATTCTTGTGTTATTGAACATTATCTACTATAATTTAAAGTCTTCTAATCTATTTTTTTTAAATAAAACTTTAATTACATTTATAAATATGTGATAGGAAAAAAATCCTTGTGGTGACTCATTAGTTTATAGCTTAGAAACAAAAAAAAATTCATCATAAGTTTCAGTTAAGGTAAGAAAATATTAATTGAGATTAATTATTCTAAAAAATATATATTCATGAATAGAAAAATTAAAGTTCTGTTAAATGTATATTTGTAATTAGTATCAATGCATGTGCTGAAATTTCTTCTCATTTACAAACATTTACAAATATGTTTGACACTAGATTATCATAATAAAAAGAACACAAATGATATTGTAAAAGCATTTTATATATGTAAGTAATATTTGATTGTTTGAATTGATTTATGTTAAACATAACGTTATTTTTTTTTAATTTTTCTAGCAGCATTTTTTATTAATGTCTTTGTCACTAAAATTGATTAATAGATAACTTTTTTAATTATAATAGAGACAACTATTGTATTAACATGGTATTAACTGATATACTCACAGTTGTGTCTGACTGAGAGAATTCATTGTTAATGAAGTGCTTTAATGTGTCTACCAGATTTTGATTTGATCTTTTGATGCAAAGAATAAGTTGTTAGAAATCAAAATTGAAGTATTGCTTGTATGACAAATCAATACTAATTTACTAAGAACTTATCTCTGTGAATTGACTTAATTCAACATTCTCCAAATCTGAGCGTCTTCAGAAAATTAGTTATAAAATATAATAAGCAGTTGGTATTTCATTATATACTGACATTATTAAATTAATTATTACTATACTGCCTACAATTTGAATTGCAGGCCATTACTGCAAAGATGTGCAGCAGCATAATGGCCAATTATGAAGCTCAAGTTCCATGTATTATGGCTCTTTCACTGTCTTTTTTAGTCCTCAAATTTCTTATAAACTTTCAAACAATAAACCATTTGACTTTTTTACCTGTAAAGATTATTAATTGTATCAATTTTACCAAATGGTGTAATGGATGCTGTATAGTTAATCTAAGAATATTAAGTTGTGATCATAAATACTACTGGCAATCAGAACTAGCAAGTAAACATATGGTAGCTAACTCATCAGCTGAGAGATCTTACAACATTTTAACTGAGACTCTTTGCATGTTAATAATTATTTCTGATGTTATACTAGGCTTAAAGTTTGAAATTTCAAGGTCTATATATTTATCATGTTCTTGGACCAACATTGATAATATCTCTTTTTGGTATATAGGACAAATACTTCATTTTACATTTTTATCTATATTTTCTTATTAATATAAATAAAAAACATTGTTTTAGCAAATATGTGTGTGATTATAATTTATTATTTACATTAAAATTACACATATATTGCTACAAGTATATGTTGCTTATTCAAACATTTTTTTTAAACTTTTAATCTGAAAATATGATTAGAATTAAACATTCTTTAAGATATACAAAAAAAACCATGTATAATTAATACATAGATAGAATGTGTTAACCAATTTCCCAAAACTATTAATAGAATAATAAAAAGTAGGGGTCATGCTAGAAATATATATATATATAATTTTTATTTGCTATCATGACTTGATAACTACTCTATTTTCTTAAAATGTATACTTATTTGAACTTTTTTTTTGTATTCATTAGTCTTTTAATGGGATTAAATCATTGCTTCAATATACAATTTATTTGCTTTTGAGATAATTTATTAGACTTTACTTTCTAGGCTATTTGATGTAGGCAAAAATATTTTTGTCATTCTGCATCTTCAAAGATCTTTTTGAAAAAACTCAGCCAGTGAAGGAGGTTATTTTTTAACTTCTGTAAGATTTTTTTAAGCTGTCATCTTTAGTAAGATAATAAACAAAAATAATATTATTTTCTTTATTTTTCTTTCTCTACTAATCATCAAAAAAAAAAAAAAAACTATTAATGGTGATAATAATTATAATTACCAAAAAAATCTAGGTTATTTGTTCTATTTAGAATAAATTACTATTTTTTAATAATAAAATTAAATGCATACATTTATGCATTTTTTATTTCCCTTAAATAAAATATTAATATATCTTTTCCACTGCATTTATTATTTCTTTAACTGTTTTATAAGAAAAATACATATATTAATTTATTACATGTGTGTTTTCATTTATATTTACATGTATCCCAAATTTTTTCTTGCATGAATTTTCTTTTAATGGTTAGAATAATGATAATTTAGTTTAATCAGTAAAAGTGTTACTTATAAATACGTATAATAGCCGGGTGTCTTACAAAGTGACTACTTTTAAAATGAAATAGGCTTGATTTTATTTATTCCTGATTTTATTTTTTCAACTTCCAAAATAGCTTCTTTGAGTTTGCTGTCTCTCAATATTTATATATCTATTTATTATTAGTAATTATAAAAACATCCAAAAAAAATTTAATTTATATATATATATTCTTTAATAAATGTTACTAATATTTAATAATTAACCTATATATTCAGTATACTGAATGTTTACTCTAATAAATATAGGGATTTGAACTTAAGATTTTCAGTCTATATTTATCCTCCACTCCATTTCGTACAAACAATACACATGATCACACACATGTAAAAAATATAAATGATTCCCAATATATGTATTTCATGGAGAATCAGCACTCATCAATTAGGCTACATAAATCAGTGCTCAGCTTATATTAAGATAGCAATTTCTTAAACTTTAATGGATAGGCTCGAATTTTCTCACTCTTCCAACAATTCGTCCAAGGGCTTTGAACATTCCATAATTGGTTTTTCAGTGAAATGGATGGTTAAATTATTGGAAGGATGAAAATATTGAAGCCTATCCATTAAAGTTTAATGAAATGCTATCTTAACATAAGCAGAGCACTGGTTGAATATATGTCTGAAAGATTATGATTTGGTCCAACTGATGAGTGCTGGTACTGCATGAAATACATATTTTGGGGATCATTAATCTTTTCATGTGTGTGGTCATGTGTGTCAGTTATTTGAGATGGAGTGGAGGATAAATATAGACTGAAAATCTTAAGTTCAAATTCCTCTATTGAACATTTAATAACTAAATTAATTATTATTATTCTTTTTCTCATTCTAGCTTTAATTTGTTTACTGTATTTAAAACTTAATTGTTGTCTCTTATGTCATCAGTCATCTCTCTTCACATTGTCACATTGGGATTGTATGTTTATGCAATCATGTTTTTTTTTTCCTTTAATTACTTGCTCAGCAAATTCTATATTTATTTATTTATTCTTCATTATTTCTAATTACTTGTTTTTATCTCTTAATTTTTTTTTCCTGGAATGATGTCTTAATTATACTCGTCTCTAACTAGTTGCTAATGATTATATATACAGTGCACATGTGCAATATACACATAAATGCATACTTACACATGCAAATATAACCATTCGAATAATTTCATGGTGCTTATAAAACTACATTCTATAATCTTGTAAGATACCGCACTAATAAAAAAAGTATTAGATTAACTCTTCTCACCACATATACATTGTGTATATATATATATAATGAACAAATTTCATTCCTCAAGTGAGCTAGCAATTTAACACAGAATATTCTCATTAGAAATGATAGTTCAACATTCCGTATAAATTCCATGATTATATATATAGCATTTGGTTTCAAAGTTTGATTAAATTGCTAGAGAATATATATATAGTATTAAACATATTTATGTAAATTATAAAGACCTCACAATAAGCATGGAAATTTGCTATTAACATTAAAATACTCAATTTATTTAATTAAATATTTCTGCTTCACATTTATAATATTTATGTAAAAAATTAAATATTACTTTAATAGCGATTATGTAATCAATCAAACAATTTTACAATTATCCTAAAAATGCACTCCATATTATTTATCAAACCAGTAAAAAAGATATCATGTTAACTCTTCTCATAATGGAAAACTTCCATTTCTCAGATGAGCTACGGATTTAAAACTCAGGGAATTTTTTCACTAAAATTGATAGCCTAACTTTCATTATAAATACCATGATTATATATCAATTGTTTTCAAAGTTTGAATATATTGGTAATTATATACATAAGATGTCAAATCATTTAAATAAATTATATATGTATCGATAGATGTGGATATTATTTACAGATATGTTTTTTAAAAAATAAAATATGTACGGTGATGTTGGTAAATTTTAGACTTTCCATGGTGTTAATAGGCAGGCGCATATGTATGTATATATGAGTAAGAATGTTTATATTCATATGTTTACATCATACATGTAAATGTATATATATAAGTTTGAAAAATTCGGTCATTACAAAATTGTTCTAATTTGAAGCTAAAAAATTTTAAATAAATAATTTATTGAGTATTATTTCATTTTAATATATATGTGTGTGTACACTTTAGTATGTGCTCACATGCACATACATATATTCAGGAATGTATTTTAAATTGTTAATAATAGTTATTTTCTCATTTGTTACACATCATCTAGCTTTTGTTTTAGCAACCTGTTTTCACCAGATTAATTTTAGTAAAAATTAACAGAAGCTATGGACTGAAAATGTTATTTTATTAAAGAAGATACAATTTGTGTATGTGTGTATATAATTGTAATAGCAAGAGCTATTTTTTTAAAAAAATAGAAACAAATGAAAAAGCCTATAAACAATACAAATTTCCACTGAATTTCAGATTGTTTTGCCATTGCTGGTATTAGTAATATAGCAAGTGTTTATTTTTTAAACAAAAAAAATTTAATGCAGTAAACTGAAAGTTGTAGAAAAATCTTAATCATTTTAAAAAGCTAACTTAATTAATCTGCTAAGCATTTTTATTTCTTTTTAACTGTTTTCACTTCATCATTTCTACATATACTATCATAATCCTTGTTTTTCACCGTCACTTCACTAGTTAATCACTTCTGAAAGTAAATCTTTTACTTCAATTTCTTTATGCTTCTTTGTATTATTTCCTTACAGCATTCTCTACCCAAACAAGTTTGGTAAATACGATGGTTTATTTTTTTCGAGAATAGATTATTCTTTTATTGATCTAAATGTATAATTACTTTAACATTTTTTTACAATACTTGTTTCTTTATAATAATCATTCCCATATCATCATCTTTTCTCAGTAAACTGAATTTGTTTTTTAAAAATTCCTCAGAGTCCAAGTTTTAGATGAAGTCTTTGATTAATTATATATATATCAAACGCTCCCTTTATATGTAGAGAACTTTTTATTAAGTGATTTCTTCTTCGACATTATTCCATTCTTTAAAATCAATGTAAATAACTATCTTTTTTTTTTTCTAAATAAACTCAAACTTTCTAAGACATATTTTTTATGTTTATCTTTCATGTTCTTTATATTAATTATTTTTTAATTGTCTTCAAATATAGAGGTGTATTAAGAAGGTGGCAATTAATGGAACTACTTATCAACAATCATGAACTTTTAATGCTTGGTTATCATTCTCTATTGTCTAGTTACTGTAGGCAGAAGACTTAACATGCATGCATTTGTGTGAGTTGTTATCAATAAAAAAGTGAATATGGAAGAAAGAGATGCAGCTATGAATCATGTTTTTGAAAAAGATTTATATAAAATAAGAGCATAATACTTATTTTCTAGAAAAATATGTATTTTTTTTTTAAAAAATGATAACTATTTGAAGTTATTATCCAAATCTAGTGTATGGCCAAAAAAAAAAGAATGCTATCATATAATTAGTATATTAATTAAATAAGGATATTAATTCTAATGAATATGTTTAGATAAAGTATAAAAAAGGAAGAACAAATTCTAAAACTCTTGCAAAATTGCAATTGACTTATTTTTTTAAATAATATTTTCTTTGAATGCATATTAGATAAGCTTTTATCCTGAAAGGCTATTTTTAAGGTAATTTATCATTAGTGTATAGAGTAGATTACTTTTTTGAAAGAAATAGAAATTGTAAGTGTATAAAATAAAAATGTTATTATACTTCAAACTAGATGATATGATTTTTTCCCTCATAGTGCAAATTATCATTGCTGCTATTTAAAACTGTATTTTAAACAATTTTTACTTTTTTTTTTTTTGGTAGCTAATTATGACTGAGGTTTATCCACCCTTAAAAAACAACAAAAACTTTACTATTACCTAAATTGCTCCTGTTATTCTAATGTTATTGTTACCCAATAGTTCTGGCTTAAATATCTGGAGGAAAATTTTCCCTTTCCTTTATTCTTCAATAATTTGTTCTATCTATCAAGACAATTACTCAAAACTTTTTCAACATATTATTTATTAACTGATATATTTTATAGATGCTTTAAAGCCTATACTTAAAGTTGTTGCTCTAATTTTATTTAAATTGCATATATCTTACAGTTATTCAAATAAAATTTGATATTTTAAGCAAATAAATATGTTCTAGAGAAATTAATGCTTCCATGTTTTCTCTTTTATGACAGCTAATGTATACTATATGGCAAAAGAGTCTTAAATAGTTATTTTAGGACAAAGATTTCTTCCAATTCCTTTAACAAACAAATTATGAAGAAAACTGCCATGATTGTAATTTCTGAATTTTATTTAACAGCTACTTACATTCAATGGATAATATGTAAATAGTTAGATGGATTATCTATTTGTTAGCTGCCTAAAAAAATTTAAGTTTGTAATAGTTATAGCAGCTAATCATCTATTATCATATTAGACAGCTAGTGAGCATCATTTTTTGTCAAATTAAAACTAAAATGAAGGATTGAATTTTTGAAATGTGATTTTTATAATTTTGGAGAATGAGCCTTAAATATAACTATTTAAATTTTAATAATTATATTGTATAATATAAATCAGTTTTACTTCAAATTTTTACATGGATGAATTTTAAGCATTTAAGGCATATAATCCACAACTTAGTCCAACATAATGCAATTTTACAATATTAGATTTAATACCATTATCTACAGAGAGCTGAAGAACACATTGATTGCTCACAATTTTGCTAGTATATTTTTAGAATATTACAAATATTTTTAAATATTTTTTTTATTTACATCTATAGGAGCTCCATGTCTCATATGTAATCAATTTACAGAATAGAAACATGGCATGCAATTAATTTAGATGAAACAGTTATATCAGTATACACCTGGGTCTCATTTTATGCGGATTATTTTAATGCGATTTTAAAGTTATGTGATTCATGTTTCTTCTTAATATTTTTCATATTTCACTATATTTATTAGATATCAAGAAATTTAAATTATTAATAACTTATTTTGACTTGAAATACTTTTTTTTTTCAAAAATATAATATTATATTAGCAGCTAACATGAATATGGCCTGAAGCTATATTTAGAATAAATAACATACTTATACTAATGAGTAAATAATAATAATAGATTTATACTTACATATAAAAATATTGCAATAAATATTCAAAAATTTTAAACTTTTTAAATGTATTTTGTTAGATATAACAGAAATAAATAATGTAGATTTTTAAAATAAATAACGAAGATTTTATTGATTTTATAAAACTGAAAATAATATTTTTAATGATAATGTATACATTTAAAATTTATTTCAGTAGTAAAAATCAGTTGTCAACAGAAAACCATTAACACAGCACAAGACTGAAATTGGCACTAGTTGTGTAAATGGGATGGAGCAGAATATGATAAAAATTAGAGTGGGGGATGGGAAATAAAGTGGCTAATAGGTTTCTCTGGGCATAATTGCTGAGAGATTCTTGACTTCATTCAAGAAGAAGCTACATCACATCACATCAATGAATCTGATTTCTTACCAGTTTACAAATGAACCACACATTCGAAATTAGCGATAATGATTAAAATACGTATGAAAAAAATATCAAATTAAATACTGTAGTTAATAAAAAAAAGTAAAAAAAGTTTGTTTTGTACCAATTTTTTTCAAATATTTGTTATTTTTTATTAGTCATACTTTATTTTCTTATTTTTTTCAATGCAAATTTTAAAGTAATTTTTCATTGTTGCTTTGCTTTTATGCGAATTCTGAAAATTACAGACCTTATCTCCCATTTTTCAAGCTTAGTTAAGTCTATTTTTGTGCGATTTTTTTTAATGCGGGTTTTCTGTGGAACCTATCTATCACATAAAATGAGACCCAGGTGTATTAATATAATTGTCTTCTAAATTTGAAATTCAATGGCAAATTGAATCTTTGTTGTGGCTCTATATCAAATTCTGTTTTTATTTTAAAATCTATCAATCTATTTAAATCTCTTAATAACCATCTAATGAGAAATTTGTTGAAGACATTTTTTTTATCATTGGATTTTTATTTGGGTATTTTTTAATATTATAATTTATTAGATGGTATTATATAATAATAAAACTGAAAGTTAAATTATTAATCATAATTTACATATTTAATTCTGTACCATAATTTTTTATTATAATTTTTAATATTGCTTAGAAAAATTTGGGTAACATATATATAATAATTTTTAATTTTGTCTTTATATTACTTAATTTATTCTGAAATTGTGAAGAAAATTAATTTCATTTATCTGTAACAAGATTGATATATATATATATATTTTAAATTACTAGTTGTAAAATATTTTTAGTTAAACATTTTAAAAGGAAAAGTTATAGAAAGGACCAATGAATGTGAATTGATATTTTGCTTTGGATTTGTAAATTTTGAAAAGGCATTTGATTCTATAAACATTTTTATGATGATCGAATTGTCAAGATACAATTCCAGGATATTGTCATATTCTAAAGAATATTTATCAAAATACTGCAGCAATGATTGGTTTTTGATGACATAAAGAAGATTAAGATTATCACAGGTGTTTGGTATGATATTTCTATCTCTCCCAAACATTTGTTAAAGTTTTATAGGAGTTATTTTGCAAATAACATGATTATTGTTACAGGCAAGACTTCAGAGCTTCAGAAAAAAAATAGGATAAAATAATAAAATGGGATTAATGATAGTACAAATGAATGCATAATGGTCAAATTAAACCTGGATGCAATGTTTTTAATAGAAACAAATTAGTATTAAAATTAAATATGTCTGTGTTTGAAAAAGGGTTTTTTTTAAATATATATCTACTTAAAATAATATATCCTTTCATTCATGGAATGAAATATAAATAAATTATTTTAAAATAAAGTAATAATAAGTACGAAATTTCAATGATTTGTATCTTTTTTAGGATAAAAAATATGATGCATATCTATACTTTATTTTAAAAAATATTATTACTATCATTAAAATATTATTATAGTTCTTATTCACATTACTAAAATGTCATTAAATAATAATTTTAAATGCATTATTCTAAAAAAAAAAAAAAATTGGCTTTTTGCAGGCTTGAACTAACATTTTATTATTTCCTCTAACCTGGTGGTGGTATCTATTAACTTGTTCTTTGTTTCAGGCACAAGCTAAGCTCAAAAGGTTCAGAAGAAAGGTATTATTTTATGTTTTCTTTACATATAATTCCATATATATTTATGTAATCTACTTTTGTTACTTTTACCATTTCCACTGTCAATTTTAAGAGGTTTTAAGCAATTAAAAATTATATCTGAATGCTGATCAACTTATTTTTAATCAAAGAACTCTATCTGTCCCTGGACAGTGAATTTTCCATATATTTATACTGTTAGAATGTAAAAAGTTTTTGGACAATTAATGCTGTGCTCTGTATATATATATGTGTGTGTGCAAGCATTTAAATATAAGTAGTAATAATTATAATTAGTATGCTGTTATGTAAATAACTAATTTATTAATTATCTTTATAAAAGTATCTGCTTTTAAATTATCTTATTTATTTAAATCTTTTGAAGTATCTCTTCTATCTCTAGAAATTAATCAAATTGATCATGTGATTTTCTTTATACTGTCTGTATTTTGACTAGGATTGACTTTAATTCTTAATATCATAAAAAATTGTAATAATATAAAAATATCACTAATGTTTATAATGTTGTTAAGATATTAAAATAAATTGCATATTAGAGTGGCAAGCAATTGTAGACTATCATTGGTGATAAGTAATATTATCACTTGGTCCTGGTACTCTATTGTCCAGTTACTACACTTTTCATCAGATAGAAAATTTGACAATAGTATGAAAACTGAACCCTACCATCTGATGGTGCTTTTTTTCATAAAATGCACATTAATATACCATTTTAGCAGTCTTAACCTATGGCTGACAGTACAAAAGATCTTTTTTAAGCCATAACAGGCTACCTGAAGGTGATGTATAGCCATCTGAGGGCGATGTATTACTACAATTACATAATGAAATACTACGCCCATTGCATTGTGACAGTACTTGTCAAGTGAGCACTCTTGAACTCTTGCTATGGTCTGATTTGATGATGGCCATATTTGAAAGAGACAAAACTGCAAAATTTTATTGTCAGAAATATTTTAGAAAGCATAGTGGAATTAGTATTCCATATTAAGAATTGTCATGTCATCACACATGCTTCCCTATACTTTTGAACTGCACACAACTTGAAAAGGTTCTTCTTTTCAGCAGAGTTTTTTCTAATTTCATGTGCAAATGCCCATTTATGTGTGAATCCATGCGAGAACTGTCAAATGTCATCTACAAGTTGTCTGAATTGGTTGAAGCTGAGTGAAGTGCCAGCCAGCCAGACAAGTGGATGCACAATATTGTGTTTCCTCAGAAAGAAATAACTCCTGTAAGCACAGCTATGTAGGTCTGTGTAAGGGAAGTTTGTTCAAAGGCTCCAAAATCCTGTTACTTACAGCTTTGGAGCTTCTCTGTTATTTTATTTGCATGTTACCTTTGGCTGCTAGTTTTTATGCCCCCGTAAATGGTGGTGTTTTTTTTTACTGTTTGCTTCACAACTTATCCAAAGTTTTGTTTTTTTTCATTCAATCAATTATTTTATGGGGAAACTTATTGTTGTTTTTGTTGTTCACATGATTATAAAGTAAGTAGGTAATATTTAATAAGTTTCATTAACAGTTAAAGTAGGTAATATTTTATTATACCAAAAAAAAAAAAAAAGAAGTGTTTAGTTGATTCAAAAGGCCCCACCAAAAAAAATAAAATAAAAATAAAGAATGTTCAAAAAGAAATTCCAAAAAGAAGTCGATAATTAAAAATCAAAACAAACTTTCCACCACCCCACCTCCATCACATGCATATGTAAAAAACCCAATAATGACTCAAATCAAGAGAAAGAGTGGGGACAAAAGAATAGAGGAGGTAAACATAATAATAATAATAATAAATTTATTGTTAGAAACACAAGTATGGATGGCAACATCAATTTATGATCGAATTGGAAATCTGCAGAGTTAAACTGTATATGAAAATAGTGGCTTGGGAATATCTATATTATTAGACATAGACTGGAGAGCACTATCTGCAGTAGACTCTAGATTAAAACTTGAAAAAACTAACATAAATACAAACACCAGTTAGGTACCATGATAAAATAAATAGATTGCCATTATATGTAGTACAAGGGAGATTTAGCCCTATAATAGTCAGGGACTAGTTCCAGGCAATTGGAATTCAAGATAGTGTAATAAAAAAATTTCCCTTGAAAGAGAAGTTAAAAAATAAATATCCAGATATATTTACCAATAAATTAGGCATGATATATACAAGTTTGGTAGAGGTGGAGCTAGTTCACAAGGCATGCCCCACAATTTATAAACTACTAAAGATACTATACACTCAAAGAACACAAGTAGAAGAGAAAATTTGGTCATTGGTCAATAATAGTGTATTAACACTGGTAGAAATGGCTGACTGAGCTACACCTTAGTCATAGTTACAAAACCCAATGGAACTCCCATATGAGGTGACTATAAAGTAAATGTAAATAAGTTTTTAAACAAGGGAGCATACCCAGTACTGAATGTAAGAGAGGTATTAGTAAGTCTACAAAATGCATCATACTTCACAAAGCTTGATTTAAATTTAGCTTTTCACCAGATTCCAAAGTCAGAGAAACTAGCTGAAATATTAGCAATCACAACATCTTTTGGGTTATTTAAGTGTAATAGATTGCCACTCGGCATATCAACAGACCCAAAAATATTTCAGGCAAAAATTGATACACTATTGCAGAGATATGAGGGTGTCATACCCTATTTTGATGATATATTAATAACAGCAATCTTAGAAGAGAGCTTACATCAAAAATTGATAAGAGTATGCACAAAATTTAAATAATTTCAGAGTAAAACTAAACATTGAGAAAAGTGTATGGAACACAAATGAATTAGTATTTCTAGGACATGTAATCTCTGGAAAAGGGAAGCGCTCTTTACCTGAAAAAGTAAATGCTGTAGAAAATACAGAAAAACCAAGGAATGTCAAAGAATTGCAGACGTTTTTAGGCCTGATTAACTACTTTGAACCATTCCTACAGAATAAAGCCAACATAGCAAAACCCCTGTTTAAGTTACTTAAAAAAATCAAAAGTGGCAATGGTTAAAAATCCATGATGATGCTTTTAGACACACTAAAGACCTGCTTTTATCAAAAAAATTACTGTTTCATTTTGATAATAATCAAGAAGTAACTCTAACCACAGACTCCTCAGAATGGGGGCTGGGAGTGGTTCTATGCCATCCGTGCAATAACGGGGAACAGCCTATTGCATACACATCCAGAATCACTATCCAAAACTGAGAAAAACTACAGTCAGATAGATAAAGAGGTCTGGCAATAATATTTGGATTAAAGAAATGCCACCAATATATATACAACAGATTGTTTCAAATCATAATGGAATCATAAGCCTCTACTGGGTATACTGGCAAGTCATAGACTAGCTCCTGACCATCTGAGTCAAAGAGAAATATTGTGGCACCATATGATGACCAGCTAGTATACAAGAAGGGAAAAAAGATACAGCATGCAGATGCATTGTCCAGAAACCCTGACAGACAGGAACCACTGATGAATGAGACAGAGATTAACTATATAGATTTTATGCAGTCTGAGATTCTCAGCAGTAAAATAGTGGTAAAATGGATGAGAAAAGATAAATGATACTAGCTGCTAAAGAGCTGGATTAGGAATGGCTGGCCAACAAAGAAGCTGTAATGCATTTTGGACTAATAGAAATGATCTATCAGTTAGAAAAGGGTGGATTTTAATGGGAGACAGGGTAGTTATACCATCAGAAGGAAGAAATAAAATTCTACATTTATTACCTGAAGGCCACTCTGGAATAGTATGTGCAAAAGCTTTAGTGCATAACTAAGTCTGGTGGCCAAAAATAACAATCTATATAGAAAATTATATTAAAAAATGTTCAGGGTATCAATCACAGAGCAACATGAAACCAAAGGAATATATACCCTGGCCTAAAACAAATAAACTGTGGAGAGACTCACATTGACCATGCATGTACTATTAATGACAAGATATTATTAGTACTGGTTGATGCATATTCAAAATGGGTCAAATATCACATTGTCAAAAACACAAGTGCTTATGAAACAATTAAAATATTAAAAACGATTTTCTCATGCCATGGATTACTGGATAGTCACTGACAGTGACACTGTTTTTACAGTGAACAATAATGGAATCAGACACATATGTGCACCCCCTACCCCCAAAGTCCAATGGCCTCACAAAGAAGGCCATACAAACAATTAAAAAAGCAATAAGAAAATCTCCAAGTAACAGCATTCAAGAAGTCTTATATAAAGCAATGCTGTATCAACACTCAACACCAACTACTACAACAGACAAATTTCCAGCAGAGTTTCTGAAGCACAGAAAATTTCACATTAAACTGGATATGGTAATACCAAAGGATGAGCATTTTCCATCATACAAGCAAAGGAGAAACATTCCAAATTGGTGAAAAAATATCAAAGGTACAATTACTGGAAAGCAATCTAGACAAATAGTAATCATCAAAAACGGAAATGGAAAATAGTACAAAAGACACATAAATCATCGAACAGTAGAAGAATACTATATCCAACAACAATAACACCAGACATTGAAGAATTGAAAAACCAGACCAGGGAATGAGAATGTGAACAGATAAATCCAGATGCCAAAAAATGAGAGAAAATAGAGATACAACCCAGGGAAATGTAAAGCTCACCCAGACCCCAGTGGACTAAATGTAAACCAAAAAATTTACAGGATTACATTAAAACAAAGAATTTCTGGAGTAAGGGTTAAATATCTATGAATGTTACTAAAATTACTGGCTAAAAATAGTTTAATAATAAAACAGGAATAATTAAAACATTTAGAGAATAAAACTAAAGTAAAATCTGATTGTGTAGGAATTCAATTGTCAATAACTGATCAACAATCGAATTCTAGAAAGAACTAATCTAATAAAACCTAAGAGATAAGATGAAAAAAACCTTCTATCTGGATACAGATGAACAGTTAGATTACTCCAGAAAACAAAAGATAAAGAAAACTATTTAAGTAGGGGGAAAAGAATGCAATATTTTTTTCTCACCATTCCTCATGTATTCGCACAACTAGGTTGCATATTTATATGAAGCAGTGGAAGAATAGTGGGGATTTCTTTCCAGGCCTAGGATCTCAGCTCCTGAAGATATTCAAGCTGATTACGGAATAAGAAGATTGCCCCAATCTTATTATAATTTTATTTGTGCCTCAAGGGCTCACAGACTAAAAGAATATTCGCCAGAATGTGGTAAACAGCAATTCAAGTAATCATTAATAGTGTGAGCAAGCAGAAGACTTTAACCATGAGGATATTGATTTATTATATATAAGATTGATTTATTATTTTAACCTATGCCTTGTAACTATATATGTATGTATTGATAGAATATTATTGTCTTTCATCTTGTATTAAACTTAGCTATAAAGTTGATCCACAGTGGTGTATTTAGTTATTTTAGAAAATGGAATAGTGTTAGAAATCACTTGCTAGTCTTGATCAAGATATATCAGCCTTATACTGATTTTGTAGCTAAATATCTTCATCTTATTAATTGTAAACTGATGAATGGTGAAAGCTTTTTTCTCTCTGTAATGGCTTCTATTTCTATGTTGTAAAACATTCAATTCTCATTGACCTTTTATTTTATTCACTTGATGTGCACTTTATATTTAATCCATCTCTGAACCAGTTGCATTTTTCTAATTATTTGGATCTCTTCAAATTGATATTAATCTTCATACATAATTGGCTCTTTACTATAATGATACATTAAGAGAATTCCTTAAGGCTCAATCTCTAGAGGCAGTAATCTCTGAAATTTACATTTATTTAGTCAAGATTGATATTCTTTCTCTACAACATATTATCACTTGGTTTTCTTTTATCAATATTATCCAATCAGTCATTAAACATTTCATCAGTAAAAACAAATCACCTATATCTTTAGTTTAACAACTTGTTGCTATTAATTTGAAAATTGAAAGCCACTTCTGTGACCCTGCTTCTGTTTTTTCAATCATACTCCTTAAGCAGTAATATAAGCATACTCAATCTATTTTGGCTAAATACCTTTCGATTAAAAAGGCCAAAATCTTGGCCCAATCTCTTCTTTTTTTTTCATAAAATCAAAAGTCTGTCCCTTTTTCATTTATTGTAAATAAACATTTCTGTACAGAAATTAATGGGTTTCTTTTATTTTTAATGATTTTAAATCTAAGTTGCAAACCTTCAGCAATCATAAGCTCCCAGTATTTGCCTTTCATGAAAGTCACTAAGATCACGATATTACCAAGTCTGACATTATGATTAAACTGAAATCTTTACCCAATAGCATTCACCCTGGTTCTCATGCAATTCCTAAATACCTTCTTTTTTATATCAGTTATTTCACAATACCAGTTATTATGAAATTGTTTAACTTGCTTTCTAAGCCAATTTATAATATTGAGAAGCTGTATCCAGTTTTCTTAATTTCATTTCTTAAGGAAAAATACTATTTTCTTAATAACATTCACCTAACTCCATGTGATCTTTACTTACCGAAATTTATTGAATTTGTCATTGAGGATAAGATACACCCCATTATTCTATCTTCTATTTCAAACTATTAATTTGCTGAAAATGATGCTCATTTCTAATGATATCATTTCATTTAAAAATTATAATTGACCAAGTTAGAACCATATTAGCTGTTGATTCTGATACTATTGACACTTTCATTTAACTATTACAATCTCATAATATTCTTGCTCTCATTCTCTATATTTTATTTAACCTTTTAACAAATAGAAAATGTTTCATCTCTCTTAATGGAAAAAGTTACTCCAGGATTAATCCCTTTATTTCTATTCTACAAGATTTTCCTTTGAGTGCCTTATTTTCCATCAATTATATAAACCCACTTCTTGAAATAAAAGGAAATTACCTTATATACATATTCCATTGATTAATAAAGCAGTCATATATATATATATTGTAACTGATGGAATTTGATGAATACTGGTGATGGGTAGAATGATCAATCTGATCTGATGAAAAATCTAAAATCTAATTTAATCTAATCTAGTCTAGCTCAATCGGGTCGCCATTATGTAATAAACCATCACAAAACACAAATAATCTCTCTTAAAGTCTAATTTGTTTAAGCTATATGTGAAACGAAAGAATAATGAGATTATCTGCTCCAGACATCAATAAATACATCACAATTACAACATAAACTGCAATGAGCAGTGAAACTGTCTACTATTGCCCTAGACAATAATATATGATTAGGTTAACTACTTGATTATCAATCTAATGAAAATCAAATCCAATCAATAACTAAAACAGATTTCAATATATTTTATTAATCTATTGCTATTGTAACAATTTAAATCTACTTTAAATATTTAATGATACTGCATTTTTATTTAAACAGATGAACTTTTAAACAACCACAATTGCATTTTTTAACAAAACGTTTTTAAATATGGACACTATTTAAATTGTTGAAACAAAATAATATTTGAACCAAACGTATATCTAATTTAATAAACGTTAAATAGAAAGTATAAACATTCGTTCTTCAATAAGCGATGCACAATTCTTTCTACTTTAATATTTAATCAATAATTTTCTATTGAAATCAACTAGTTTTTATATCATTTTATAAGACACTTTGAAAACTTATGCACTCACTTAAATGTTTAAACAAATTAATCTATGTCTAGTTTACTAAGAAGCTATAAAGTAATATATAAATAATTTATTCATATCTTCCCATAAAGTGATACTCAATTATTGCTTCGTTTATATGTTAAAATAGAATACTCCACGAAAACTTATTAGCTATTTTCTATCTTTATAATGTCCAATCATATTATATAAAAGATATGTTAAGTTTCCATTGGATGTCCATCGACCTATAATAATAAATATCATCTATTTAAACCTTCAAATAAAAGAATATGAAATTGGTTGGCAATAATTAAAATATATGATTATAATTTAGATTCATCCCAATTTAAAGATAATATTCAATTAAACTATTCAATGAAGTTTGTACTCTTTATTTTAGAGAAGTTTAAAAAAATTATCTAAGATGAGTTATTCTGAACCAATGATAAAGTATGATCTATTTATGTATATATCATTTTTTATGACGGAATCAGACAAACAAAGAAATGATTGATTTGTAATATTAACTAAAATAAAATATAATATATAATATTTGAATGCAGATATAAATATAAATTCATATGGGAATAAAATAAAATGCTAACATGCAAAACATACCATATCTTATATTCTAGCTCACTTACCAAGCTGAGTTTGAACCTTGTCATTTAAATAGCTAAGTCATCTTATTCAATCCAAATAATAAAAAAATTAACGGAGTCTTGTCATTTGAATCACTCAATTTATTTGATTATATAAATGAAAATTGGTAAGATTAACAACAAAATACATAGGAAATTAATTTATATTTCAGATTGAGTGAATAAAAAAAATGATAAAATTACTATGTGTATCTCTAAATGTGTTGCGAAAACAATAACGACATGTAAAAAAAAAATGAATGAATGAATGGAGAGACTTTTGGATATCTTACTGAAAAATTTATATATAACAGATATCAAAGATATGAAATAGGATGAGATCGAAGCCTATTTGTTTATCAAAATAATAACTGATAAATAAATATGAAATAATACGATATATTTGAATCTCTTGTCTGTTCGATGTTTTAAACTAAATTTTATCCATGCAACCATCAAATCATATATTAAAAAACAACAACAACATTGTATGGTGTTAATATATACTCAGACAAGAGTTCAAATAATTAATAAAGGAATCTCTCCAATCATTTTTATTTCATAAATTCTATTACTCCTAAAGATAATTTAAATAAAATACAAATCATCCCTTTTAAATATATGTAAAAAAAATTAATATGCGCACATTTTTATATATAAAAAAAATCATACCCCATATAAGAGTCTCTGTTTTCACTATTTATTTGTCCATTGCAATTTATTTTATCCCCCAGTTTTTATGACGCAAAGAGAAGTTTATTTCTCAGACAAGATAAGTCGAACTTTATAATGCTTCACTAAAAGTCCTTTTACCTTTCCAAAGAGGAGAGTGCGATTTAATTAGCCCCTTTTTTTATGATGCAAATCAATGCAGTTGATCCTGAGATGTTTTTTAGCTTGGGACACGATATTTATCCAAATCCAATGGTAGTTATACACCAAACTTTAAACCAGAAATATCTTTGTTTTTAAAACTAAAATAGCCGATTTTTATATAAAGCATTTTTTTATTATATAGGTTTCCTTTTTTTTACCTTCTGTTTCCGTTTCCTTTGTAAATCCTTCACAACTGCCATTCAAATGATTGAATGGGCAGATAATTTAAGTTTATTTTTCCATTTGTTTTATGGTTTAACAGTTAAAAAAAATATTGAAGAACTTTTTTTTGTAAGAACATAGAAAATACATCCGTTCGTGGCAATCACAAAAAGATGATAGAGTACTCTTATAGTCTTTTGGCGGTTATTTATAGGTTCTCTTTCCGACGTTCTGGTGTCATAACAACCATTGGAAAATACTCGAATAATGCTCAAGCTGAACAAATTTTTTTACAACAGTTTTCATGGTTGGTAATGCAAGTTTGGAGAAAATGGATACATTTCAATGAAATCCAAATTCGATTAGATTTTTCCTATTATTTGTAAACCAAAATACAAAATTGATATTTCAACCTTTATTCACTTTATAAACACAAATAATTTACACATATATATTTTTTTTAATAATAATATTTTTTTTCAATTAATTTATAAACAAATATATGACATAAAAACATTGAATTATATGTAATAATGTTACTATGGTGACTGCATTAACATAAAAATAAAATATGTAAAATAATATTGATCCTACTTAAGTAAACTTTTATATCATACTAAATTGTTTTCAAAATTTATTTATTTACCTATATGTTTTTCCTGAGTTTGATTATAGAGAATTTAGTATTGTAAAGCTAGAATCAACAGTAAAAAATTCTACTTAAAAGCTTTAGGTTGCCATGATGATCAATTTAAATCTATCTTTCCAAGATCTTCCATTATCTATCTATCAAGCAAAAGAAAATCCAAACAAGATCAACAAACTTCTTTATTTTTTTTTAAATACTTTGATCATTAATCTGAATATTCACTATATATATATATATGATCTTAATCATTTTTCTTTCCTCTAAGGAATATCTTTCTTCTTTTATTTCCATTCCGCAATATTATACTGCACAAAATAAATTTCAATTTAACTTTATTAGATCATTTACTTTAAATACACTCTCTGGCAATACTGTCTCTCTTTTTTTGCTGCACAACTTTCTTGGTTTTTTCATTTATACATCAGAAAATGCCATTAGAACATCAATTCAGATCTTTCTTCTCTCATTTGCTTAAAATATTACTAATTCCCTGTCCAACTCATATATTTATCTTCATGTGAATATTTTTATTACTAACATATTGATTTTCCAAAAATGACTTATTATATGCCAATTATTAATCTTACTAATGCTGTTAAGGAGTCTAAATTTGCTTTGCTCCAAGTTGACTTGGAATAAAATAGCTATTGCAATTTGTATTGGAACCTTACAGATGTATGAGTGTCCTACATTTTATTTTCAGAATTAATTTAATAGTATTTTTTTTTAATTTGTCTCTGATTACTGTGATGCTTTGAAATTTATTCTGGTGACTCTACTAATACATCTCCACCCAATAAACTTCATTTTTTTTAATTTCCTAATAAATCTACTTCTGCACATAATAATCTTAATCATCCTACATTGGCAAGCTTATAACATGTCTTAAAGTATTAATCAACTTCAACTGCCAATGTCTCTACTTAATGCCTCTAATGAACAGATAATCTCAAAATTCAAATTCTGATATCTGGAACCAAAATACCTTGGTTTTCTTATCAAAATTAATTTAAAAGCTCTACTCTACTGGTCATTTTTTATCTGAAAAATGGTTCTTGCTAACATTGATTCTCTTTACCCTATCTATCATAAGTCTAAAAAAGCAATTCATCATTTTTTGTGCCAATGTCCTACCCTTCTTACCTATAGAGAGATATCATTGAGTCAATCACCAAATTGTGTAGTTCCTGTAACACCACTCTCATTTATAGCAATAAAGGTGGGGTTTTCCTCTCATTTAGATCATTATTTTCCTTATGTTTACCCTTTGGTTCTTTTAGCACCAGTTTTGATTGACCACAATAACCAGGAAATTATAATCCCTGTTTTACAATAAAATTTTAAAAATTAAAAATAGAGACAGAGTACTACATCTCTTGATATTATTGCTGCTACATGCAGCTTTGCTTTTTATCTGATCCCATTATTAGTAGTTACTTCTTCCCATTGTTTCTTTTATCTTACATGTCTTTGTTATATTTCTAGTAAGATATACCTTTTTTTATTGTTCTTGTTATATTTTTTCTAATTTTATCTTTATTAATATTGTTATATTTTTACATATTATTTTTATATTATGGAAAATTACTCTGTAATATCTATTTCCATTGAAAAAGTTTATTTTCTAAAAAAAATTTTAAAAAACTTGTAAACTGTTTATATGCCTCATAAAATTCATTTTAAAAATTGAGCTTTGATTTAGAATCCTTTAGCTTTCTAATTTCTCACTCAATTACTATACTAATCTATTTAGGATACTACCTTTGCTTTGTTTTTAGATTAATTTTATGCATGCTGAAAGTACATCATCTAATTCTTATTTTTATTTATTTTATATAAGAGTATATATGTGAATATTACTTTATAAATCTAAAAAATTATTTTTCCATGTAGTTTATATATCTGTCTTAGATTAAAATCTTATGTATTAAAAATAAAGCCAAAGGAGAATGAAGACAGATATTTTGTTTTAGTTTGTTTTGTAATTTATCAGTAAATATTTGCAATAAATTGATAAATAAAATTTAATCTAGGCTATATTTTGATTTATTGATCTAAATGAAATATTTCCTTATGTAGTTTTAACATGCTAGCAAAATGAGAGACTTGGGAGCTAAAGGATCTTGATTCAAAGTTCAAGTTTGCATTTCTGGTACTGAAATGTCTTATGACTTCCTGAATGACTAACCTATAAAATCAATAACTTGATTTGGAATAAAATATTTCATTAAAAAAGATAACTGAATGATTAGTCATACAAGAATCATGAGACATGCTTCCTTATTTATAGAAGTTTGTGTATAGATATGACAAATTTCCCGATGAAATTAACTTTTTTAAATTTGATAAGAAAAAGCAGATAGAATTAAATAGTAATGAGATGTTAAGATGCACATTTCATTTCTGGGAATTCAGAAATTTTAAATTGCACTGTAAAAAAAAAAAATTTCTATTGCATTCTAAACTTAGTGTCCAAGAAAAAAGAAAAAAGTATGAATATGAAATCATATTTTAATAGTTAAAACCTGATTACAATTACTCCTGAAAATGTGACTAATGTTTATATAGTAATATTTAAGAATATAATTTTTGTGTTAGCTTTGGAAAAATAAAATAATTTTAGTGACATTTTTTAATTTTTTACAACAATAAAATTGCGGGTTTGCATCCCGGCCGATGCTATGACCCTAATAAATGATCTTAACACTTTCTCAAAACCTCTCTGTCCACTTAGTATTCTTGATATTTTTATTTTCATTCACAACAAAGTCAAATTTTTTGAACAAAGTTTTTTTTTTCTAGCACTCGGTCTTTTTTGTTTCTAAAAGCTGATTTGGAGATTTCTTTCCAAGCAATATTTTTGTTTCCCAATTTTCATTTTGCAGCATAATAAAACATTTTTTAGATAGGAAAAAATAAATCGAATTAAAATAATAAAAACATAGTTTTTATTTTAATTGCTGATTTGCAAATATTTTGAAATTTATAATTATATATATTTATTAATGCAAGGTTTGTGTAACTCTTACTTGGATAACAAACTTTGAAGGTTATAAAACATTAAAGATCATCATAATTCATCTAAAAATAAATATGGTCAAATTCTACTGATCATAACTAATAGTTTTTTAACTGTATATGTGGTTGAGTATAAAGGTATGTTCTAGAAAGTAAATTTTTAAAAATCTATATGTCATAGATCAATTGCATAACATATCAAATTAAAGATTGTTTACATGGATACAAAATAAAATGGCAAATGTATACATCATTTATAAATCATTATACTATATTTCTTACTAATCATGTCTTTACTATTTAAATTATATTAATTATCTTTTTTCTGTAAGATCATTTCTTTTTTTCTATTTCAGTTTCTTATAAAATACTCATTATAACTTCTTTATTTGTATTAATAATCTCCTTTAAATTTTTTTTAATTTATTTAATTTTTTTTACATTTACTCAGTAAATCTCTATATATACAAATATGTTATATATTGACTAAAAATTATATAAAAATAATAAATAATGTTACATAAGTATGTGCTATGAAATTAGTCAATATTAAAAAACATTAAAAATTTACTCTCTAGAAAAAAATAATATGTATGTGGAATTAATTAAGATATGCTAATTTGCACAGATCTAAGAAGGAAAATAATTATGCAGATTAGATAATAAAAACAAAACTGCTAATCTAGATGTTTGGGTGTGACAATACTATACAGAGTTCAGTGCATGTAGCTCAGCAGTGCATGAATAGTTTACAATGCCAAAGAGTACTTAAGTGTAGGATTAATAATTAATAGTGCAGAACAAAGTATAGTGAAGTAAAATGCTGCATTATAGTCCAATACTTTAAAGAATTGTGTGTGCATGGACTAATAATGAAAAAAGTAAAAACTAGTATAATTATAGGTGAAACGTAAGATTTCTCTAATTATATTTGCAAATTAATTTAATACAAAGCAACCAGCAAGCCGTTAGTAGAAGTAATAATATTTATTAGTATTATATATTCAGAATAATAAATTCTTTGTTAAGTTTAAATTTGAATGTACAACTATGTGTGTGTGTGTGTATAAACTATATATATAAACAAACACATACACATTTTTATTCAACTTTTTAGAAAAGGCTGTGGGAAGAAGAAAAACTTAAAGAAAAGGTTAATTTTTCTGAAAGTCATATAGATCAAGCCCCTTTTCAGCTTGTGGAAAGGACTTCATTACATAAGGTATAACAAAAGAGTAATACATTTGTAAGAAAATATTTTTTGCATAGAATAATAAATTGCATTATTTATCTGTTTTAGGTGCATTCTTTGTTCTCCTTACTTGCTTTGAATCATGCGTATGTAACTTCAATGGGTCGACTCATTGGTGTGGTAGCTCTTAAAGAGGTAGGTTAGACAATTAGTGAAGACTAGACAATGAGAAGAATATATTAGAGCATTAATTCTAAAGAAAAATTTTGTATCTTGCTGGTATTTGAAAACTATAGAAAGATAACTTATTGCGCTTCTAATTCTTTGTTTCTCTCACGTCTTAAAGCACTAAATGAAAAAAATAGCAGTGATTTATTTCATTGATAGTTCATTGTTATATGTATTTAAAATAACTTTTCAATGATTTTGAAAATAATTATTTAACTTCAGTTGTGTATCTTCAATTTTTTGTTTAATCTAGTACAGTATATATAATTCATCGTAATATAACAATCTAGAAGCATGCATTTATACATAAAGATGATTTTATAGAGTAGAAATTCAAAAAGCAGTTTAAGTTAAGCAAGATTTTTTAAATCAAATATCTAGTTCATAACTAATTTAACTAGTTTTTTTTTTTTTACAATAAATAAATATCTAGTTATTTTTAAAAAAGACTAAAACAAAGATAGAAAATCATTCAGATACTTAAAATGTATTATATCCAGGGTCAACCAGTCAATTGGAAGCTGGATAACTTTTGGTGTTTAAAAAAAAAACAAATAACAACAAAGTTTAATGATAATTTCAAGAGTTTATTTTACTCTGAATAATGATAATACTGTTAGTAAAAATTTAGTAATTCAACTGGTTATTTGCTAGCTGAGAATAGGATCTCTTAGATTAATTAATAGTTTCTATCTCTGTAGAGATTTAATATATATATATATTTCTTTAACTCTACAACTTTGTAAGCACATTATTGCTCACCCACATTATTCTGAGTTAGTCAAATTAAAATCTTGACTAAGAGCTCTTCATTACTAATTTTCAGAACATCAGAACTGTCCCAGAATAAAACTTAGCACTCAGTACACCATTTTTGCACTGTTTATTTATTTTATCTTTTCTTCTTCTGCAGGCTTTTTTATCGGATTTACCAAACTTGTGCCTGCCGCTTCTTGCAGTTACTGATTTCTTTTTCCTGCATATCAATTATTTATTTTATTTTTGGAGTATTCTAGTAATATCAATATTTTTAAGTTTCTACACATTTATTTATTCGTTAATAAAATACATATACAAATATAGCATTTTTCTCTTTACTCCAGAGCAATGCAATTTTATTCATATCAATCTTATAGTTTTGCTTTATATACAATATGTTTATTTACAACATAGTCTTGTAGTTTTGTTAGTCTATTCCATAGTCTTATAGCTTTGTTGGTCTATACCATGCTCTGGTAAGCCTTGTTGGGGTCTTATCTTCTGCCTCTGGCTCTATAATATTTTCTACTCATTTATTTTTTAATTCTATAAGTTCTTCAACTGGAGAGCTAACTGATGTTTTTAATTCTATTTCATCAGAAATATCAATCTTATTTCCTTTCTCTGAGTTCAAAATAATCCCTACATCTTCTTTTCAAACTATATTTCACATAATTGTGTAGATAGTAATTTTATAATTATTCCTTATAGCCATTTTCATTTTAATATAGCTTAAATCCATACATTTTGATTAATGGTAAATTTAACATTTTCCAAATAGCCATTTTTCTTTTTTACACTATATGAAATAGTTTTGCTGTTAACTATTTCAGACTTCAACTTATATAACAATGGAAATTTATTTTGGACATTCATTTTCCAGACATCTACCTTCATGACCTTTTCCACCACTTCTCCCCTTGGTTTAATATCTGATGATAAATTAATTTTAGACATTTGATGTTTGTTATTGCAAACCTTTAACAAATGATTTGTCAATTCACAGATATAATGCTTACTTTTTAAAGTAACACATTTTTGTTTATTTTTGTCCCTTCTTTCCACAGCAATAACAATTCATTTGCCTGAAGACCTTCACTTTTAACTTAGGTATGAATTTCATCACTATCTTTCAAACTGTACACCATTGCAAACTTCTTAGACACTCCTCATCTCAATTTACTCTGTCATTGTAAATTGTGATTTGTCATTCATCACTTGCATAACTTTGACAAATCATTTTCCACTCCACAGTTAAACATTCTTTCCTTAGATTTTATGTGGCCTGTTTTGCCACAGCACTAATGAGTAGGAGAGGTCTGTGTTAATTTTCTAGGTATATCTCATGGCATTTCTGCATTTACACTCATTTCCAAAGAATTGGCTTCTGTCATTTACCATGACTTCCTGATCTAATGCCCATTCAATAGAAACTTTGTATGGTATGTTTTCATTCTGTGACTGCATCCTTTCACAAAAATTTAAAATGCATTATAAATTTGAAAAGGTTCTAGTAAACTATTAACTGTGCAGCCTTTGGTGGCACTGTTTCTGTGTAAAAACACAGAATTATACCGCTTTCGCGGCCGAACCTATGGCTAATATACGAGTGATCATTAATATACGAGTAGATCATATGTAGTGGTTATAATATGTGGCCGATTCTTCCATGTTCAATAACACTACGTCTACTAACAATACTATGATCGTATAGTTTATCGTTGATTTCATTGCGGGTTGAATTCCTATGCATATTGACAGAATTTGTATTGTCGCTAGAATTTAAGATGAGACTGTGAGCATTGTCATTTTTTTCAAGTGTTTATTTGTTGATGTTTATGATTTTCTGCATTTCCCAACTGAAAGATTTTTGCGTACTAGTAATTTTCAGTGTATTATTGATATTTGGCAAAATTTTATTTTTTGGCTAATTTTGGCTTTTTGGGGGATCAAAAAAGACAAAATACAATTTCTCAAGCTCTCTGGCAGATGAAGTTGTTTGTGGAAAAATACCGTTTCTGTCGTGACTTGGACGAGAGTTGAAAAAGAAGAACAAAATGTCTACCATGTTATTATATTTGTGGGACATCCCAAACAGAGAAAGTGAGGCAGTTGCATTTTTGCAAGCCCAAAACATCCTGCCATTCGTTACAGTTGATTTAATTCAGTCATATGTGGTTAATAAATTTATTTTCTGGAAAGAATTTGTGTTTTTTTTGTGATTATTTTTATCTGTAAATCATGTAATTAACATCCAGAATAACAGTGTTAAAAAGGGGCGGCATAGTTTGTTGGATATCTCTTGATTGATTGATTTTTTAAAAAAAAAAAATACTTCTTCTTTTGACATACCTATTCGTTCCATTTAGAAGCAAAAAGAGGTTTTTTGTTGTTGTTGTTTTAAATCAATAAACAGCACGTTAAGTAGATTTTAAAAATGAACCCGAGCTTAATTTTTGTTGTTAAAAAAGAACAAAAATACTGGATGTTTTATTTGTTATGAAAACAAAAAATCTTTAACAAACTTGTACAACTCTTAAAAAAGATAAATAAATAAATCCTACAGAATGTAACAAAACTGGTTAACATACATATTTTTTGTGTTAAAAAAACAATACCGTGATTGACTCTTTGGTTTTTGTTTTGGACATTTTATTTGTTATTATTAAAAAAAGCAAAAAAAATCAAAACCTGCCAACACAAAAAGAAAAACCCATATTTAGAAATCTAAGAGAAAAAAAAAGTCCTGTTTTATTTATTATTATTAAAAAAAACAAAAAAATCAAAACCCCGTTTTATTTGTTATTATTAAAAAAAAACAAAAAAATCAAAACACGCCGACCAAAAAAAAAAACCCCGTATTTATAAATGTAAGATAAAATACCAAACAATTCTTTTTATTTATAAGCAAATACGGACATCTGAGGTGGAGTTTGTCGGACAGGTTTGAATTTTTTGTTGCTAAATCAATCAACAGCAAACCCCCTCATTTTTAACATAATTCAAAAAGAAAGTGTTGATTCTAATTTTAAATAACAACAACAACAAAAAAAGAAAGTCGTATGTAAAGCAAATTGTATATATTTGAGATATTCCAAAAAAAGGTTAAAACTGTCCCTTATTACTTTGAAATATATCGAATCCAAAACAAAAAAATAAAAGACGTCTGTAAAAAAGAAACAGTAGATTTAGAATGGAAATCCCCCCCCCCCCAATAAAGGTGTATGTCAAAAATTATGTACTTTTGAGATCCAAAAAAAAAGGTCAAAGTCTCCTTTATAGTTTGAAATTTATCAAATGAAAAACAAAAAAAGTAATTATGTCCAAAACAAACAACAACAATATATTAAATATTAAAAAAAAAAATTACAGCCATATGTCAAAATATGATCTATTAGATAAAAAAAATCTAGCGGCCTGATAATGTTATAATGCTCTGTTTTTAACTAGAAACAGCGCCATCAAAGGCTGCACAGTTAATAGTTTACTAGAACCTTCCAATGTTATAAATTTAAAATATGTTTAATTTTATTAATAACTCCTCATAAGGTATTTCTTCAGGTGGATTTGGATCACAAATAATTTGCCACATTTAATACATCTTTGCCTGACATCCATAATGGCATTACAACTTTAAGATTATCATCTGTTACTCTGTCAATAAGCATATACTTCTTCACGTGATTAAGATATATTCACCATTGACCAGAATTTTTTTATATTAAATAACATTGTCATGTTGTTATGCATTTGCATTTCAATTGCAGCATTGAATTATATCACAGATTAAATATTTTATCTCCTTTTATAACAACTCTTCTTGGTATATTCAATTCTTTCATCAAATTAATCCAGATAAAATTGTGGCACATAATATATTTAGAACCAACCAGTCAATTGGCAGCTGAATAAGTTTTGATGTTAAATAAAGCAAATCACCACAAGTTTAATAATCATTTCAAAAGTTTATTCACTCTGAATAATGATAATAATGATAATACTATTAGTAAGAATTTAGTAATTCAATTAGTTATTTGCTAGTTGAGAATAATTTCTTAAATCACTTAACAGTTCATATCTCTGTGTGTGTGTATATATATATAAAACTCTGATTTTATAAGTACATTTTTGCTCACTCACATTATTCTGAGATAGTTAAATTAGATTCTTGACTAGTGATGATGACTGATCATCATGCATCTCTCCACATGATATTCAACTTTCTACAAACCCTTATTTACTAAATATATTAATTATGTTAAACATTACATTTAATGCTTATAATTTATTTAATCAATGATGATGGCGATCTTAACTCTTGTATAGTATTATTTGAAACAGTGTTTTAATCAATAATATATGATATCCATCTTTGATGAGGATGATCAAAACTCATGAGCACAACATAATTTTAGCTTTCTATTATTGAACTATAATTATTAAAATTTGCTTATTATCAAGCACAATCCTTAAATACTTAAATACAAATCAGCATTCTAGCTTACTTAACATTTTTGCAGCGCTTAATATTTGCAATTGCTGATGATTCTTAATATCTGCGAGTGATGATGATAATGATCATTTAAAACAATAGAATTAAGACAAGAAAAATACAACAATATTTTTAATAAGAACTCAGAAACCAATTAAGATATATAATTATATTTTATTAATACTATTCTTCTTTCCTTCTTTAAAATCAAATTTACTAATTAGATAAATGGCTTATTATTACATTAATTAAATATAGAACTAATACAAAATTTTATATACAAGTTTGTCATTCTGGATATTTTAAAATAAGCTGGCTTAAAATGACATTTAAAAAAAATATTTCATTGAATGCTTACTTAAGACTTTCCTAACTTATTATATCATAAAAATAAATTTCATATGTAACTTGTGTGTTTTATTTCTCTTACATTCAAATGTGAATCCCTGTTTTATATTTTACCGTATTTAAACTAATTATGCATAACCTATTCTTTTGACATGTTTGTATAAGCAGTTACACATGCACACACACACCCTGTGATATGTCAACATATATTTTTAAAATGTGTTTCCCTATATTAGAGATTAATACATATATCACATATATAAAAAAATATTCTTGCAACCTTGAGCAGAAGAAAATAAAATACATAGATAAAAAAAAACAAAAAACATTATAAATGCATATATTGATAGGTTGCTCATTATCATAACAAATGAAGAACAATAAAAAAAACATTTCAATATTACAATATATAATAAAAAAATAATAAAAAATAATGAAAATTTAAGTTTAAAGATTTAAACTGTGTTTGTGTTATGTTATGTGATATTGAGAATAACTATCAATAAACAAGCCCTTAATGTTTCTGTATCAAAAGAGAAAAAATGCTCTGACCAATAAATTAAGGTTTACTTTTAATAGGTAATAATAAAAGATCTGTTAATGAAAGTTCATAGTTACCCGATTATTTTCACTTCTTATAAATGTCCCAAGTTTGAATTTTCAGACTGCTTGTCTCACGTATAGCTTCAATAAGTTGATTTGCTCCATTTAAAAAAAGAAAAGTTTTTGCAGATACTTTTAAAATAAACATAAATTAATTGCCTTGCTTATTTCCCCAATTTTAAAATTATTTATTGTTGATACTTTTGATAACGCTGAATTCGTTGACTGGCTTGCTTCTACCATTTCAAAAAGAGTTATTACAAATACTTTTAGATAAGTATGAACTGGTGGATTTGTTTGTCTCTACCATTTTAAAAAAAATCATTGTAGGCACTTTAGATGACTATGAGGAAAACTTTAACAAAAATTTGATTCATAGCTTCAAACCTGGCTATATATGGCTTTTATTCATCTTTCCTTTCTTCTTGGCTCTTCTCAAAGATAATAATGAGATGACATCTTTGGCTGGTTTTAAATTTGTCCATTCTTTTGATTACTATGGATTGGTATATGAGTCCACGGATAGATCAGTGAGCTAACCCATTCTGTAAGATTCCAGGAAGCAGAAACAATGGTTTTAGCAATGCAAATTCATTGTATTATATACAGCAAAATATATTAATATCATTTTATAGAATTGTCAATAACTTCTTCCAAGAAATTCATTTTTTTCCCTTTCTTTTTCTTAATACTGCTGGGAATTACCTATATATATGCACATCTTCGTCTATACTGACTTTAAAACAAGAGTCATTTTCTTCTTTTAGATTTAAAGAGTGAAAAAAAATCAATCGCTCATTCTCTTTTGAAAAAATATGCAAACTGTCCATTTCCTTTGGTTTTCATGAACTCAATCATTACATCTCTGTTTAATAAAAATGTTTAACCTGATCACTACATTCTTCTCTTAATAATATTGGGGGGAAATGAGAGCTTAAATCTCTTCTCTAATCATATTGAAAAAAAACTGACTGCTAAATATTGTTTCATTCATTTATATTGTGAATCTTTGATCAAAAAAAAAAGGACCACCTGGAAATCTTATCTTGAGATAAAAATCAAAGCTTCACAAGTTTGATGGTCTGTCGCAATTAATAAAAACTTAAAATTAATTGTTACTTTTATTACATCCAAGCACCACTTCCCTCTCTAGATATCTACAATCTAGATAATACAAAAACAACAAAGCTTGCAATCTAAGTCATTAAAAGATTTGTGTAAAAATGTTTTATATTTAAAACATTCATACTCACACGTGTACATTTTCACATCCTAATCTACTAATCTTGATCGCTTTATTTTACACTTTCTTTCTGATCTACTTTGTTTAATAAGAATATATGTTAAACAATTTAACACATTATTTAATAATAAAATATAATAAATAAAAATTAAATACTATTACCTTCTCTCTTTACAACTGCTTATTCATTAACTATGTATATAGACTATATAATAATAAATACACACCTAAATCTATATATATATATAAAATTTTAATTAAATAATATATCTGTGTGTTTGAAATGAGTCATATACATACAATATATATTTTTAAAATGTCATTTACAAGTAGATAAAATGTATGTCTATATGATTAAATATTTGTATATTTATGTAGTATATGTTTTGTAGCCCTGAGAAAAATTGCTGGACAATTGAAACTTTTAGATGGATTAATTTTAATTTAATAAAATAAGCATTGAAAATGTCAAATGAATGGTGAATTTGCTTGATTTTTTTTTATAATTTTATCAATGCATAAAGAAAGACAAGTTAAAATTTCACATGGTGGAAACTAAGATTTATAGACTTTTTAAAATTCATATTAGACTTTCAAGTTAAAGGGTTCCATGAAATTCCTTGGAACTTTCAAATAGAAATATGGGAATTACATTTAAGTTCTAAAAAACATATTTTTATTTATTTTAAATGTTTACTTTGCATTCAATTATATATTATTATATGTATCATTTCAATTTATGTAATTATAAGTGGTTTCATTCCTCTATGATACATATAGCTATATGATGAGGAACTACTACAAACATTCTGGACATATATTAATAATGTATTCCCTTCAATTAAATTCACAGTAAATTTAGAACAAAAATAAATTGGCATTCTTGGATGTTCTTGTGACAAGACTTTCTTATTGCAAAATCAAAACTACAGTTTACAGAAAACTCAATGTACCTAGAAAAATAATTAGCATGTATATCACTTTGAAACAGAGCAAAAAAAGTTTGTTCAGAAACCATGATTAGAAAAAAGAAAAGTCCTACTTATGATTATGCAACAGCTATCATCAGTAAGAAAATCTTAAATAGACAACAAAACAAAAAACAATTCCAGGTACCATAATCTATTCATATATACCAGAAGTAGCAGACAACTAATGAAAGTATGCAATCAATATAAGACCAGAGCAGTTTTCCAAAGACATAGTACATTAAGAATCCTAATCTCTACAAAATAAACTTGAAATGCTGAGTAATAAAAATTGTATCTGTGAAATATCATGTGACTGCTGAAGAATATATATTGATGAAAGCAATCACTCCATTGAAAGTAATTAAAAGACCACAAACTGATGATTAAAAAAGAAAACATGTATTTAAAGGTACACACTATGTATATAGCAGTGAACATATGTTTAATTGGGAGAAGGCTAAAATATTGGGAAAAGAAGGAAAATTCCTAAAGAAAATTTAAAGAAGTTGCTCATATGGCAGTGGCAAATAATCACATAAGTGAACTTTTAATAGAATAATTCAAAATCAGGAAACCTATATAAATAAGTATATCAAATTTTTATTGACTGTTGCTTTAATAAAATAACTTAGTTGGTTAAAACATCACCTTAAATTCAATATACATAAATATAAAGGTTCCTGATTTGATTTCTATACTAATATTATTACTGGGCAGACCAGAAACACTCGAAGAAGAAAGGAGAATAATATCATTCAAAACAGTGTGTTGCATCCTAATGAATATATTTGAAAAGTTTAAGTAAAAAGTGATTTTTTCTAAAAACATTTAACAATTAATATTTGATGATGGAAATAGTCTACCATTAATGAATAGTGATTGTCTGAAAGTTTGTAGTGAATAGATTTCACTTATAATTATATGCTGGACTATTTCCATCATTTTAGTTTTTAATTGTTAAATATCTTTTAGAAAAATTTAAGCTTTGTTAAAAAATTTTAAAATATTTTCAGCTGTTAGTAATTTCTTCTTTTTTAACCATTATCAATCCACTGCAGAATAGAGGTCTCTACAAATTTAAACCATCTTCTCTGATCTCTTGCCTCTCTTCTCCACATTACCCCCATACACTTCCTTATTTCATCCATTCATCTCCCATGTGATCTCTTTCTAGATCTTTTACAATCTCTTGGAATCCAGTTTAAAATTTCAACTGTCCATCTATTATCATCTCTTTTAGAAATATGTTATGTCCAATTTCACTTTAGTCTCTTAATTCTTTCAATGATATCAGTAAACTTCTTTGAGTGGTCTGAAGTCTCTGCATTGTTCTTCTGTTAAGTGTCAAATTCTCAGATCCATTAGTAAGAACTGGTAAAACATATTTATTAAAAACTTTTTTTTTTCAAAGACATAGACATATTTTTTTTTAGTATTAAGTTATTTCTACCCAAAGCACTCCACCCAAGTTTAATTCTATGATTAATTTCATCCATTATGTTTCTATCAGTAGTAATAATCTGACCAAGGTATTTGTAGTTGTTAACTTTTTCTAACTCATCATTATCAATCTTTATTTTCATCTTTTGAGAAAATCCACTGAAAATTACTTTATTATTTTTAATGTTTATCTTTAGTCCTACATTCTTACTTTTATCTGATAACTCCTGCAACATTTCCTGTTGCTCTAGTATATAATATGTTTCGGGTGATACTATTCTTTCTTGACCAAAACAGTAGTAACATGGAAATGAATCATGTCATTTGATGAAGCTCTAACTAATTACACTATTCTATCAAGGCAAAAACCAAAACACATTTTCTATATTTACCTATGAAGGTCCTCCTGATTTTTTTATTTTTTTTCTTAAGGATGAGATATATCTCCAAACGTTTTGTTATATACTCACCTGGATGGTATTATTTACAGTTGAATGTATTTTAAAGGTTTAAATGAAGTTTTATTTTTTTTCATAAAATATTTAACAATCAAAATTTTTATGATGGAAATAGTCCAACATATAATTACACATATAGTTTTTAATAGTATAAGTTTAAAAGATTTTTTGAAAATATATATATTAATTTTGTTTATTTTCAGTTAAGAAATGCTTTAGAAAAATCTGTTCAGAAGACAAAAGTTTCCAAAGTTACTTTAAAAAAAAAAGCGACTGTTAATTTTCGGAAAAATCGCCAAGGAGTTCAACCTCCATCAGGATCTCCATCCAGCATTCCTGGAACACCATCTGTGCTTATTAAAATAACAAACTGTGATCCAGCAGATAATATTTATGAAGAAATAAAAGAATGAGAAGATTTTATAGTAAAAAAAAAAAAAGATGTGGCCAAAGGTATTCCAGGAGGAACTTTGATCTGGTTAATTTACAAAAAGAGTTCCCACCAGATATTTAAATACTGTGATGTTATTTTGGGTGCCCTACACACATTTACATAATATATATGTATATTTTTATATGTGTGTATATATAAACAGAATCTTAAAGAGGTATAATTACTGACTATCTCACTATTATATTTAGTTGTTTTTTTTTTAAGAATTTTTTTTAATCATTATTTATCCAGATAAGAGATAGAAGTCGATTGTTATTTTTTAAAAATATTTAAGTATGTTTGATTGTATTTTTAAATAGTGCTTTTTAACATCTTTTAAATTAATAGTCAACATCAGGAATTGAAAAGATAGAAAAGGAGAAGTCAAACATTCATTAAGAATGAATGTTTAAAATAATTTATTTAAAAGAGAAAAATACTGATGAATTAAAAAATTATAATGAGATTACTCACGTTTTAAAAATAAGTTAGCACTTTTTTTTTCTATTTGGCAATACTTACATTACTTTTATATATATAGGAATTCATAACATTATGTTTTTTAATTGATTTCAGTTTATGTTGAGTTTCATATAAATTCTACAATTCGATAATGAAGGGGGAAATGATATTAAGTATTATGAAAATAAAAATGTGTAGGGGAGGGGGTGAGGGTCAATACTAATGTAAAAATATATTTTACATAATTTGAAATCTTCCTACAATTCTGATCTCAAATTTTAAATGGGGAAAGAATCCTCTATTAAAAATTTAAATTGACTTTTAACAACACTGATTTGCAAACTCATGTAATTTATTTCTTCAAACAAATTTACTATTCACGTTGTGCCTTTCATACAACTAAATCCAGATTCTGTAATTTTACAGTAATATAATATTATGCTGCTTTTTTATATATAATGTTGCAATGTTAAATATTATTTTAATAACATTAAATTAAGAAATTAATTATTATTTTAATAATATTAAATTAAGAAGTTTATCATTTTATTTTATTAAAAAAAAAATTAATCCATTGAAATTCACTATTACTGGAGTTCTTCCAGATATACATGAAGTTATTTTTGTGACTATGCACTGAAATAATTTATTTTATTAGTTAAATAAATGCCATAAAAGGGATATTTGCTATTATAATGAACAATCAAATATGTTTTCCTTTAATAAGTGATTGTTTTCTAAAGTAGTGCTTTTTTTTTTTGTTTGCAAACATTCTAGTTCATAACAAGTATTTAAAAATACGTTTCAGTGAATTATTTACAAAAACCCAACTAATTACTCTGCATTCCATGTTTTCTAAAGAGATTAACGTGTTAGGCACTGCATTTTTCATATTTAATGTTTTTAATAGAATTAAACTTTCTGTTTTTGACTCATACAAATACAACTTGATATAAATCTTAGACTAACTCTTTTGATATTCTACTAAGCAATATTTTACTTTTTTTTATTTTACATTTCTTTGTAATACCTTTTTGTTTTTTACTTTTTTTTTTTAATATAAATTTTATTTACATTTCCTTTTTTTAGCTTTACAATAATTATTATTTTTTTTATCTAACCTTTTTTAATTGATGTACAAATATATAGAAATTTGTTGGTAAAAAAAAAAAAAAAGGTAGTATGGTTTACCCTTTCATAGCAGCAATATTAAAAGATCAATATGTGTTCAACATTTAAGTGCACATTATTTTGCTATTGTTACCTTAATTATTTGTTTTATCCCAAAGCAAAACAAAAATACATATTTATTATATATATATAATTAGTAGATTTTTAAAAACTTGAAAGAGATAAATATTGGAATTACAATGAGCATTTCTGTATGTTTATTTAGAAATATATCAGCTAAAATGTACCCAATCAACAGCTAAGCATGTTGAAATAATTTAGAAATAGTATTTTTTTTCTTTTTGTGTGTGTGCGCGCGCGCAATTCACTCCAAGTTAAAAGTCAGCCACTTTCAGTTTTATATTCTAGACTGTATAAGAGTTATATGTCAGGCATAAATATTTTATATGTATAAAAATTGGGAGAATCTCAACTTCCTAGATATTTTTCACAAGTAAATTAAACTTTTCCACAAAGGGTAAAAAAAAGAATAAAAACATTTTTAGATAGCATGATTTAATCTTACTTAACCAATTTATAACTGGTTGATGCATCGTTACATTTTAACTGAATTATTTCTAGATAAATACGTAAAAATGGCGATTATACTTTATATATGTATATGATAAAACTGCTAATAATTTTAATATTTAAACAGGCAACTTTAATATTTCTATGATAATATTACTAATTGCATAAATAAAATATAAGATATAGCCAGGTTTATGCATGATTATTACTCTCAGTAGCATTTTTGATATAACAAACAATTGGTATAATAGATATATTGTAAGATTAATACAAGTATATATATATATATAATTAGATATGCTACAAAATAACTTAACAAAGTTTTGTGACCAATAATTGATTATATTCAGTAGTAAATCATCATTGTTTATCAGCTTATTAATACAAAAGTAGTTTCTAATATTTATAGGTATAATAAACTTTAAAGAGCTTTTTATATCTTTAAAATATGTATAGAAAGAGAAAGTAAGAAGAAAACTTGTCAGTATTGTTGTGTAGGATTGTCAGAAAGTGCTAAAAATTTAATATAAAAAGATTTCAAGAATAAACATTGAATAAGTAAATATACATCAGAATAAGATATAGAAATAAAGGGATTGGTATGAGAATTGTATTAGCATATAGATTTTTAATAGGCCTAAGAAAAGGCTTGGTAATGTTTAGCTTAAAATCTGTTTTATAAGAAGCAGAAATGCAAATAATTGAATAAAATGAGGTGAGATAAATGATGACTTTGAAGATGTGAATTGATAAAACTTTTATTCTCCCTATTCCTTTGCCATCTAAGCCATTGTATGATGTTTTGTTGGTCATGTGATGTAGAAAGATAATATTAACAATTCTAATAATAAGCTTGTAAATAAATTCGTATTAATGCAAGAGAATGGACATCAATTCCAAGTTTGCTAAAAAATAATTCTTTAGAAATTTGACTTATGAATAATAGTAACATATTCAAACTTAATTTGAAATTTATCATTAACATATTCAAACTTATTTGGTTCATAAATAGAATTAACAATATAAAAATGTTGAAAAAAATGAATGAAAAATATTATTTTTTTAAAGAAATTATAAAGAGGAATTTCAATTGGAGATATATTAAAAAGCAAAGAATTATGAAAGAAATAGTAAAATGAGCTGAAGAAAAAGAATGATCTTAAAGAAAAAAATATTTATAAATATGTGAAGAGTAAATTTTCTATAGGTATCCTTGGAAATAGTGATTTGATTTGATGAGTCTTGTGTTTGAAAAATAATTAATTATTGTAAAGTTTTGCTTATAAAAACATTTATTTTTATTATTATTATTGACAATGTCATTTAATTGAAAAAATTTAATAATGTTCTACATATGTGTGTATATTCATTAGAAAATATATGTATTTACATCATATTTTATTACCATACAATTTATCAGACAAATCTCTATTTATGAATTTAGGTATATTATTTTTGTTCATGAAAAAAAGTATGAACTGGAAATAGAAAGCACATGTTAATTTATAAGCTAAAGATTTTTAAATTGATTCCCAATTGGAAAAGGTGAAAAAAAAATCTGTCTAACAAATAGAATAAAATTATAGTATCATATCTATCTCCACATCAGCATCAATATAACTCTCAGCTAGATATTCTTATGTAGTATTTTCTCTTTTTCATATTCACACGATTCAGCCACTGCTATCCTAAATATTTAATCTTGAGTTAGATTGCTTTTCTTATGCTTTGATACTCAAAGAACATTTGAGCTTTCATGCATCTGACATATATATATATATAGTCAATAATATAATGTCATAGTTAAAAAAATTTCAAAACAGTATTTTATCTTTAATTATTTTTAAAATTGAATATTTGTAATTAGCAAGTAAAAATGTCAGATAAACATCATAATTGATATATTTGTCTAAACAAGAAATATAAAGAAGTGTATTGATATGTGCATACAAATTTAAATAAACAATATGTTTTCATATATAAATATTTAAAAAGCGTCAGTATAAATATGTTACAAAAGCATATTTATATAACTGAATTTTAGAAAAATCAATATACACAGACGCATATGTATTTGATGGGTAATTTACATTTTATACATAAATTATGAGTTAGGCATAAAATGTTACAAAGGATTAAAACGAAAACGAGCAAAAGAACAATGCTCTAAAATTTTCTGTTATAATGTAATAATAAACTGGTTTGTATTTTAACAAAGTTTAATTAATAACATTTTTTAAAGAAATTTGATTTTAAAACAAGTTTTTAAACTCCAATTATTATTTTTTTTAGTTTTAATCCAATTATCTTTTAAATTTGTCATATTAAATGGATTTAAACAGATTTCTTTTAAATTAAAAAAAAAAAAAATGTTTTGCATTGTCTCAGTTTTTTTTTTTTTTTCAAAAAAAAATAATAATAATATCCAATAAACTTAAAAATTTTCTGAACAATTTTTAGTCCTTTCCAAGAAACTGTCTATCTGCAAATTATCTCAAGAAGAGAGAAATGATATCCAGATTTAGTATATTTTTATCCGCATTAGAAATAAGATATCTGCTTTTCTGAAAGTCCTACTTACATCTGTCGTTATTATAAACTTGAAGACAAGTTGAATTACATTCCAATTATTTTTAATTTCTGTTTTAAAATGTATCAATTTTAGATTCTCCAATTCAGCACCCTTTCTCAGTTGGGATGTCATGTGTTTTATAACTGAATATAATAAATAGTAGAGGAGATCAACATTTTAAAAATAATTGATATTTTTAGTTATTGATTTGATCAGCATTTTTATTTATAACTTCAAAAATCAAAATAATGTAACATTTACAAAATATGCATTTGGAATTACATTAAATATTTATTAACAGTAAAAAAAAGAATTGGTATTAATCAAGTTATCTATTAAAGTTTGACAAAATAGTAAATGAATGCATGTTTAATTTCGTGATATCTGCTGCTTTATGTGTTTGTGGTGAAAATTCATTCAAAATAATTACAAAAACTATATTTATTTGCACAATTAATTAATGGTTTTGTGCTGTCATTTCTAAACAATTAGTAATACATCTATTAGATTTATTACATATTTCCAATGTTAATGAGAAGAATCTGTATTTATATGTTTTTTTTTAATGTGTATTACTAGGTGTGTGTAATACAAAAGAATAAACACTGATTATAATCTCTGCAAATATAAGATCATAATGCATAAGTCAAAAAATATTTACATTAAAAATTGTAGATTATCTTCATTAAAAGGATATTTTTATGTGTTTAAACTTTAATAAAATTTAAATCTGCATCTAAGATTAAATGAAATTTAATAATTTTTAACCCAGTAAAAACGATTAATGATTGTTTATACATCTATTAAAATATGATTGTTGGTTAATAAATGCATGATAAAAACCGGTCTTTATAAAGGAAATTTATATAATACATATATATAACCAAAATAATAATTTCCCAACTTTACTTTTTGATACTTCACAATATTTTCTATTACTGTTACATAAATAATTAAGTATATGCGGGATTCGAACTCAGACTTTCACACGACCCACTACTCTCAGTGCCATCTCATATTGCTGACCCACCTGATCACATACATGTTGAAAAGATAAATAATCACTGAGAGTAGTGGTCATGTGAAAGTCTGAGTTCGAATCCTGCATATATTTACATATATAAATGCAGGTTTAAGCCTGTACAATGTATTAATTTATATAAATAATTAAAGGAAATATTGTAATTAAAATTAAATCTATAAAGAACAAAATAATATACTCATATTCGTAAATTAATTTTAAAAATTTCTCTTTGATAATGTGATTTATTTGTCCTTGTTGTAAGTATTTAAAAGTCTAGGTATAGAATAGAATCAGATACTTTGTGACTATTGCAAATTTTATTTTAAAATTCATTTTACAAATACACATTGAATATACAATATAATTTTGTAAACCAGTAATCAATCCCATCTATAATGCCTTATATCTCTAATATTTAAATTAATAAGCATTAGAACAGAATGCATTCAGACTTCTATGACTTTATTGAGCCAATAAAAAGCATAGCATTTGTACTTTTCCTTCAAATGAGTGTAATTGAAGTAACTGGTTTAAAATTCTGAAAATGGAGATGTTGATGTCACATTTGTCTAATTAAACATAAGTTGTAGAAGTCATGTAATACTTAATGCAAACTCAGTCTTCAAAAATTGAAAATTCTTATAATAATTAATTTGTTCATTTTATATTCTTTTTATATATTTTGTATCTTCTTATTTTTATTATTACTGTTACAAATGCAAATAATATTGCATATTTATATGCTATATTTATCTCAAATATTGTAAAATGTTTATTAGAGTTTAGGATGAAAAGTTCTAAATAATAAAAAGCTATAATAATTATTTTAAGATGATAATATTGTCAATTTACTTTTGGGAAAAGAATCTATTGGTTATATATTACTATTATTATTAAGTTTCATTATTATTGTTATCATTGGGAAAAAAAATTATAAAATCATTATTGAAAGATTTATGTCAGTAGCTTATAGTAATTATAATTGTCCACATTTATTATATACTGTGCCAAATTAATTTATCTATATTTTTCTAAAAATTGGGTTTTTATAAATTTAGAACTGAAATGTACTTATTGTTTGTAATTAAGAGTGTGTAGCAATCTTCATGGTTTATACAAAATCTGCACACCCACAAACATATATTATTTTTAAAGTTTTAAAACATTATACACATACATATATATGCATGTGTACATATAGATAAAGAACTTCTATAATATATAATTGTTATTTAATTACATTTTAGTTGATAAGATCAGAAATAAAAGAAGCACAAAATAAAGAGGGTGAAAATGATATATTATTGGAAAAAAGAAAAAGAACTGAATTCTTAGAGGTAGAGCATTAACAAAAAATATACTAGAGAGAACTATAAAAAGTGAAAAAAAAAGAGATAAGGTTGAAAAAATAGATGTGATTTTTTTTAAATAGAAAGTCATGATAATTATAAGACCAAAGCAAAAGATGGAAAGATTTGGCTACAATCATTAGTGGAGCTTGCCTATTAGTAGATAAAATAATAATAACAATGACGAAAAAAGACTTATTTGATAAGATAATTATAATAGAGAGATGTAATGACTAATCTACAAATTGGTTTTATAAAATTGGAATGTTATCAAAATGGAATAAAAATGTTAACAATTCCCCAAAATAAAGCATGAATAAAAGATTACATTGGTTTATTTTTATTTTTTAAAAAATTATTCATTTATTTTAGTGCTTCCCAAATCATTACTTAATCATTTTATCAGTGTTACTACTTTAAATAGTCTTCAAATTAATGATTCACAACATTTATTGAAAACGTTAATTCAAAATGATAGTTCATATTTACTGAAAGTATAGTTTAAAAGTTTATCAGTAATAGTCATTTAGCAAGGTACTATATTTAGTAATTTCTATCCTTAAAAAAGACCAGAAATTATTCAGATTATAATATTTTTATTATTATTCTCTTTGAATGTGAAAATTGAATAGTAAAAAAGATAGTAATAATGTTTTTAAACTGTGATGCTAAAGAAGACTTGATGATAGCAAAAAGTTGAACTCTTGTTTGAAATGCAAGTGACCAAACTGAAATATTTGGAGATAATATAGTTTATTAGAATAGTGTGTAATACTTAGAAAGATTGATAATAAAAGGAAAAAGACTAATAATGAGGAGGGTAGATATACTGCCATTATAATAAATGTGACTAAGAGCAATATGCAAAGTAAATGGATTATGGGTCATTGTGAAGAAAGTTATGTGAACATTAGAGTCAATGTTGATCTGATAACACCTAGCAATAATAAAATATTTTGGAAGCTCTTAATGGCAATCTATTTTATAATTGGTAATAATTCTATATTGCAATTTCAAAGGAAATAACTTGTGTCCGTTTTGTGCTGCTGGATCAAAGATAATAGGATGAAATATGATCTCTCAATTCTATAAAGATATATTGCAATAACACTATAATTCTTACATTATCTTACATATAATGATTTTAGTAAGCAAACGTGATACTGATTTTGCTTATAGTCTAAGTAGTTATATAAGAAACAAGGTTTAATATGGTAGGCAAAATATTACATAACAAAAGTCTTCCATTTTCATGATTAACAATCAATAACAAGTTATTTTTTGTAAATATATATCCTAATTTTCCAAAAAAAAAAAATTGTAACTCTTATAAATAATTGACTATTCTGAGGGCAATGATAACTTTAAATTCTGAATGCAAAAAAAATAATTTTTAAAATGTTAAAAACAATATTGCAAAGATAAAATTATCAAAGTAAACAATCAGAGAAAGCTATCTTCATTTTTTCTCTATCATTTTCTTGTTTTAAAGACTGTAAGTAATATTTTTTTGTTTAAAAAAAACTTCTAACTTGAGAGTAATCATTTTTCATTAACAGATTTTTAGTCTTTATATGTACATACATATGTATATATGCAATAAATAAATGCTTGATTAAATCATTAACATATATAATATAAAATTCAATTTATAATTTAAACACATAACCATATATCCAAAAGTTTATGAAAGCCACAGTCAAACAATATTTATTTGCTCTAGATGCAGAATCTTTTTAGGTGCCCTGAAATTTGATATTATTACAACTATTCTTTTTTTTCAGTTTTTTTTTTTTTAATTAGCTATAAAGAGCATCTGAGAAATCTGTTCATAAAGTGAAATTGAATATTGTGTCACAACCAGGGAAACAATAAGCTATTAGACACATTTGTGTTCCATAACATTATAGATTTGATTTTATACTATGCACATTTAATAGAATGAATGACCATTAATTATATTAAAGGTTTTGACGTAATTCATGAAAAATTTTGTCCTCATCATAATTTCTAATTCACATTCATCAAGGATCAATTCATTTCTGTCTTTAGTTTAAACATTTTAAAATTTATCTTACTACATTTTTTATAGTCTCACAAACTGCCTTATGTCTTTTTTATATGCATTTGATATTATTTTAATCTCTTTTGCTTTTAATGTAATTTTTATTTACAGTAATCACTTTCTGAAACTGTACTTTTCTTAATACATGTTTCTACTTCTTTGAATTTTTATATTAAAATCTGTTAATTATATATTTGAATATTTTTGCCCTAATAGTTTTAATCATGTATTTCAAATAGTTTATTGATCTTTTACAAATACTAACATTTCTTTAAACTTTTTTGTTTTACCCATTTTATCTGAGGTTATTTAGAGTAATTAATCTGTTGAGAAATGTTATTGTTAATGGAATCAGGTATATTTTCATTTTTTAAATTTCCTACAATTTTTTGTTATTCTAATCAGAAATTTCTTCCGGTTTTAAAACTAAAGCAAAGTATTATACCATAGATTAATACATATGTGACTCAGAATATATTTATAAATAGACAATATCAAAAATTAACATTGACACATTGAAGAAATTATAGCAAGAATGTAAAAGCAAGATAAATATTTTAAATTGTTTTTGATATTTTATGCTTAGTAGAAGGTTTTTGTTTTTTTTTTTTTGGATGAAGAGAAGTATATTTTAATAAGTTGAGTTTTTCAATAATGATATAATCTTACAGTAATAATAAACTTTTTTATAGGCCACTTTATAAAGTTCATTTATATCAAATTCTTTTTATTTGAAAATAATATCTATTGAATGCTTTAATTTAAATATGTACAGTATATGTGCATAGATCTGTTGGAAGATGTTTGCATATATGATTGTAGAGATATTCATGTCTCAAAGTGTAATATTCATTGCATCTATTTTACATGACCACAGTCTGGATTTAAATCCCAGTCAAGTAAACTTGACATTTTTTTCAGGTTTCAATAAAGTTTATAATTTTTTTTTCAGGTATGTCTCGTAGAGAATTCAGCTACTAATTATTTAGTACCAGGTAGAAAATGAGAATCAAGCTATTTTTAACTAGAGAATATTCAAAAATGAAAAATCTCAATTATCTTGCTATTAGCAAGCCTTGTAACAAATACATCTTTCTCAGTATTTTTCTACAGTTGCTGCTGAAGAGGCCTTTGCCTTGTATTGTGCTATTTAAAAGCTGCTTTATTTTACATTTATATAAAACTATCTATAATATGATGTACATATATTTAAGTACATACATATAATATTTACATTTGGAGCAAAAAAGTACATAAACAGGTAAATGTTTATATATGTATATATTGTATATGTAATGAAAGATTGCTATTTGAAACTCTTAATTCTAAATATAATAATTTATCTATATTCTTCCACACGGAAGTATCAAACATTGATCTCATATCTTTATTATTATTTTTCTATTAAATATAATTTTTATCATGTTTCGTTATATTTTCTTTTTTATTTTAATATTGTACTTTGAATTTAACAATAGTTCTTTATTATTTTGTACGAATTTCAAAATTTTCTTAAATGTTAAGTATAAACTGGAATAAAAATTATTTTACAAAAATAAAATATTTTTAAAAAAAAACACGTGTTTTTTTTTTAGTTCAACATTTTATAAAGACTTTAAAAATAAGCTTTATAATACGCAAGAGATTTAAAATAATGATTAAACAATATGTATATAATTAATTCCAACAGAATAAACTTTTTGCAGTAGAGTATTCAAAATAATAATAATATTAAAAAAACACCCTTTTTTAATGTATTGACTTTGCATATGTATATAAAATTGTTTATAACAACTAAAAACATGACATTTGTTTAATAATAATAAATCTACATTATTACCTTTCAAAAATGAGTTATATCCATATATAAAGCAAAAGATAAGAAAAGACAAAAAAGAGTTAATGGTAAGATTTCAATGACTATACAGACCAGTTTATATATAATGAGATGACTCCAAATCTTGATTGTTTAACATCATGTGATACTAACGTGTGAATTAAAGTGTTCTTTGTAAAAAATTTCACTTTTTGATTGCAATTCTCTATATTATTTTATTTTTAGCTATATTCTTCCAATAAAAGTAAAAAATATTGCAGCTTTTTAGAGTGATTTTACAACTTAAACAATTTTTTCCTTTCTAAAAATATCATGATCAATTTTACTATGAAATACTCTTTAGAACATTTGTTCTTATTCTATCTTCACATTTCCAATCTGATGATATACTCTTATAATAATTTTAATATTTACTACAGCTGTAAATCTCAAGAATATGCGTGTGAAAATGTGAAGGTAGGGACTTCTGCAGGTCTTAACATCTTACGCTTTGGAAAAAAGAGGGGAACTTCTTTACTTCAACCTACTTTCTACATGAATAGGTGAAAGCTGAAGCAGTTAGATCTAAGAGCATGAATATGCATTTCAAAAGGACACATTAATCTTTTCAAATGGGAATTGTTATAATTTTGAGAAGTTCTCATGTTGGATAATAAATTTTTAATTGAAAAAATAAAACCTTAAACAGTATTAAAAAATACATGAAAACTGCTCAACTATTGTGTGTCTGAGCACTTTTGTGTACAAACCCTTCTTTACATTTCAATCTATAACAGCACTTCACTTATATTACTCTCATTTCTCTTGTTTGCTTTCAGAATTTTGTTCTTCATTCTATTATCCTTCTAACATTCATACATGGTACTACATTCTTGAATGTACACATTTTCTAAAGCAGGCTAAAAAAGTTATAATTGCTACATATCAATATATCTCCTAAAAACCAAATATTGTTACATATTTATTTTTTGTCACAAGATTTACAATTAAATATTTTTAAACAATGTTTCTCATTTTTATGTATTTGATAGAAATTAAAATTTTTAATGGGTAATAAAAACCAAAAATTCAGAAGATGATGAAGGTTGTAGTAAGGAAGAAAAAATATGTATTTGTAGGAAGAAAGAATATATATTTTTATATGGTAAAATGACTTTTATTACCATTATCCTTATATGTTTATATAATAGGATGGTAACAACATATAATGAGTCACATAAAATTTCAGTCTGAGTATGGGTGTTCCAAGTGTAAAGAAATTGTGCATCACTTCTATATACAACTGACATAGTTAAAGTAATGATGTTATAAATTAAATATTCTATTTCTCAAGTTTATTAAACATAGAAGCCATATATTAGTGAGTCTATGTTGCAAGTCTGTCTTCTTAGCTAAAACAATGTACCAAAATAGTTCGAATGATTCATATTCTCACACTTATTGTTATCCATTTGAAAGTCAATATATTTTTCATTGCTATTTGATAAAGTACAGAATTTTTGAATGTTAATTACCAAATGACAGTTTTCATATATTGCACTCTAAATATTGAAAACATTCTGTTGATCATTTTCCATATTGGCTGAAATAGCTCAATCATCCAAGTACAATAAAGCCCAAACAATATTTTTGCTTTTAATTGTTTTGAGTTACTATTATATCTGAGCATGTCTTTAGAAGTGGACTAGTCCAGATTCCTTCCTTATCTGATCGGATTGAGCACTCATTGCTGCTAACCAATGTGTAAACATGTGGATAATCAAGGTATAAACAGGGCCAAAGGGTAAAAACAAGTGTAGCCAATGTGTAAATTATATAAAATCCTACCATTGGTTAGGCTTTCTGAATCTGATTTCTGTCAGTGAGGTAAAGGCATAGCCAGCCTTTTTCAAGGCAAACCAGAAAATGCCTGTCTACCTAAACAACAGTATACTCTTAAGAGAGAGAATGTTTGTCTACCTGAATGTGCTCTCTATTGAAACCACTTCAAACAGTGAAGATGTTTCTACTATATTCACTTAGAGAGATCTACACAGTGAGGTAAGTCTAAAATAGGACTGGAAGCTGCTATGATTACAGCAGACTTTAGGCAAGCTGTCTAGTTCAGCCAGAAGAGTCATTTAACAAACTTGAGGCAAGCTGCCCAGTGCAGTTGGAAGAATTACGACTAGAACTCATGAGGCAAACTAATTTATACAGCTGAAAGTGAGTCCAGTCATTTGGCATGACCAGCTCATTATTGACTAATTTATAAGTCATATTGTATTTATTTATTGCATAAGTTGTATGTATATATAATCAATTATACATATTGTGAGTTTTATACTTTTTGATACATTGGTTTGAGTCTGAACTCTGTAATTCAGCCAAATGACAGATTTGGAACAGTTCAACAAAAGTATAGAGTAAATATGTGAGTGCACATTTAAAGACATTTGTCATATTAAAACCACTATTCTGCTTGGATAAAAATCAGATTTGGCAGTTTGGAAAAAATGTGAGTACAAAGCAAATAGATTCATTGTATTTACAAATCAGTGATAAAATATATCACTTAGATCTGCCCGAATATACAATAGATTTGGCACAGTTCGACAAAAGAATTTTTTCCTCAAGACTGGAAAAATAGTAAATACACAAATGTGCAGTTTGCAGTGTCCTCAGCTGTAGCTGAACAATCGCAAATATAAATACTTAATTTTAAATAAGAATTACTGACTAATTTACACTAGATCTTTATTGGTACATAATAAATCACACTAAAACAACAGTTATGGGTAATTGGTTAGCATATATATATATAAAATACATATTTTGTGGGTTCATCCGTGTTAACATGGATGAACCCGCAAAATATGTATTTTATATATTTAACCCGTGCAAATCTTCGTTTTAACATATATATATATAATCTGATTGCATTACAATTTAAATCCCCTCTCTGTCTACAGTAATACAAAAATGCACAGTACCTTGACTAGGTGATGCAAATAAACCCTCATAAAAACCACTTAGGGAGTTTAAAAATTATATTAAGACCAGTGCAGACCGTCTGCTTCTACACTAATTGGCTGGATTCACCTATTGGCACCGAAAACCTGGAATCACAGTCCGAAAGACAGCAGCACTTATGAAGAACCAAAGGGACAAGAGAGCGATATTTGTTTTTCCTGCTCTTTTATACTCCCATGTTCGAACATCCCACTCTCATCACTTCTTTTCTGGAGTATTAATACAATTTTTCACATATGTGCAAATGACTTTATTTGGTTATTAATTCTCTTGATAATCCAATCTGTTAAACAATGCATCTGTAATTACTTTATTTAGTTAATGCAGTTTGATCTAATTACTTTTTATTTCACTTAACCTACTTTGAACCCTATATACATTTACCCCCCCTGCCATTTATTTATTAATTATTTCTTAATTAAATGTGTGCCTTTACTGGCTCTATTTACATATGTATATAACACCTCCCTTTACTCCAAAAAAGATAGTTGCATATTGCCTGGTCTCCGGATTTTCCGTTTTGGTCTGGCTATATTGCTGTGTGTTTCATCTGGCTTTGAGCTAGAATCTGTATCATTCTCACTATTTGTTGGTGCTGTCTCTGTGTCCATTGGTCACTGTCATTTCATTTCTGTGGTTTGCTGCTCATTCAATAATAACTTGCTTGTAATGTCAAGTAATGTTTGTATTTCCTCTACAACTCACTGATGGACGTGGTTTACATGTCTTCTATAGCTAATACCATCCTGTAGCTGAATGATTACTATTTGCTGAGACAACAGTTTTATAATTATTCCCTCTATCCATTTTTTTTGCAACATATCCCAAACCCAAATTTATCCCCAATTACGAATTTGTTTACATTTTTGTCACTGTTGTCATTTTCTACAGGATCTGGCAGTAATAAGGCTAATTTAATGCACAGTTTCCTGCCCATTAACAGTTCTGTGAGTGATTTCCTGGTGGCCACTGATGGTGTTGCATGTTGCTACAGCATCGCACTATCAACTGCTTGTCGTAAATCCCTATTACTTGATTTCTTTAACACCTTTTTGATTATTTGGACAGCCTTTTCTGCCAGACCATTCAACTCCAGGTGATATGTTGGTGTACGAATGTGTCTAATGCCATTATCATGAAAATAGCTTTCTATTTCCCTAGCGATGAATGCAGTTGTGTTATCAGACACGATGGTTTCTGGTAAACCGTGACATGCAAACACAGCATTTAAAGTCTTAACTGTTTCAGTAGCAGTTAAATCTTTCACAACTTGGCACTCTGTTCACTTTGATAATGCATCTATCACTACAAGTAAGACTTTTTCATTCATCAGTCCAGCATGGTCTATGTGGACCCTTTGCTATGCTTTCATGGCAGCTGGCTACAAATTGTGTATCAGCCCTCATGTTCATTTCTGTTTGACATGCCAAACATTTTTTGATATTTTTCTCTATGTTGACTAATTTTTGGCCACCAGACATAGCTGCAAGCCAGTGCTTTAGCACGCACAACTCCAAGGTGGCCCTCATGAAGTAAATTCAATACTTGCTGTTGACCTTCCATTGGTATCATGACCTGATTGCCCATTAATATGCATCCTTTGCATATAGATAGTTTATTATGATTTTCCCAGAACCCTAGGTCAATGTACTGAGGCTTTGGAGGTGGTCATCCATTTTTGATCCATCCCATAAGTATCTGATAGCCTTGATCGGAGCTTGTCCAATTGGCTACTCATTTGCTATTCAGTATTTCTGAGTTTAGGGGGTCAATATAATTTATTTCTGCCTCCATCATTAATTGTTCTTCTTTGTCCGGCATTCTTGATAATGTGTCAGTGTATGCAATCTCTTTGCCTTTTTTGTATTCTAATATGTAGACATATGCTGAAATTATGTTTCTCCAGTGCATCATCTGTGGGCTTAAATATTTGGGACCTAAACGATCATGGCCCAAAATACCCAGTAGTGGCTTGTGGTCCATAATTATGTGGAAAATCCTTCTGAACAGGAATTGATGGAATTTTTTAAGGCTGAACATTATAGCCAAAGCCTTCTTTTCAATTTGGCTATAATTTTTCTCTGATTTTGAGAGAGTTCTCAATGCATGCGTTCACCCTTGTGACATGGGTGAGATAGCACCACTCCCCACTCTGATGCATCAGTTGTTAGACATACTTCTAAACTGTTATTATAATGCACCAATAGTTTCTCAGATGACAATAACTTTTGTTTGACAAAACGCTTCTTCATGAATTCTAGACCAATGCCACTAGATCTTTTTTTAATAGTTCATATAATGAATTACGTGTGGGCTTTTCCTTCCAAGAATGGCTCAAAAAAGTTTACAAGACCTAAGAAAGCCTGTAACTGTTTAATATTAGTAGGTGGTGATGCATTTTTTACTGCATTTTACTTTTTCTGGGGATTTATCAGAAATCAAATGGCCTAGAAATGTCAATTTTTTTGACACCCATACACTCTTGCAGGCATTTAATTTAACCCCATATTTATTTAGTTTTTTTACATATGATGAATAGTCTGTTGTGCAACATTTCATGATAAGTATGTCATCGTAATAGGAAAGGACCCCTTCTAGACCTTGTAGCAAAACATTGATCCTTGACTGAAATATATTTGGGGCTGTGAATATGCCAAAAGGTAAATGGTTGCACCTAAATAGACCCATATGTGTCGTTAAAGCCAAGATTTCTGCTGATTTTTTGGTAACCTGAATCTGGTGGAAAGCAGAATTAAGTTCTAGCTTTGCAAAATAGGAAGAATTTTGCTGACCGGCCAAAACTTCCCTTACATTTGGGACAGGATAAGCTCCCCTGTTTAAAAATTTATTTAGTTATTCGGTAATCTCCACATAATATAATTTCCCCATTAGGCTTGGTTATTATCACTAGAGGCATGGCCCAATCAGATGTTTCAATGGGCATCAACACTCCTTTACCCACCAATTACTTTATCTTGTCTTCGACTTTAATGTTTTGTGCAAATGGAATCTTATGCAGTTTACAAACAACCGGTCATGCATTTTCGAATAATTCTATTTCTACTGGTTTTGATGCGATCAATCCCAGTTTTTCATTGAACAGGTCTGTATATTTATTAACTAGTTCATCTTCCAAAGAGATTTTCTTTATATTAATTTGTATCCTGATCTCCGGAAACCATTATCTCCCTATAATGGAGCTAATTTTACCATTTGCAATATATAGGGGTAGATTCACTTTTTTGCCATTGTATTTAATTGGCGCTTTAACCTGACCAATTATTTTGAGGGTGTTACCATTTACATCTCTCACTTTAATATTTGTTTTCTCTAAAACAATGTTTGCTTTATCGTATAATTTTTTCCGATCTGTCCATGAAATTATGGAAGTTGCCGATCTGCTATCAATTTCTATTCCGGTAAATTTTAAATTTAATCATAAACTGGCATATACTTTTAATGTTTAGATTTTTAATCATGTGGATGGTTGCAAATTTCCCTCCCCTATCACGAGCTATGTGGGTGTGTTGTTTTATTTTCCCTTTGTCATTTTGTCTACAGATGTGTGACAAATGGCCTTTTTTGCCGCATTTAAAACACGCTTCTTTCTACCATTTGCATTCTCTTGAAAATATGTCCCTTATTTTCACACAACAGAAAAAGATTATTTTAGCATTACTAGTATTTGTCTTCATTGGGCTTTGATTTCCTCCATACATTTTGAATACCCCCATTTTTGTGGTTTCATCCGATTTTAATCTAAAAGCTTGTGCCTGCTTCAATATCAGCTCATATGCTATACCCTTTTTGATGGCCATTTTGTAAGTTAACTCCATTTTTACTAGCAATTGCTGCCTAAGCTTATCATCAGCCATGCCCCAAAGTAGCTGGTCCATTAAAATTTCATCAATGAAATCACCATAGTTACATTCTTTAGCCAATTCTGTTAAAGCTAGATTATAATCATTAATTTTCTTGCCACTAAATTGTTTCTTATTTTGGAGAGTTAATCTAGCTATGTGGCAAGAGGGATGAGGGCTAAACTGATCATTTAACTTCTTGATCACTTCCTCGTACTTGACCTTCTCAGGCAAATGCACTTCAAAATTTTTATGAATAATCTCAATTATTCTTTTCCTACCATAACACATTAGGGCCACAATTTTTCTCTTGTTATCATCAATCACATTCAAAGTAAATAAATTTTTGATCTGTGTTCTATATAATGGCCATTTGGATGCATTACTGGCATCAAATTCACCTATGCTGTTCTTCCCTAATGTTGACATAATTTAAGATTGTTTGAGACTGTGCCAGTAATTTGCAGTGTCCTCAGCTGTAGCTGAACAATCATAAATATAAATACTTAATTTTAAATAAGAATTACTGACTAATTTACACTAGATCTTTATTGTACATAATAAATCACACTAAAACAACAGTTATGGGTAATTGGTTAATATATATATATATATATATATATATATATATATATATATATATATATATATATATATATATATATATATAATCTGATTGCATTACAATTCAAATCCCCCTCTCTGTCTACAGTAATACAAAAACACACAGTACCTTGACTAGGTGATGAAAATAAACCCTCGTAAAAGCCACTTAGGGCATTTAAAAATTATATTAAGACCAGTGTGGTCTGCTTCTACACTAGTTGGCTGGATTTACCTACAGGCACCGAGAACATGGGATCACAGTCCGAAAGGGAACAGCACTTATGGAGAATCAAAGGGACAAGAGAGCGATATTTATTTTTCCTGCTCTTTTATACTTCCACATTTGAAAATTCCACTCATTCCACTCTTGTCACTTCTTTTCTGGAGTATTAATACATTTTTGTGTGTGTGCAAATGGCTTCATTTGGTTATTAATTCCCTTCAATAATCCAATCTGTTAAACAATGCATCCGTAATTACTTTATTTAGTTAATGCAGTTTGATCTAATTACTTTTTATTTCACTTAACCTACTTTGAACCCTATATACATTTACCCCCCCATTTATCTCTATTAATTATTTCTTAATTAAATGTGTGTCTATACTGGCTCTATTTACATGTGTATATAACACAGTTAAAATCATTCATTGTATTAAAATCACTATTCTGCCTGAATAAAAATCATATTCGGCAGTTTAAAAAAAATACACAAGTGCAAAATAAACTCATCATATTCACAAAGCAGTGATAAAATATATCACTTAGATCTTTCTGAATAAAAAACATATTCAGTACATTCTTAACATAAATTGACCATTATAGGCATGTCAATTAAAAATCTTAAACCAATCACAAGTGCCTCACTCATAATAAAGTGATAGAAACTCCCCTAGTGGATTAAATAGTTACATCAGTAGCTGTCATAATTTAAAATTATGAGTGGTTCGCAAAAATAAAAATCGATTCTGTTTTTCTTACAAAGAAATGAGGGAAAATTAAAGCATGACTAATTCTATTGGCTCTATGGAAGCATTTGATCCAGCTCAGCCTGAGGGCTGGATAACTATAAAGAGTGATTGATATTTTGCCTAGAAGTTAATCAGTTCAAGAAGCCTGAGGTAAAATTAGCCAAGTAATGACAATAATCAGACCTCAGATTTATGAGAGCCTGATATTACAATCGATGACGTTAGAAAAGTCGTCTAACCTAGATTTTGACAAAACATTAGTGATATAAATTATTTTTCCCCAAAACCTTTGCCAATAATGCAGAGATATTATTTCAATCTCAGCATTCAAGGGAGAGGGGGAGCTAGAGAGTTTACAATGTGAATCTGAACATTGGCATTAAAGAGTGAGTTCAAAGACTTCCTGAATGAAATGCTTCATGATCATTTTATTTGCGGCATAAATTATCACAACTTAAGACTCAAACTATTAATAATGCCAGATGTAGATTTTGAAACTGCTGTGACCCAAGCAGTACTAGCAGAATCAATAGATAGTTAGGCAAACACATTAAAAAATTACTAAGTATGATATGCAGTAAACTGAGCATAACACTGTCTCAATCAAACACCCAGCCAGCTCAGATAATTCAATAACAATGGATATAAAGCATTGTTATAGATGCAATAAACAAATACACATACACAGAATGCTCACACTTCTGTACAACATGTATATTTTGCAAGTGAGTAGGACATATAGACTGTATGTCTGAAATTAAAAAGACAGCCAATATGAGAATGGAAAAAACCCATTCCAAAAAACAGCAAAGGCAGCTATAAGAAAAATAAACAAGTTGCCTATATAAATCATATTAAAGACAGTCTGGATTTATATACATCATATTATAATTAATGATATGCCAGTTACAATGGAACTGGACACAGGGTCTGCAGTGTCCATTGTTTCAAGAAAGACTTAAGATATTATTAATAAAAATAAAGAATATAAGCTGCATCCTAGCAGCAAGTCTATCACAGATCATCAGGGCAATAAAATGAAACTGTTGGCCCAAACAGTTAAAATTATGATGCCTAATAAGATTATATACCTACCACTGGTAGTGGCATCAGGTAATCAGTAATTTATTAGATCATGATCAGTTCAGTCACTTAAGCTTTGCAGTGACAAAAGTGAACCAAGCCACAAGATTAAGAAAAATGAATCAAAACATGCCAGCAAAGAACAAAATAGCTCAGTGGCCTAAACATAACTTGTCAACCATGAAACCTGATCCAAACTCTGATAAAAAAGAAAACAAGATAAAAGTACAAGTAGGCACTCACGTGTATTGAAGAATGTACTATGGAGACCAGCAGTGGTTACACAACTGAAAGGACTCTATACTGTAGTAGTTCAAATAGCAATGGTTATCAACATCATCTCCACCTAAACCAACAGAAACTGAATCATACATAAACCAAAGGCAGCAGCAAACAACCTGGGACAAGAATATCAAGTAAAAGGATGACTACTAAACTGAAGACAGCAACAAACAACCAGAGACGATCATCAAATAAGGAAGATGAACAAGACAAGAACAGTAGTAAACCAGAAAAACCAACAAAGTGGACAACATGTCATCCAGCTCATCTCGATTACATTTTCCAGGGTTAAATTTGACAGGGTGAGGGATGTCATATCTGATCTTGCCTTCAGAAGTGGACTGGTCCAGATTCCTTTTTTTATCTGATTGGATTGAACGCTCATTACTGCTAATCAATGAATAAACATGGATAATCAATGTATAAACATGGCCAAAGGGTAAAAACAAGTATGGACAATGTATAAACATGTGTATAAAATCTTACCATTGATTAGATTCTCTGAATTCTTACTGCCAGTAAGATAAGGGATCTGGCAATAAATGCTCTTTTTTAAGCAAGCCAGAGAACATCTTCCTACCTAAATGATAGTACATGTTTTAAGAGAGAGAATGTTTGTCTACATAAACAATTGAACATGCTCTCCATTAAACCCACTTCCAATGAAGGTGTTTCTACTATATTTACTACCGATAAGTCTACTCAGTGAGGAAAATCCTCGATAGGACTGAAAGCTGCTATGACAGACTCGAGGCAAGCTGTTTAGTGCAGCCAGAAGAGTCATTTAACAAACTTGAGGCAAACTGTTCAGTACAGTTGGAAGAGTTAAGACTACAACTCACAAGGCAAGGTAATATATACAGCTGAAAGTGAGTCCAGTCATTCAGCATGACCAGTTTATTATTGACTGTTATAGATCAAATTGTACTTACTGATTGCATAATATGTATGTATATTTGTTCTAATAAATTATACATATTGTGAGTGTTCATATTTTTTGATACTACTGTTGGTTTGAGTCTCAACCCTGCAATTCAGCCAGTCACAACAGTTACAAACTCCATTATCAAACTTTTGGGATATTTTGAAACTTGTTTCATGAAGCCATCTATAAACTGATTTAGACTATAGTACCATAAAAATATAAAATTGAAGCTAGTATACACATTTGTTCAACATTTTTTTAAATTCAAATGCTTCCATGAGAAATAATGTTTTGTTATATTAATTTGCAAAATCTATATAATATTAATAAGCTTTAGTGAACAATCACAAACTTTTTAGATTAAATAAAAAAATGCCAATAAAAGCAATTTATAAACCATGTTTTTGCTCATGAAATTTTTTTAACTGGGAGTAAAAACCAACTTATAGAACTTAGAAAATGAATTCAATATAAATAAATCTTGTGCTTAGTCAGCATTTGCAGAGAAAAGTAAAATCCCTGCATATTCCTTGGTTTTTTATTCCATCTCATCACTACAGAAGTGCACACAACAATACACGAAAACTTAAAAATAAAATCCATCACTGATTTTCTTGCCAAATCATAACTCTTTATTTTTGTCAAAATATCTCTTAACAATATTCTAATCTCTTATAAAATCACATACCACCAACCTATTATTAACTATACAAAATCATTCATTGCAAACAAATACTCAATCAGAAAATACTTTGGGGAAACAAAAAAGTATCTATCTCTTAATCAACTACAAAATTCACCCAAATTAAAATAACAAAATTGATCCAACAATTAAATCTTTTTTGAAAGGATTCTGTAAATACCTCATTGAACCACCTATAGGCATTCATAACTTCTATAAATCACCCATAGATAAGTACAAATATTAGAAAATTTACTTTCTCATATACTCCCCAAAATAATTTTTTTAAATAAATAAATCAACTTACCAAAAAAATTAAATATTAATCCCTTGAATTAAAATTTTTTGACTCTCTAATTAAATAAAAAATAGATTCATTTTTTACTCTTCACATTTGTGCCTTAATATAAAAGATTTATGCCAGCTATAAAAAAGAATTCAGAAAATCAAATTCATCTATTTATAGAATGTACAATATTACATTTCATTTACTCAAGGATTCAAATAATATTCAACAATCCTAAAATAAATTATTCATTCTCTGATTCCCAACATTAACAATAAGTATTCATGCTAATATCCAGGCTAGTTCATTTATCATATATGCACTATGGTGTCCTAGATGTACATTCATTAAACAATCATAATACAAGAAGACACCCAAATACCTCTGTAAATAAAATCAATTTTGTTAGAAAGAAAGATAAAACCACAATTTGACATATATAATAGCACATAAACACTGATGCACTTTTAAGTTACTCTTTAAATGAAATGATAAATCATAAACAATAATACAACTTGAAATAATAAATAATAGAAATCATTGGGAAGTTAATGCCAAGGACAAAATGTGAATATGTATATCCTAGGTTTATATTTATAATTTCAAACCCTGTAGCCAGATCTTATGTATCTTTATGTTCTAATAAAGTTCCTTTAAAAGTAATAATGATAATTAATAATAATAACAATAATAAACAGGTTGAGACCATGATAATATGTATACTGATGTTATAAGGAATTGATTTGTTATAAATAAAAATGTTGGGTGAGAGTTATAATTCATTCATTTTCAAAATTGTCATAGTATTAAACTTGTAGAGTTGAAAATTGCTGAAATCCAAACTGAATGAAAAGATATCCATAAGTAACTATATAGCATATTGAGTTGTGTTATTATAAATGATATGTATTCTAATCATGCTCTATTCAAGTTTGTGGATGAATCTCGAAATGATTGAATAAAGGCATTGTTTGGGGTTGCTACTTTTCCCGAGCCACAAAAGGGCATGCAGCCAAATCTCTGAATATCTAAAAAAAAAAAAAAAAGCATCATTGCTTATTAATGTGTTTAATTCTGAAAAAAATACAAATCCCTGGCATAAATACTAAAAAAAACACAGATAAGTACATTACCTGATTTACGAAGCCGAAATAGGATCAACATGATAAATAAATAGTAAGTTTGATAGCTTTCTCAAAAGCTTATAAACTTCATGAATTACAAATATCAATTATGTAAATTAATGCATAATTCAATTTTTATATAGCTTTGACGTATTTATTATTTAAATGCCTTATTTCTTAAATCTAAATAAATTTTAATATTTTTTGTAACTTTTAATTTTTATAATTAATTTGAAATGTAACATTTATCTTTTTATAAATGGCTCTGAAAAATACACATTGACTTGAAAAATGATTCAAGGTGTAGCACACAAATAAATAGCTAATTTAGCTGTTTTTTTTCTTCTAATAATTCATGGGCAAAGCAATATGTATGAGTAGATATTGCCTTACCATTATTAAATATATATTTTATCTGTAGTTGATGTATATTATTTTATTTATAAATATCTGTGTATATTCATTATTTATTTAATAAATAAAATAAAGAATCCTAATTATCTCATTAATGTCATGTGATAAAGTTAGGGTAATAGCAGATTTAGTGACTTCTGTTTCAAGTATTATATGAAGCACTGCAATACATGTGTGTAAATATTTTACCTACTAGTATATAATTAATTAATTATATCTTAATTTTTGTCATATTATAGATTCCATGTTTGTTGAATATTAAATTTTTGTTCCAAACACAATCTTTATATATTACGAGGTATATGTGTAAATATCTTGCCATATAAATCCTAAAATTATATAGATTATATGAGATACTCAGGATTTGTAAACTAAGATTGGTGTTAGAAAGGCACCAGGGTATAATGGAGCCAATCAATTTAGAAAACTTGATGGTGTCTTCTTCATAAAATAATTAAAGTTATATGACAATGAAAACAAAAGGTGAACTTTCATGTAACTTTTCAGGTATACAACTTTAAGATTATAAAAAACACTCAGAATATAAACCTATTTACCAAAGAAACAAGTTTGAATATGTTTCTAAAATAATTCACAAGCTAGGATCTCAGAGAATCACTTGAAATAAACTTGCAAATAATATCAATTTTTTTGTTTTATCAGGTAAAATATGATAATCTTTTATTGGAGAAAATAGATTGGCATTGATAGAATAAAGATGAGCATCATAATTATCAGAAATTTATTCTTGTGAATTATTTTAGTAACATATTTGAGCTTTCTATTTTATGAATATATATATGCCTGGTATTGCTGCATATTGGACATTTCATTGTGTCCCATGAGAATGTGGACCTGGATTTTATATAAAAATATTGTGGTACATAAATTGACACACTTTATAATATGTTCCTGTGAATATATAGGTACTGATATCAAACTGTTCCACTACAGTATTGTTTACTATTCTTAAAATTTAAATAAGCCAGAAAATAATTTACTTTAAAAATACTATTATCACATTTTACATCATGCTTTTTAAAATGACTACTGAATCAGTTTTTCAAAAATAATTGTATTGCAGAAGATATCTATTGGAAATGAATCAATAGCTAGCATTTCAACATAACCCATAATGGCTACAACTGGTATGTGATACTGCTACCAATTTTCAAAAGCTTTAATTTCATTTTTTTTAATTAAACAGATATCTCTTTCAGTACCTTTATAAGTATATTTTTATTTTGCAAAAAAAAAATCATTCATTTGAATTTAGCTTATGTAGTTATTTACACTCCCCTCTTCTATTTTAGTAGTATCTCGTACCACTTGTAATCTAGATTTAGCAGTAATTTTTTTCATCTTTTCAAATGACAGTTTTCTTTGCTACTTTTTAAAAGAGATATAAAATGTATTGTAACTAAAAGCAATATAAATAAGTAGCAATTTTATTTTATAAAGTCACTGATTATATTAAAAAAAAAAATAACAATCATCTAGATTATAAAAAAGCAGTCAAATGAATTAGTTAAAAATTTTTTTTTTCATTTTCCAGCTACATTTTTACTTTTTTCTTTCTAATAATTTAACATTTATTGTAAATAATTCTTATTAAAAAAATGAAATTTGAAGTGAAAATTATATAAAACAACTACAAATCTGTATGATCAGTATAAAATGCTTCTTGTAGTCTAAATAGTGTTTCTAAACTATATTGTGACGGCTGTGAGATATTCAAAGCCATATTTATAATATAACTTTAAAAACAATTAGAAGACTGCTATAAAACGATTGTTCTGGAAAAATTAATTCACATATTATTTTAGGATATTAAAGTTGTAAGTATATATTACTAGTGAATTGATTGGCTGACCTATTTAAAATCTATTAAGGAGTAATTGACTTGTGTTATTTACCAGTTTGCATATCTTGTTATATATATAACCTAACTGAAAAGCAACGTTTATCAAGATAAGAAATTTTTATGACTGTCAGATATGCATTATATTAGTCTGCTTGTGTCAATTTACTTGCTTTCATAGAATCTGGATCAATTTGTTGGTAGAAAAAAGTGGGGGGGAGGGGGGATAGTAAATATTTTTTTACTTATCCAGTATTTGCAATTACTAATTTAATATATATATTTGGTGAACAAATGACTGAGTATTTTATCATTGACTAAATACTGAAGGGAATTTACTTAGAGTGATTGAAAAAACATGTTTTAATAAATTTATGTTCAATGCCATTAGAAAAAAAGTTCAACTCTGAAATAAAATAGATCAAATCTTGAATTTATCATATCCCATATCCATTGATTAATGGTCACCTATCTAATTAATCTGTTTTTAACAATAAAATAACAAATATAAAACATTCCTATATGCTTACATAAGTGTTTCTTCTTAATAATACAACCTTAGTTTGCCATTGCTGCCTACAAAGTCTTTAATTACACTATTTTTTTTAATTTTGCCTGATAAATTATTAGCATAGGATTCAATTCATGCTTATAAGTTCTGATATTTCTTTGGTTAAATAAAATCCCACAAGAAAATTAACAATATTTAAAATCAAATGTTTATTAATCAATATTACTTTCAAAATCAAATTTATTCGCATATTATCTTAAATAATTAAGAAAACTTATAAACACAAAATGAATTTTCCCTCTTTTTGTTTAATTTATTCTTTTATTATAGATATTAATTCTTTCTTAATTCATTGTTTAATTTTAACTATATTATTAACTTTAAGTTATGTTATAATACAGATAAAAAAAATTATATTAAATGCTTTTGTTTACCATGCACTAAAAAGAGAAAAAATAATTGTTTCTTTAACGGCATTTGTGGGTTTTAGATTTAACCTGAAATAAAAGCATGGGAGGTTCAGAAATTAATTAAGTGAATTCCTTGTTATAAAAAATAGAGATTGGGTAATATATATCTGGACTCGTTGTGCTTTTATTTCAATTTAAATCTACAAATGCCAATTGTGGTTGAAGAAACAATTATTTTTTTAGTGCACAATAAATAAAAACATTTAATATATATAAAAAAAACATATGCTATTATTTTTAATGTTTTAAAAATAGCATAGTAAATAAAAATGTAAAACTATATTGTACTTTAAATTGATTTGACATTTATAGTTCATATATATATGTGTGTGTGTCATTAGATATTTTGCCATAAGTTAAAGGTATACCCCTTATGTATATATCATATTTAATATGTATACATAAGTGATTAAAAATGTGAAATATTTTTAAGTGAAAATTAACATTTTTGTTTGTGATTGGAAATTTTAATTTTTTAACAAAATAAGTGAACTTCACTTAATATATATAATTTTAATTTAAATCAATTTCACACATATAGTGTATATATATATTGTAACAGTCTGCATTCCCTTAAGGGATGTGGGTGAATACATATAACTATAGTTGGACTTATGGTCTTCATATAGGATCCATGAATGATGCAATAAAAGTTTAATCTATGATTGAATCTATTTCAAATAAGATAATTTAATATTAAATATTTAATATAGATACAACTTAGATCAGTTCATTCAATCTTCACCTCTCTTGATTATTCGATTATGCTCAGTATTCAAACTCAGGGTGAATTTTGCACTTAACTCTCTTCAGGGATCCATCAATATCTCTGTAGCAATAATAATACTTATAACTTCAATAGATTTTCAAAATTACTTTCAACCAAATTATCGTGATGTTAAGTCAGAATGATATAAATATATGAGTATGTGTATTCAATCTTATTTTATTATGAAAATAAAATAAATAATGTAAATAAATTAGAGATTTCTTAAAATAAAAAAAATTACCAATATTTATTAACTGACAACAATTTAAATTTATTTTTATGTAACAAAATTTATTATTATGAGTGCTTTACATATATTTCTACTATATTAGTATATAAAATTAAAAATTATGTCTTCCCATATCCCCATAATAGATATGTATCATAACACAAACAATATTTAATAAATTGTAAACAATAAATAAAATTTTATAATTCAAAAGATTATAATAACACAAACTAAATTTAAATTACATAGTATAAATATAAATAAAAACTTTTATAATATCCAATTCTTTTGAAGTCATCCCTTTTTATAAGACCTCACATCTATGTATTGTCTCTATTATTAAAAGAAAAGACTTTTCATTCAAGGAAATTAGTTGTTTACACAGAATAATTAATAAACAAATATTAATAAATTAATTAAATTAGTAATAAACAAAAATTCTGTCTTGTCATAAGTGAATGAATTTAATATGAAGAATAATAAATTTTTACCTTCATATTAAGTTTACTTATTATTCTGGTCAAGTCACTTTACAAAGAAGACCTAAATTTTATTAAATAAAAAAAATTAACCTAATGATCTTTCCACTTTCTTTTCAGCTAATAGTTTACAAAATGGATTATTCCAATGTAAGTAGATTTTTGGAGTAAAGGAAAAAAATTAAATATTTATGGATATTAGTACCCAGAAATGATATGATGTGTTGAAAGTTTATGGTATTATCCTATTTATTTCCATAATTTGAGTAATAATGTTCATTAAAAATAAAGTTCCTTTATTTTCAGTCATCAATCATCAGTGATCAATCAGTGTACTCCATTGTTCCTAAACGTTCCTCTCATATGATGTTGACATCTCCTTCTTAAATTATCTCACTGTAAACCAAAGTTGGATATTTAATTATATAGATATACATTAGGCATTTCAGTAGGAATGAGTAATTATGCTGCTTTTTGGCAAATTGTTCTTACAATGCATTTTTTATAACTTGAATTCTTAAAATAATTTTGTTTAGACATATAAATATTTTCATGATATTTATCTTCTTTAAAATTCAAGTTTAGAACAATATTATTAAGAATCTCTCTAATTATTATATTTTAATATAATAATTTCATTTTTGAAATTATTATTAACAATGTTAAAGAGTAATTTATTTATTCTTTACTTGAGTGAGATTAACACAGTAAAATAAGTATGCATAGTGACTAGTTCATTTGTAAAAGATAAAATTAATTTAGAAATTAATTGATTTAACTTTTATAGTAGAATCAACTTCTGGTAATTAGCATGTGTTAAATTACTATTTCATTTTCACAATTTTGTATTTGTTTTGTTGAATGCATCATAATTAATGATTGCGTAATTAAGCTATAATTTTATTTCCTTCACATTTAGTTGCTAAGATATAAATTGATCTAAGGTTATCTCTAAGTTTTGCATCTTGATTAGTAATTATTATTTTAATTTTATAAATATTTCATATATATATATATGATTGAAATCTAAGTATACTTTTGTTATTAAAATTGTATAACATAATTAAATTATATATGTGTGTTTATGGGTATTCTAACATAAAAGAATAACATATTTACTGCTTATTGCTCAAAGATTATATTTTTAAGTTTATGGTTTGATATCGCACATAAACAAGTGAGCTTAACAAAATTGTAAGTCACCCTTACAATATATATATAGATATATATCACTAGATATTTCTGCTGTAAGTTAATATGTATACTCTTTATATATACATTCTATTTAGTATGTGTACTCAATTATATATATATAACAAATCAGTAAGTAACTTTTCTGATTAAAATTGTTTGATTTTTATATTATATGAAAACAAATTTATTTTAAAAAAAGCTTAACAAATTAATACTATAAAAAACTTTCTTATTACTTAAATGAAGGTTACAATTGCAATCAAAAAAATTATGAGCATTACTTAAGACAGTGAAGTTTTCCTTCCATTCTTCCATATTTAAAAAATAAATTTCCTATTTAAAATATTAATGTGTCCTATCACTTTCATAGATATTTTTTAATGTACAAAATTTCAATAAATTGAAACTTAGTTTATTAAATCTTGATTTTAAAATGTTATTAAATTGAAAGAAAATAATATTCATACCATCCTCTTGCAGGTCTTTCTTAAAACAAATAAAAGTTCTAAAAAGAATTTTTAGATTTGAAATATCAAAATATTCAATATTTCTGAACCTCTCCAAAACTAGATGACCTACTAAAGAGATTGATGTGTCACATAGATTAATCTGGTATTAACTAATTATATACCAAATTTCAAGTAATTCTATTGAATTTAAATCTATTAAATCTCAATTTTAAAACTTCATTCTATTTTAAAAAAGATCAAAAGTTTACAAACAAATATACCAACAAACAAAACAATTTTCGAATTTCAATAAAAGCATTTAAAAATATTAAATATTTCAAGAGTTTACTTTCAACTAAAATCATTATAAAAATTTTACTCATAGCTATTATTTATTTATTTCCCCACCTTGTTGGTGCAGTGATAGTTTGACAAACTCTGGAGCTGAAACTCTTTGGATCACAATTCAGTTTATTTGTGTCTGGTGCTCAAACTTTTTATAAGTGCCCAAGCAATAAACAATTTGGTTATTTTTATACATTTAATTATTAAACTGAATGTATATTACCAGATGCAAAAATCAATATATACTTGTAATGCAATGACTAGTATTGCATTTATGCACATCTTACTCAGATCATTAAACAATTCAAAACAAAGCAAAACTCTCCATACAGTAGTGCCATCTTGTGTATTAGATCCTAAGATCTAGGTGCAGTGCTCTTAGATCCAAGGCTCCTCACTGATGAAGTCCACAAGCCAGAAACTAGTCTGGGGATATTGGATGAGTAGGCACTAGATAGGGATTTTATGCACAAGCCTTCTGGCATCCATTGATTACTCTATTTAGCACAGGTGGCAATACTGTATGGAGAGTTTTACTTTGTTTTGAATTGTTTAATAACAATTATGTGCTAGTATGAGATAGTGATCATGTGATGTTTATTGGTTACTCAGATCATATAATATGTGAAAACTTGGATAATGATTACTTCACTCTTTATAACTTTTTTTAAATTATAAAAGATAAAAAGATTTAAAACCTCTTTGAATTTTATGCAATAAAATATTAACTAAGATCAAAGTAGAAGATCTATGTATTTCTTCACTGAGTATATTTCTCATCATAAGATGAATCAGCATCATCTTTAAATGAGAGTTATCTCATAACATTGTCCTTGTTGCTTCTCATCATATGGCAATATCATTTCTTCCTGATTATTTGCAAAAGTAATATATTCTGGACCCATATTTTGTTTGGTCAATAAAATACATCATTAAAATATCATTGCTTTGAACTTTGTTTGATAAAGATTACATTTCATTTTTGCAACTCATTAAAGATTATATAAAAGGTTTTCTTTCTTTTCTTTGAAGTACTTCTCTGTAATAAATTGTGTAATATCTGTATTTTTTGATGACATAAAATATATATGTTTAAAAATTCTTTATTGACATAAACAATTCTAGACAATTACAGCTATTTGTAGAGATATAATGTAGTATTATTACTCTTGCCACACATCTACACAAATCTTTAAATATGTAATAAAAAATATTGTACTTATGTTGAATGTAAAAATTGCATATCTTAGCAGTTATTTATTTAATAGTTAGAAAGTATTTGTATTGACAGATATAAAATTATATTATAGTTCATATTACAATTATAAAGTATATACAAAATAATGTCTATTATAAAAATATTAAGCATATAGTTATGATTTATATGACTATTCTTCCTTTTGCTTCTAACTTTTGGTCTTTTAAAAGATTAGTTGATATTTCTACTAATATATAATAAAATCATTACTTTGTTATTGTTGATAAATCTCAATAATGCACATATATTAATTTTTAAATATTATTATATATTCAGGGAAGTACAGGTAATAATTTTTTGAAAAGCAATGAAAACGTTTTCATCCAAAGAGAGAGAAAATGAAAGATAAACACATATTTTTGTCTTTTTTTCATAATGTAGAAATTTTAAATGAGATGGTCATAAATCTTGTAAAATTAGCATTTATATCTTACTTTGTGGTTATATTATTTTAATTTTTCTATTAAAGCTATCCATAAACTTAATATGTAGTAGTTATTATTAATAAATAAAATATAAAATTATCACTCCATTTTAGTTATTATTAAGATAAAAATTTGGGAATATTATGAAAACAAATAATTATATCTCTTCCAAAAGAATTCAATGCTAAGTAGCTCTTTTACAATACAAATATATCAAAAAATGGCAATAATTTGTAATAAAAGACTAGGTTTTTGATAAATGATTGTTTATTATTTTTCAAATACCATGGATTTTTTGCAATAGATAACTTAAAAGTTATTGTAAATTAATTATTAAAAATTATCTTTAATTTGGAAATTTCCTTAAAAATATTTTGAAAAAATTACTTAGTGTCTAATTAAATTATTATCTTAATAATTTTTATTAATTATTTATTAGACTTGAGATAACCTTACTTAATGAATAGTATTTCTGTAAGAGATTCTAATCTGGGCCAACTGAAATGTGCTGGTTCAGCATGAAATGTGCATCTTAGGAATCATGTCTTTATCATGTCTTTGGTCATGTAATTACTCTCCTTCACAAGATATTAAAAGTGGATAGAAGCCAGTTCCTACCTTGTATGAGAGTAATATAGTGAAAATTACATTACAGAAATATTATTCATTAAGTGGATAATTCCAAGCCTAATGAATTTTTGATAAAATGTATTTGTAAGAAATTGTTGTCTGGGCTAACTGAAGGGTGCTGGCTCAGCACAAATTGTGCATCTTGAGGTCATACATCTTTTTCACATGTCATTGGCCATATGCTTATGATTACACTTCTTCACAATGTGTTAAAAAGCAAATAGAAACCAGTACCTATCTTGTATGAGAGTTATGTTGTGAAAAGTATACTACAGAAATATTATTCATAATCTCAAGTCTAATGAATAACTAATAAAAAAATTTAAGATAATTTAATTACATAATCCTGCTTTCCTACTTACTGTCTATTTTTAAAAATGTTAAAGTAATTTTAAAAGGTTTTTTTTTTACAAACACTGTGGAAAATATTAACTATTTATTAATATTACAATTATAATCAATAGGCAAAGTATGTTTTCTTTTTCTCCCAAACAGCATATAAAGTTTGGTTAAACTAACAAATTACCTGAATTGCTTTTCACGATAGTTTTTTTTTTAATTTAAAGTAAATTTGAATAGTTAATAAAACTAAGACACTGTTGTTAGAAATTTAACAACACATTGTAGAATATTTACTTTGTGAAAAAATTTAATGCATCCATAACAACTTATTATACTTAAGTTACTTTATAGAAATTATTTTTTAAAATATTTGATTGATAAAATTATAAAGTGGTAAACAGTCAATTGTAGATAATCTTCTTCTCTAGATTAAATAATTAATCAATCAATTGTATTCTCTCTAATTTTAATTTCTAGTAAGTATTAAGTTAATCCCAAATTTGTCTTAATGTGGATCAGACTTATTGCTATTACTAAATCACATGATTTCAGTTAGACTGCTAATTTTAATTGTTTGTTGCCTTATTACATCATAGCAGAAAATTTATTTAGATTATTACATAGAAAAATTCCCAATATTTATATATAATAGTTGGTTTAATCAATCTAAAAACATCAACTTTAAATTACATATAACTATAAATAGTATTTTTAAAAACTTATATTTTCTTGACATGGATTTAAGTTGTGAATATGTAAGACAATATATAAAAATTAAAATAAAACAACCCTCTGAAATTTATTTTTTTATTGTAATAATTTGTGAAATATAATAAATTATAATAAAATATGTGAAAGGTCCACAATAGTCACTAGAAAAATATATTTTAAAATAGTACCTGTAATAAGAAAAGTCAAATGGCTTTTGTGTAAACAGTATATAAAAATATTATATTAACAAAAAAGAAATTTTTTTTTAAAAAAAATAGGGAGCGGGATTACTTCATAAAAGAGTTTAAAATTAAATTAATAGAACACTAATATGAAAAAATAATGGAACTACAGTTCTGTAATATAGATCTATTGATATAAAAAAATCATTTCAATAAATTGCTAACCTTTTACAATTACGTGTATTTTTTTCTTGTTATTTCCAAAAGTGTAACAATAAGATAATTATTATGTTGCGACCGCTGATTATTAATTAACACCTATTGCAAAAAAAAAAAAACAACAAGTGCTTTCTTCGTATCTTGGTATTGACATTTTCTCATTGAAAATAAAAATAATCCAACATAATTCATTTAAATTTTCAATTAACTATATTTCTTATAATCATTTATCAAAAGACATATCCAATATTATATACAATTTTAAATTGAATTTTTAAAGTTAAAACTTTATTAATTCTTTATTGAAGTCTCATGGTATAAAAATGTATTTATTTTGTGTTGGACTATAGTATGAAATGACTGCTATAATTTTATATTTATCTCAACATTTTTTCTTCCATGAAAATCAATAACATAATAAATTAATATTAAAAAAAAAAGGAGAACTCACTCAAAAAAAAGAAGTTAAGAATATTTGAAATATCACATGATCACCATTTCCTATGCCTAAACAAACTGCTGGAGCATTGCATTAGATCTTTAGATTTAGATGCAGAGCTCTCAGATCCAAAGCTCCTCACTGATGAAAGCCACAGGCTAGAAACTAGTCTGTGGATATTGAATAAGTAAGCACTAAATGGAGATTTTATACAAAAACCCTTTGTGAATCCTTTGATTACTAAGGCTTGCACTGGGTGGCACTAGTGTATGGAGAGTTTTTTTTTTAAGTGTCATAGCATCGGCCGGGATGTGAACCTGCAACCCAGGCAACTGCCTGCAAGTGCAAGGCAGCACACTGACCTCTCGACCACCAATGCAAGACAAGTGTATGGAGAGTTTGGTAATGTTAATATTTGAAATACATACATTTGAATATTTATTTGCTTTATATAAGCTATAAACAAGTACTTGGAGAGAAAATACATGGTTAGAAAAGATTTCATGTGTAACTAAGTGGAAATAATTAAATATGTAAAGTAAGATGAAGGAGAAAATAGTATAAATTAAAACTTTTTATATGAATTAAGATTGGAAAATGAAGTAAAAAAACACCAAGTAAATAACTTATTAAAATATGTCATTAATATATAAAACTCAAGCAGTATTTTGAAAGATATAAAATACTATTTTTAACAATCAGTGCAAGCAGTAACAGAATACTATATCAGTCTGTCTCTTTCAATAAATTATTTAACTACACCAGACAACAAACTTCAGAAGAGTTATCTATTTTATTTATAAAAATCATTGGTGGCATTGAAAATATATTTGCAAGATAATATTTTAGAATATGCTATTAAAAACAAAACATCAGAACTATAATAGTAATTATCTGAAGAAAAAAACAACTTTAAGAAAAGTTGTAAAATGGGCTAATTTCCAAAAGCACCTAAAACATAAGTGAAGAATAAGAGAAATAAAATTTTCATTAACAAATAACACTAATTAATAAATATTACAAAGAAATCAAGTCATATGTCATATGAACTAATTTATCAAGCTTGTATTACAAATGTTATATATAGAGCTCGCAAATAAGCTCTTAACAAGCTTTGCAAAATATCTCCAACCCCAGACCAGTTTCTGCTACTGGCTTCCTCAGCAAGGTTCTAGGATATTCAAGCATTAAGCTCTTAATAAGTTTTGCAGAATATCCCCAACTCCAGACCAGTTTCTGCTACTGGCTTCATCAGTAAGGTGCTAGGATATTCAAGCATTAATATCCTAGCACCTTAGTGAGGAAGCCAGTAGCAGAAAACAGTCTGGGATTGGGGATATTCTGCAAAGCTTGTTAAGAGTTTATTTGTGAGCTCTATATATAACATTAATAAATATGTATCTACTTTGTAAGATTTGGTAATTTGCTAGAATGGTAGATTTTAGAATTCAAGATCCATGAATCATGTTTCAGTTGTCATACTCTGGTGTTCAGACTTCTTATTAACTTCTGAATAATAAACCATTCTGATATTTTTTTCTATAAAATGGCATTCATTTGTCAATTCTATATCATAATGGTTTAAAGCACATACACTAAATGTTTACCTAATGAATCACCTGCTTGAAAAAGAAAGACCTTGCTCTATCAAATGTTATTAAGCCAGAATAATGCCAATTCCAAATAGATAAGCAAAAAAGATGCAAAAATTACAATAAACAAATTAAATTTATTTAGGGTTTGATCATATTTTAAAGTTTGTAACCACCACAATATATCAGCAACAATGAAAGATAAAAGTTATATATTGAAAACTAATCTTATTAATTAAAGAGTAAGTAGTCAAATGTGTATAAGCAATTATATATATATATTGAAACTTGAAAAAAGTGCTAGTAGTTATGATTACTGGAGAAAATAATTTCATAAATCTCATCTCACATGTTAGCTCGCATTATTATTATATTTAATATTTGAAGTTTTTTTAAATGTTTCTCATCTTATTTGTGTTTTTAATATATTCTAAAATAGTTTAATCCTATTTTCATAAATATAAAATATTAACATATAATAAAAGAAAGAGAGCATAAATATTTTTCATGTCAAAATATTAAACAAGAGATAATAAAATATGCATGAAATGATTTGCACACCAGGAAATAATATTATAAATGATTTGCAGACCTGGAAATAATATTACAAGTTTTTGTATGTGAGAGATGTTGATATCAATTATAGTTGTTCTTTTTATTTAGTGATTCACAAATACTGTAAAATTATTTAGTTAAAAAATTTATATGTTTAATAGAAAGAATTAATAAAATTAATATAACATAAAATCTCCTACCTTATATCAGATTTCTTTCTAAATGATTTTACAATCATCATCATATTTCTATATTCTTGTAGAAATTTAAAATGATACTATTTTTATGTTGCAGTAGACGTATATTAAGTTGTTCTCTAAACAAAAATTGGAAGAGATAATTAAACTTGATTATACATTACCTTTGCTATTTATAATTTTCTATTGCTCCTGATTAAGATATTTAAGAATTTAAATATATTGTGATGTAATTCTAAATTTGACAAAGATCCTAAGTTACTGTTTGATCATAGAACCATTATCTATAGTTACTTCTACATACCCTTAGGCAAAGAACTTAATGATACAGTCATATTTACATTAAATAATCTAATTCTGCAACATGATTAAAGTTAGAATCAGGTCAAGCGAAGACAGAAATATGAACCAAAAGCCTCTTTAGTGTGTGGTTTTTTAACTTACTTCATATTTCATTCTACATAGCTTGGTGCAGTGGTAGAGCAACAAACATTAGAAATTAAACCATAAATTATGGTCCAGATATCTTATTTCCAGTACTTAACCTTCTTATGAACTCCCAATCTATAAACATTTGATTTTTTTTTCAATTCACCTTATTCTTGCTAAGTTCACAATAACAATATGATTTTAATATTATACTCTTTATTTCAAAGGTAAATCATAAAGCAAATAAAAATATTGCACATTCAAATGCATATTGTATGGGAATTAAGACTTGTATTTCCATTAAGTAAACTAAATTCTTACTAGAGAGTAGAATCAATGAGGAGATTCTGTATTGATATTTGAAGTTTGTAGTTTACACAATATAGAAGTTTGTGTGAAGGATAATCAATTTCATACTTTTTATTTTTCCTACAAAATATTCATTCTTAAAAAAATGAAGTTGGCATGATTGCTTTTTGGTTGGCAAGGGAGTCAAAGTAGTTGGCCTATTTTAATTCATAAAATTGTTTGGTGTTGACTCTGATTGGCAAATTTTAATAAGATCAAATTAAAAATTAATTTTAAAAAATTATTACATATATTATTTGGATATGATTCAAAAATAAAATAAATGTTCATTTTCTATTTCTTAAACTTTTTCAATACAAATGATTTTTAAGTGATTGGAAGAATTGTAAACTTATATCTTTCTTTAAAATTTTATTTTTTATCTCGAGTTAAGATTATTAAAGAGTCTGGGTGTAAAATCTTATTTTTGAAGCATTATAATTGTCTGGTGACTGGTACTATGTAATGCAGAATTTTGTCTGAGTATACTGCAAAGGCTATTTCATTCTTTCAATAATGGATAATTACATAGCCTTCTATGTAAAAATAATGGCAGTCTGAACTGTGTCTTAAACTATATTTTCATTGTCTATAAATTTCTATCCTTTGGTTTCTATTCTTTTAATATCTATGTTTTTATCTAAATGATGGAAGAAGTTTCTCATCTTTTAAAATCTTCCCATAATTGTATTTCCATCAATCAATGAATCTGATGTAATCTGTTGGAATGGGACATTCTTCAGTTCTGACCATTTAACCTTTCATTTTAACAGAAATGGTTGCCATTTCTGCACATGCTAAATTAATGTGTCAAAAATTTAAAAGATTTTAATCATAATATTGGTCATTATGTCCATTGGCAAATTCAATATGAAAAAATAATGTCTGTTAGTATAAAAAAACCTCACTGTTAGTATAAAAAAACCTTTCATTTAAATCTGTCAATACAAAAACCCATCATCTTATCTCACTTGGTATAATAGTTTGGTCTTTTTATGATTAGCATAAAGCTGGCAAGAGTTCATCTTCTCTATTTTCTTGCATAATAACTCCACAAAAATGTCATACCTTCTTATTGATTAGTTTTTCTAATAAATTATGGGTCAGAGCAATGTAAATGTGATTTCCTCAATTAATATTATGTTGCACCATATAGTGATAGACTGTGAATGCTGATAAAGTATATTTTAAAGAAATATACATGAATAAATAAAACCTACTCATCAATTTCTCTCACTATATAAAACCATGTGCATTTTTATTAACCAATTAAATATTATCAATTCTACAAATATGACTATGTTTCAAGGTATCCATTTGCCTAAGTTATTTTCTCACAAAATAAAAAAAGACTTGCTTTGAACAGCAATCCTTTGACCCAAATAATAATTCAGTTTAGAACAACTGTTAAAATTCATTTTATTAATATAAATAAAGAACTGAAAAACTTATATCAGCACTTCTCAAACTATGTTCTATGGATCACTGGTGTTTCACATAAGATCAATAAGTATTCCATGTATGATTTTACATACTGTACTAAGTTGTGTTTTAAATGTGTGAATAATAGTTTTGAAAAATAGTATGCTGGTGTTGAATTACAAATTCTCAAATAAATAGTCAATCTCAAAATAGGTAGATGTAAAGCTTCATACAGAGTTTTGTATATAGAAATATCTACTTATTTATAAAAAATTCAACATTATTTCATAAATATTTTGCACCACAATTACTTGATACATATAACAGTATTATTTTATTTAACTGTATAAGTTTATTTTTTTATTATTATTTCATTTTATACATTTACAAATTTTTGTTCTGGACATATTTTTATATAAAGGAAGATTATAATGTATCTCCGTTTAAACCGGTTATAAATTATTTATTATAATAATATTCATTATTTATTTTTGGCATTAAACCTTGTAATTATTATACATGGTTTTATGTATTTGAATCTTTATTTCCCCACAAATAATTTATTACTAAATATCAAATAATTTTTTTTAACAATTTATCTTATTAAAATTGCTTTTTATATTATTGACATTTTTTAGTAATTTTCTTTAGTAATTTCATTTATGTTTTACACTTCAGTTTATAACCTCTTTTTTATGTTTCTATCATATTTTTGTTTAATATTAGAATTTAACTGTTATTCAAAAATTACCCATGCATTCTTGATAAGATAAGAAAGGTTCAAGCATCTCTTCTGACAGATCTGTGAATAAACAGTAGAATACTAATATAATATCCATGAGCAGGTTTCATTTAAAAGTTTACCAAAAAAATACAGTGAGAGTTATTTAAATTGGGGTTTTATACATATTGGAAAAATGCCCTGAAGTATTATGTATTTTGGGCAATAAAATTCTAGCCAACAGTTCAATGGCTACAGCTAAACTTTGTAGGCACTTTGAAACAAAATGTGCTGATTAAACAAAAAAAGATATTAATTTTTTAAAGAAACAATGTGAGTCCCTGGACAAACTCAAACTTCAAATGGCAACAATTGCTAAAAGTGAAAATGAAAATGCAACAGAAGCATTTTTTTGCATGAGTTACCACATCGCGTGTAAAGATGGCTATTACAATTGGAGAAACACTTATTAAATCTTGTGTGAAAGATATTGCATCCTGCATGTTAAATGAAGAGTCCACTAAAAAACTTGATTCAATACAATTATTTAATAATACTAGTCCACACCATATTAAAGATATTTCAACAGATATAGAGAAACAACTAATAAATCAACTCAAACTTTGTAATGCATATGTATTACAAATAGATGAATCAACTGACATCACAGGTCTCGCTCCTTTACTGATGTTTGGGTGATATGTTTTTGATAACAATTTTGAGAAAGATTTTCTCATGTGTAAATATCTTCAAGAAAAAGCTAATGGAGAAGATATAGTCATTGTATTAATAATTACATTATAAGACATGAAATTGATTAAAAGAAATGTACTGATATTTGTACAAATAGTGCACAAGCAATGGTAGAAAAGATAAAGGATGTTGTTATACATATTAAATCAATGTCTTCCATAAGCAAGCACCGGTAAACAAAAAAAATTGACATATTTAAAAACTATGGTGATGTTTAATCATATAAAATCTCATCCACTTCAATCCAGATTATTTAATTTTTTTGTGATAAAGTGGATAGTAGTACTGCACTTATATTACATATTGAAATGTGGTGGGTATCTAGAGGAAGAGTATTGTTACAACTTTTTGACTTTGCCATAAATTATTATTTTTCTTTTGATCAAATAATCTGGGACAGAATTTTGTTGAAGTTTTAACAAATGCTTTATGATTGATGAGCATTGTGTATTTAGCAGATACTTTTACTAAGTAATGAAATTAACTTATCATTACAAAAAAAGAATATTACAATTTTTAATGTAAAAGATAAAATTGGGTCTTATAGTAGAAAGATAATTCCGGGTTTCTGAAGTTGAACAAAATAAATTTGACTGTTTTCCTGCCTTGGATGAATTTTTAACTGGAATAAATTCAAAAATAGATGTTAAATTTTTTAATACAATTTTAGAATCCTCTTCCAATATTTTTCAGAACCCTCTGAAGACAATTCATTGATTCATATTCCATTTATAAGTTACACCTAAGTCACTAGATTTATTACAAATATATTACAAAAAATTAATTGATTTAGTTACTGACTCTGACTTACAATAAAAATACAAAGAACTGCCATAAAATAATTTGGGGATAAAATTAACAGATAAGTACTTCAATCTGTTGAAACTAGCAATTTGTGTTTTACTTTCTTTTACAACAATGTATTTGTACAAGGCAGAATTTTCATATTATGCTGAACAAAAACAAAATACAGAAACTGACTCAATGCTGCACCAGATATAAGAATTCAGTTTTCTGATATTGGGCCTGTCATATATGACTTTGCCTTCAGAAGTGGACTAGTCCAGATTTCTTTCTTATCTTATGGGATTGAGCACTCATCACCACTAACCAGCATGTAAACATGTAGGTAAACAAGCTATAAATGTAGTCAAAGGGTAAAACATAAGTACGACCAAAATAAACATGTGTATAAAATTCTACCATTGGTTAGTAAGATCCATAGGCAATGATGCTCTCTGAATTTTATTGCTGCCAGTAAGATAAGGGATTTAGCAATAAAAAGTCAGCATTTTTGGAAGCAAGGGAAAGAGAGAAATAACATCTGTCTAACCTAAACAACTGAACGTGCTATTAATTGAAACCATTTTCAACTGTGAAGATGTTTCTACTATAGTCATTACTAATATGTCTATGCAGTGAGGCAAGTCCATGATAGGATTGTAAGCTGCTACAACTTTGGCCAACTTGAGGCAAGCTGTCCAGTACAGCCAGAACAGTCTTGACTAGAACTCACGAGCCAAGCTAATACATACAGCCGGAAGTGAGTTCAGTCATTCAGGCATGACCACTTTATTATTGACTAAGTTATACATAAATTTGTATTTATTAATGGTTTAACATGTATGTATATTTATTTCTAATAAATTATACATATTAGCTTTGTGAGTGTTCATATTTTTTTGATATTACTGTTGGTTTGGGTTGAAACCTGCAATCAGCCCAACACCACAGATTTGATACAGTCAGACAAAAGAAATATTTTTTCTCCATTGACTGAAAAAATAGATAAAATACACCAGTTCCAACAGATTAAGTACACAATAAAGACATTCATCATATCTAAAGTATGGTGATTATTAAAATCACTTAGATCTGTTCAAATGAAATATTGACTGCAAACATATAGGCATGTCAATCAAAAGCTTAAACCAACCATGAGAGCTTTACTTGTAACAAAGGGACAAAAACACCCTGGTCCGTTGTTAGCTTTTTCACTATCGCTTTTGCAAAAGCTACAAACTGTAGTTGTAAAAGTAACAAATGAGTGGTAATCTCACAATTATTTCTCACAAGAGTTAAAAGAGGAAAATAATTCAATGGGAATTTGACTGGTTCTATGGAAGCCTTTGACACAGCTACCCTGCGGTCTTGACAAGTTATAAAGAGCAGTTGATATTTCACCTACAAGTAATCATATCAATAAGCCTGAGATACAATTAGTCACATTAACTACCATAATAGATCCTCAAATTTACAAAATACTCAAGCCTCATTCTGCTAACCTAGATTTTGACAAAATGTTAACAACTCTCATAGATTATTTTTCTCCAAAACCCTTGACAATAATATAATGCAGAGATATTATTTCAACATCTGCATACAAGAATGGGGGGGGGGCAGAGATTTCACAGCAAGAATCTGATCATTGGCATTAAAGTGAAAATTCAAAGATTTCTTGAATGAAGTACTTTGTGGCCCAAGCAGTACTAGTAGAATCAATAGCTAGTCAGGCAAACCCAATCTGATGTGCAAAAAATCGAGCATAACACTTGGTCGGTCAGACATTCAGTCATCTCAGATAATTCAGCATCAAATAGTCTAATGTGTTGCTATAGATACAATGAACAAATGCACATACATGCAGAATTCCTACACCACTATATGACATACATTTTGCAAGCATGTATGCTTGAAATTAAAAAGACAGACAGCCGACATGAAAATAGAAAAATCCATTCCAAAAAATAGCAAAAGCAATTATACAAAAAATAAACAATTTGCCTGTATAAATCTTACTAAAGACAATCAGTCTGAATTTATACACAGTGTTATAATTAATGATACACCAGTTACAAGTGATCTGGACACAGGTCTGTAGTGTCTATTGTTTCAAAAAAGACCTGAACTATCATTAATAAGAATAATGAATATAAGCTGCATTCTAGCTGCAAGTCAATTTCAGACTGTCACAGCATTAAAATAAAACTGATGGGCCAAGCATTAGTTAAAATTACTATGCCTAACAAGACTATATACCTACCACTAGTGATGGCATCAAGTGATCATAGTAACTTATTAGACCATGACTTGTTCAGTCACTTAGGCTTTGCAGTGACAAAGGTGAACCAGATCTCAATATTAAGCAAAATGAATCAAATCATGCCAACAAAGAACAAAACAGTTCAGTGGTCTTAACCTGAAGGGCACTGGTCTAGACCCCAAATGGATCACACTGGCCCATGGAAAGGCAAACTACTAACAAAAAGACGTCTGTGTAATAATCTGTCAGCTTTGAAACCTGATTCCAAATACATAGAAAAAGAAAATTGCAAGATAAAAAAGAACAAATAGGCATGCAGGTGCTATGTAGAATGTACTGTAGATTTACAAAATGGATACCAGCAGTGATTACACAATTGAAAGGACTCTATACTATAATCATTCAAACAATAAATGAGTTCAACATCATCTCCACCTAAACTAACTGAGACTGAATCAGACAGAAACAAGTACATCGAGTGGAATGGTGATTGCCAAACCAAATACAGCAACAACCCAATACTCAGGGACAAGATCATCAAACAAGAATAATAAAAATAACATTAAACCTGAGAAACTAGCAAAGCAGACGATACATCATCCAGCTCAGTGGCTACATTCTCTAGGCTAAATTTCTCCAGGGGGAGTGAACTAATCCAGATTCTTTCCTTATCTGATCAGAATGAGCACTCATTGCTACTAACCAATGTGTGAACATGTGGATAATCAATGTATAAACATACTCAAAGGGTAAAGCATAAATATGGCCAATGTGTAAACATATGTATAAAATACTACCATTGGTTAGTATAGGCCAATAGGCTCTGATGATCTCTGAATCTGATTGCTGCTAGTAAGGTAGAGGATCTGGCAATAAATAGTCAGCCTTTTTTGAAGCAATGGAGAGAGATATAACATCTGTCTAATCTGAATGACTGAACAGGCTCTCATTTGAAACCATCTTCAACTGTGAAGGTGTTTCTACTATAGTCATTACCAATATGTCTATGCAGTGAGGCAAGTCGACTGGGAGCTATTACAACTACAGCTGATGAGGCAAGTTAATATATATAGCTGGAAGTGAGTTCAGTCATTCAGGCATGACCAACTCATTAATGAGTTATACATAAATTTGTATTTATTAATGATACAATAGGTATGTATATTTGTTCTAACCTTGTGAGGGTTCATATTTTTTTGATATTATTGTTGGTTTGGGTCTGAAATCTGCAATTCAGCCAAACCCAAAAGTGACTAACATAAAAGAAATTTGTAATTCACAGACCCCAAAACATCCAAGTTATTGAGTATTAAATGTTACTTGTTTTTTGTTACTGTTTATTTGTTTATTATTTTCAAGAGTTACTATTTTATATAACTAAAATTTTGAAATATATGTTAATTTTGATTTTTAACTCTTATACTTAGTTATGTTATTTGTTATTAAAAGTGAAAAATTTAAACCTATTATAAAAACCAAAGCGTTCCGTTAAAATGTTAAGATTTGTAAAGTGTTTCACGATAGAATAAGTTTGGGAAACGCTAATCTATATTTATAAAATAATATTTAATGCTACATTTGTAATTTAAAGCTTGTATTTAATTTTTTGTGAACTACAATGAAAAGTTGATGAGATATTATTACATTAGAAAAAATACACACGACATAACACAAAAAACTAAATTTTGCATAAACGTAAGTGTGATTTCCAAAAAAAAAAGAAATCGTCTGGCTCTTTTAGATGTAATTAAATCTCACTTAATGTTTTAGATTTTTTAATAACAATATTAAAAACTTTCTATATGACCGTCCCGAAACTATTACTCTAATTAATATTATTATAGGATGTGAAGCTATAATATTTAACAATAAAGTTACTATTAAAATATTTATAAATAGAATTTTTAATATCTATGAATAATAACGGGACTAATTTTAACAAAAAGTACTTGTTAATATTTCAATCTAACTCTCTAATCGTTTCAATAGAAAGGTTTTGTTTAATGAAATAAAATAAATTCAATCTCTATTTAAAAGATGTTTCTTTGCCATCTAAAATTAATTAACTGTTAACAATATTTAAATTACTTATTTTAATTAAATTACTCCGCATCTAGTCACATATCTGAAAAATTATTTTCTTGATTCCATATTATACTTTTTAAATTATCTGCTAAAGCATCTTGGTTTATTACAGATTCTAATTTTTTTTATATAGATTAGACAACTTCCATATTTCTCCATTCTTTTTTATTTCATAAATAATTTCATATAAATAAAGATATAATAAAAGACAAATAACCCCCAAGATGCATTTCGGGTTGAACCACCATTCATTGGTTGGGCCATATATATCTTTATTACACGAAGAGTATTTATGTAGAGCAAATTGTCTCATTTTTATTTTTAAGCGTCAATTTACTCCACTCCCAACTTTTCTAATTTTATTAAATTGTTGTTATCATTATTTATCAAATTACCATGTAACTTCCAGAAAAGAGATTGAAATAACTAGACCATGAATCATGCAACAATATTCGGTACTCAATATTCGATCCTCAAGAAAAATACAATATAGGGATAGTGAGAAAGTAAAATAAAGTTATATAATTATTACACACAAAAAAAATTTATTTGAAAAGAGCGAGATCAAAAAAGAAATTGTATTACATTTCTCTATTCAAGGATCAGTATAGTAACTAGGCAATAGGCTACTGCGACAAAATGACACATCTGTTCATGGGCAGTATATTATATTTTATATGTAGATGTGTATTGTTATTATTTTTTAGATAGATAACTATAATATTCATAAACAATATAAAAAAATTGTAGAGGTTCAAATTAAGAGAAAAATCATTAGTGGCTTCATTAAGTTTCTGTAATTCTGCTATTGTATATATAGAGTGGATAATCATTGACTATATATTTGGTTGTTTATATGTGGCTACAATAAGTTTGAAATCTATTGCTTACCAATTTTTAACATCATAAAATAATGAAACTCTTATCATTCTAAGATAGAGAATTTACAAAATATTAATTTTTAACTTGTCAGTTTAAATTTGCAATTTTGTTATTCAATTTTAAACATATTATATTATCAGTTTGATATTCTTTCAAAATTGTTTTCATCACAAAAGTGCCACAAGGGATTTATATTAGTTTCTTTTTGGAAATGTTTTCCATCTAATATTTAGTTAAATATAATACAGAAAACAATCTTTTTAATTATTATCATCACCATCATTACCAGCCGAAAGACATAAACAAGAAGCAGTGTTTATAAAAAACCAATCAATGAACTCCAAAGTATATATATATACTTATCACATGTTGGTCTTTTAATTTATATGACTTTTTATAATGCTGTATTTTAACTTTTTCTCCAATAAACTTTTTTATCTGAAAGTCTTCAATGTTCTCCATTGTATTTCATTCCAGTCACATTCTCCCAATAAAAACAATAAAATGTTGCTTCTTTTTAAGAAATCATTAAAACAATTTTTGTAAATGGATCTGATTCTGTTACAACAGCCATGCTCAAGTTTACAAAAAAAAAAAAAACCTTTTTTAGGAAGTCAGTATAATTTTGGGAAAATACTGAACTCAGTTTTAATATTGTTGGACGATTCTCAATGTTAATGATGATGATCATCAAATGCAAATAATACTATTTATTGCACATAACTGCACATTTATGTGTCACTATGCATTTTATAGAAACTGATTACAAATTCTGCTAATATTTGTCTACTTAATCATAATAAAAATGTATCCAGTACAATGTTGTCAATAATTAGATCATTTCCAGAACCACCTATCATCATCAATTTAAATAGTTTAATTACCAAAATTAAGACCTCAAGGAGCTAATATTTATGAACTGGTCATATTTACCTAACAATAACACTCTTATTTATTTTCCTGAACTAACCATAAAATAATATTGTCTAACACAAATCAGCTTTATTTGTTTTGAGTTAAAATTACTTTCTAATCTTCCAATACTATTTTTTTTACTCAGAAGATTAATCTATCTATTCTTCTCACTGTATTTATATCAGAAAGTTATCTGCTGTCTAATATAATTTGGAAATATTTTGAAATTTTTTCTATACCTTAAGATGACCCACAGTCATATATGCAAAACAGCATGTTATACAATCAGGTTAAAAATTGAATAAAGACTCGACACAATGATTGCTATCTAATTTTAAAATAAAAATTTAATAAAATAATTAATTAAGAAAATGGCAAAAAAAAAAAAAGAAGCATGTACAAAATCGCATTCCATTTTCATAAAATATCTTAAATCACCCTTATATGGTGGGTCTGTCTACAGAACACAAATTACCCTTGCATATAGTACTTATTTGCATATATTTTTGGTTAGGTTTAATATTTTATTAGTCTTCTCTTTGCCCCTCTAAAGACATATACATAATATTTCACAAAGTCTTTTGTTAATTACGTGCAAACAGTTTGCTAAATATCTTCTTAAAATTTTATGGTTTAGTAAAATGTATAAATAAAAATATTAAATGTATAAATTTATTTTTTATCAATTGAGTGCTAGCTTTCTGAAATATTTAATTAATTAAAATTTTGAAGATGTTATAAAATATCATTTAAAGCAATGTCATACCAGTAAATTTCCTATTTATTATTATTTACATTTACTGTGTACAGTTTTTTTCATAAGATCAGTCTAGGTTAAACTTTTTTCTTTTGCAAATTTTAATTTTTCCATGACTAGTCTTCTATATCCTTAGCTATGCCAAATTTTATTCTTTATAAGTTTAATACTTTTCATGAAATTTTTTTTTATATTAATACACCTGTTGAATTTCAGTTTTCCACAGCAGTTTGATTGGCAGAAAGGCAGAAAAATTACTGTAAAGGAATATGGATTCATCAATATTCAAAACAATGGCATTTAATACATCACATTAAAGTTAAAAGTCAGTATATAAGGAATGTTTATATCACTTACAAATATAGATTGTTATGCAGATTATAGATTAGTACAATCCAAAGTAATATTCTAATGATATTTATAAAAAAAAAGTTTTTTTTTAAAAAAAACGTCTATTATTTGCATTTAAAATTTGACAACTTTGCTCATTTGATTTTTAGGTCTATCATTTACTGAAGCATGGAATTCTCTTAAAGAGTACTTTATGGATACAAATACATCTATTTTGGCATTCACTAAAAAGAAGAATCATGACTGGTTTTTAGGCAATGATATTATTGGTAGTTTGATGAAAAGGATAATATGCAGCAAGTTTTTTTTTTTTTTTTGGCAGAATATGTGAAGTTTTATAATCAAGATGGAGATTTAGAGGTAGCAGTTCAACAACTGAAAAACAGACAAAAAATAATTGATAAAGCAATACTGCAAAAGTGATATATATTTACTGATCATTATGGTAACTTTTTTACTTTTTTTGATGCATTTCAAAATAACATAATCTTATTAAATCCATCAATGCCACAAACTACTTATATGATGATATTGGTATTTGGATTATGAGAGAAATATTTTAAATATCTTTCAATAACTAGCAGGCTATTTTTAATAAATTTACATTTAAAATAAATAACTTTCAAAACAATAATTGAAAACAAAACAGTCAAAAGTCTGATGAAAGTAAATAATATTTAATTTTTTAAAAAATGTTTCCCCACAATATAATGTGACAGTCCAGATTTTCCATTAGAAGAGGGGAAATGCATCTAACTATGGTCAGACCTAGGGTTTTGGGATAGAATGCCATGAATGATATGATGAAGTACCTAACCAATGATCATGCCTACTTCCAATGGGCTAACTCTAGATTTACACATTAAATTCAGACACAATTTATGCTAGTTTATTCATACCTCACCCTCTTTTGGATTCCACCATGCCTCAGAATTCAAGCCCAGTGAAATGTTGCACTCAGCTCTCTTCATAGTGAATTTACTTAAGAATAGGTTCCAAGTGAATGGAGGATGCATCTAAACAGATTGTTATATTATGATGTAACAAAGTGTGTGTGTATGCATGCATATCCAGTTATGAATTGATGAACAAATGGATAAATAATTTTCACAAAGTAGAGACCATTTAATGAAAATCAAGTTAACAATATTTATTAACCAACAAAATAAAAATTAAAAAACTCTTTTAGCAAATATATATATATATAGATGTGAGTGTCAAGTATGTATCTCTACCATATTAATAATTAAATGTGTTTATTACTCCAACTCTTCCCATGGTAGATATACATAAAGCCACTACATATTTACAAAGTAGATAAGAGTAACAGAAAGAAAAATTATTAATTCATTGCTACAATGATCACAAAGCTAACAAACTATTTAACAATATTTGTGTGCAATAGCTTCATAATTCAATTTCAACTGAAGAGGTTTCATCTTCTTTGATGCTCCCCTTGACTATGAACAAGTTTCCTATGAATGATAGAAAAGAATGTTCACACAAGACTATTAGTCATTCATACTGAATAAACAAATGTAAACAATCTTTAGTTAAAAAATAAACAAATAAACAACACAAACTTTATCCTGTAGTAAGTGCATGTTTTTAATATGGAATAATATCTAATAAAATTTTACCTTATTCCATATTGTAGTAAGGATGATGACAATATCTAATGTCACAATACTATGGAGGGAGAGTGGACCTAAATTTTAATTAATAACAAAAATGTTTTTGTTTAACTTAATAACCTTCTTCCCTGCACTTTTTTGACTTCAACTACAGTGGACTCTTCCAAGTTATAGAGATTTAAGTTTCCATGAGAAGAAGTGAAATAAATAAATAAAAATACAGAATTCTACAAACAAGTATGTAAATTTAAAAAAAGATTACAAAACAAATTAAGACTTTTTTCAATTTATCTTGCATAATATTCATAAATTAGACAACTAGTATCTCTTATAGATACAGTTCAGCACTCTTCTGGCTATCCTTCTATGGCAAATCATGCATTACTCATGGGTACTCTCAGTGATGTATTTGAAATGATGTTATTTCCATCTTCTGTTGTTGTTTTTGTTCTGTATCCATCTAGATGTTTAAGAAAGGGCTTTTGATGTTTCAGCAGATATTATATGGCTGAATATTAAATCATTGAACTTCCTATGGTCAGAGCTAGTAATACTTTGGCCCTATGACTATATTAAATTAGTCAGAGTACATTATTTTGCAGTTCATAAAAGATTAAAATTTTCTTAATTCACTGTTTACTATTTAATAATTTTTATAAGAACATAATTATTTTATCATGTATATAGATTATAAATTAATGTTAGATCTAAATAAGTAAATCAGATTAGGTTCTAATATATTTTTTCAATTTTAGATTATTGATGTAACAACATAAAGCACTACTGACATAGGTCCAGTATTAGATCCAAACTATCTTTTCACTGATGAAGATTATAAATTCAGAAGTTAGTTTAAAGATGTAAATATACAAACACTATCCAATAATTAGTTAAAATTATAATAGATCATTCTTGAATAGAATAAAAAACTTAAATCATGTTAATATAAAGGGGGAAAAGTATAACATTTTGTTGGTAAATTTATATAATAAATTTAAATTTATTATATAATTCGAAAATTATAATAAATCATGATAAAAAGTAAAATGCAAATGCCATAACCCTCTGCTTTATTACCCAACTTGCTTTTGAACAGAATATTTAATTTACATTCTGGCAAGCGTACTTGAAGTTCATCTTAATGCAAATCTTTTCCTACACATCATATAGTGCACCATTCACATAAAACTATTTTGTAAACAAAAAACTTTTTGATATTTAAAAAATCTAAGATAATATTTTCCATTAAAACTCGCTAAAAGACTTTAATAGAGATCTCTATAATCTATTGAGAAAAAGTACTAAAAAAGACAATTTCTAAAACATCTAGGGAGTTACATATTAGCCTGTGCCTACATTGATTATGTAATCGTAATCTTCAAAATTCTTATGAATCTTTAATTAATATTGAATATCCTAAAAAAAAATTAAAAAAAAATTAATTAGCTACTCTACTTAATCTATAAAGTCACTAATTTAGAATTGGGCCATTGATGGTGAGATTTTCTCTTCCTCCCTAGCTTCATTTTTGGATCATTTCAATGAACGTGTTTTAAAAAATGAAATACTAAATAAGATTTTATTGCCAAAATTGAAAAAAAAAAAAATTATATTTTTGTAATGCATTTTAAGTGACATTTTTTTTCAGTGTTTGAAATATATTTTGTTCGAATTTATATAATAATATTGTAAATAAACCAAATTTCAATGATATACATTTGAGGCTTATACCATTTTTCAATGGGTATAGAAACCTGGATTAATTTATTCAAGTCCCTATGATAACCATACTGATGCTAAGTTTTACATGTCAGCTACTTAAGAATATTGAACACTTAAGGATATTAAACCAATTAAGTACTCTAAAGTTATCTTATTAATATTTTTTCGAACATTTTACTATGCCAATTAAACCTGACTCTTCATTTCTATTATAATATTAATAGTTTTTTTGAGCTTTTGCTAAATAGTAAAAGAAATTATTTTATTTATATACAAATTTTCCAATCTTGTGGCCTATTAAGACAACAATTTTCAAAGGCATATTCACAAGTCTGAAACTCTCTATTTCATAGATTTGTAATCTTCATGCATATAATACATTAGTTCTCCCCACACAAAAGTATAACTATTTTATTAAATGCAAATTTGTATTCAACAAGAAATATAATGCTATTCTTCTAGTAAATGATAATTAGTATAATTTCTTTTTAAATAGCTTAAAATAATTTTAAGTATTTTCACAAAATATGAGTAATTATTAACTTTTCAAATTGTAATTATAGATAAAATTGTTTTTAAATAACTTACTGCAGACAAAGCCTTTCCAACAACTATTCTCTCCCATATAGAAACAATGGAGAAGATATTATCACACTTAAGTGGTGACATATATAAATGGTTTTTCCTCTCATATTTTAACTAGCAATAGCTAATCTTTTTTTACTAACAGTATTCAATGGTTGAATGGATTATTTATAGGCAGCTTCCTAAAAAAAGAAATTGTAAACATGATTAAAATCGAATTTGCTATGCCTGACTTCAGATTTGAACAAAAATGTGAGCATGTAAAAGCAGATATGTTATCATATATTTCAAGACTCTTCTATTACAGTTTTAAAAGATTGTTTGAATTTTCTCTTGCATTCTTATTGAGCTTTACTAAGTTAAAAATATTTCATTTCAATATGTCACAACAATGAAAATATCTCTCTAACAACACCTTGATAACTGATAAATATGAGTTTATTTGCTTTTAGTTAGAGAACAAATACAGAAGAAAAAATTTCAATCTTCTTTAATCTACAATTAGCTACTGTGCTTTAAGCTAGTGGTCTTCAACCTTTTCACACCTGCAGACCAGCAAAAAGATTTCGTGGACTGGCAGAAGTTTACAGATAATTTTTTTAAAGATGTAACCTGCTTATGGTGTTGCTTACCTTCGTATGCTGAACACTCTTTCCTGAATTGCACAGTCATACTGCTACAGACAACAGTACAATAATAATCATTTTCATTAATGTGTTTTCATTTCTACATTTATTATTTCATTGTTGAAACATGCAAAAATAAAATGTTATTCACCTGAATGTTGGGAAATATCACAGCTAGTGTAATTACATGACAATGATTATGATAAATGTAATATCTGTATTTAATGTTAAATATACAAGATGAAGAGAAGAAGTTATATATATATATATATGGAGGTTATCTCTTGATAGTAGTATGGGCAAAATAGAAATTGCGTTAACTAAAATCACCGTACAGCGGAAAAAAAGTCACCATATTTTAAATCTGAAAAAATAAAACATGTAAAAGTCTGAATTTTTGATGTTATTGTAATTTTTTTTTGTGCTGGTGTGTTGAAAGGATCAAAAAATGTAATTAAAAGGAAAAGTTTTTTTAAAAAATGGCAAAATAGACATCGCGTAATAGAAATAAAGACCCCCCCCCCAAAAAAAAAAATTACGGTATAGTTGCCATCTTTTTAAAAAAAAAAAAGACAACGAAAGTTGAAAAAGTAAAAGTTTTGATCTTATTTTAATTTTTTTTGGGGGGAGAAGGGTGGATTGAGAAATACTTTGTCTTCACTGAGAAAAAAGATAGAGACCAAAGTTATTTTTTGTTTGTTTTTATTTTTAAAAAAAGGTAACAGAAATTGGTTTTAAAAATAAAAGTTTTAGCATTTTAGTGATATACAAATAAAGCCAAAAAAAATATCACCTTATATGCCAAAAAAACGTGGATGTATTTTTAAACAAAAACAAAAAGAAAACAAAACTTGAAAAAGTCAAAAGTTTTGATCTTATTTTAATTTGGGGGTGGGGACTGGATTGAGAAATACTTTGTAAAAGTTAGAGACAAAAATTTTTGAGTTGTTTTTCTTTTTAAAAAAAAAGTGATAAAAATTGATTTCAAAAATAAAAGTTAAAGCCAAAAAAAAAATTGCCGTATAGCCAAAAAAAAAAACACTAAAAATGAAATATTAAAAGAGGGAGTAGAAAAAATTTAAGAGATCAAAAAAAGTCACATTACATTTTATTGTTTTAACACATAAACAATGCCAACAAGTGGCTCTGATTAGCTATCAAAAGACAACCAGAGTTTGTATAATAAAAAACTTTTATTTCTATTTTGAATTTTTTTTAAAAAAATAATAAAAAATTCAATTCTACACCCCCCCCCCCCATAAACATCTGTGATAAATAGAAAAACAAATTAATTTATGTATGATTGATTAGATTTTGTTTTTGTTCTGTTTCTTTTTTTTAATTGGGTAAAAATGCGATGAAAAAAAAAAATTGTTTATATTAATTAAATGTTTAAAATCTTATTATTTTGTTATTACAAACTTTCTTGTCAATCTAACATGGACCAACAGAAAACTTGTGGCCTGACACCAGTCCATGGACCAGTGTTTGAAGACCACTGCTTTAAGCCATCTTTTTTATTGTTTCTTCTTGAAAGTTACTAAAAATTAAAAAAAATTCTTCTATACTTTGTTCTTTATATTTTTCTTCTATACTTTGTTGTTATGTAAAAACAGTTAGAAAAGCATTTACTATCTAATAAATGAATTTATTTTTCATTGTGGAATTGTTTTAAATAAATTATAAGAAATAAAGAATATTTCTGAAGTATGTCATATTTCTGACATAATTTAAATATAAATAATACTTTGCAAATTAATTTCGTATTTCCTTAAATTGATCTGAAAATAAACTATTTAAATTTTTTACTACTCTAAGGATTATAATTAAACAATGAATAAATTTAATGTCTCATAATTTAAACTTCATTGTTCCCAAATTAATATATAAATAAGTACTTGTAAATATATCTTAAAATATTGTAAAAATTTAATTATTCACAAAACAAAATATATTTCTTTGAATCATAGTACAATTGGGGATTTTCAAAACATTTAACTATTATGCCATTATCAATTTTCAATTACTGTAATTTATATTATTTTTAAATGAGTAGATGTTTATCTCAGTATATTCCTATTTATATCTCTATTTTGTAAAAATCAAATTAGTTTGAATTTAGCTTATGAAATATAAATTTTGTCTTTTTTTCTTACATAATGATATCTCATAATGCTTGTAGTCTAAATGACTATAAATATTTTTTATCTTTGGTAAATGACCACTTATTTCTACTTTTTGTAATTAATGACTTCAATAATAAAAGGCAAATTTATTTCTTTATAATAACTGATTGTAAGAAATCAATCAACTAAACTAAAATAATTTTATTTCTCCATTTTTATAATTTTATACTAAAATTTAAATTTTTTTATATAACTATTTTAATATTTATTATAAATAATGCTTATGATAAAAATAAGTTAAATTTGAAATAATATTTATATATAAAATACATATTCTTTTTAGGAGCTGCATTAATTATCACTTGTAATCAACAGTTGTCAACTGCATTGTAACTATTGTGGATAATTACCATCTAAATGAATAAAAAAAACTGTTGAATAAAATATTTTCAAGATATTACTTTAAAAGTGAATGAAAATATTATTACACTAAATTTGGAAAAAAAAGGATGAATAAAATTAATGGGAAAAAAAAGTTAAAACCAAAAAACCATTATAAATGTTATTCAAAATTAAAACATAAAGGAATCTTTACTTCCATAAAATCAAAAAATTAGAAAAGAGGGATTCAACAATCTTTTGCTTTAAAAAAAAATGACTGTGAAATGGGTTCAAGGTTCATGCCACTGATATTTTTTTTTTTTTTTCTTTATCCTCTTTGACTTAGATTGTAGTGTTATTGTTATTTAAAAAACTAAAATCAATTGCTCTACCTATTTATCTAATAATCAATCAAACGATTAATCTACTTAGTCAAGCATTTTTAGCTGAGAGGTCATCACAGCCGCCTTGCAAGCAAGTAGTTGGTTGCAGATGGTTGTGGGTTCACGTCCCTGGCCGATGCTATGACATATGGAAAAAAAAAAAACAATCTACTTAATGATTAGATGATTTCATTATTATTTTCCAAGTTTCTTCTTGCATAAATCTATCTATCTAACTGATTATATATATAAATCAGTACATCATTCTGTTTATCTTTTCATCTTTTGTTTATATTCATTGTTCTGCTTATGTAACTATTTATCCATTTTTCTGCATTATCTATATATAACCATAGTTGGTTAATAAAATACAACAATGCAAAAACAATATTATAGGTTTCTAGATTGTTACCAAAAATAATCATTGATCATGTGACATAAAGTTAAATTGTAAAATTAGTGCTTATAAGAAAATGACGCTATTCCTAATATTAATAAAGAATATACATAATAATTGGGTGTTATTTTATTGTCAGCTCATTCACACTCATCTGCCCAAACTAAATTAAGAAGACCCTTTTACTTTCTAATTAATAATTTCTAATAGCCATTTACCAAACAAATATTAGGAGGTTATCTGGATTTCCTATGAGTCATCTATTTTTAAAAAATGTAATGTACTTGTTACTTGAAAAAAAAAAAAACACTATTTTTTCAGGCTGTAATCAAATGTCATTTCTAGATATTAAAAATAGCCATGTTAATATATTATTATTTTATATGCATCAATTTTCAATAATAAAGTTTGGTACTTAAAGTTTTAAAAATTTGAGAATGTCTGCTTAACTATATATGTGACAACCAACATTCAGGATTGTACTTAAGTAACTATTATATTGAGTTAATAAAAAATTTTAAAAAGATTGGGATAAAAATAGATATATCAAAGTATGAAGACCAATTATAAATAAAGATAATAACAGCAAATTATAAAATAAGTTAATTGAGTATTAACATAAGTGGTTATTTGATGGTATTATTTTGAAGATTATTTAAGTTATTATTTTGCTTAAAGAATAATTTTATAGGAAACAAACAAATGAAATAGGAAAGATTGGAAATTTTTAAAGTATGTTATCAAAAGTCTTTTTTCTTCAAATCCATATTTCAAAAATCTTCCAATATATATTTCACACTGACTTTTTTTTTCATAATTTTCTTAATAAGTTATCTTTTTTTCATTTATTTTTTACACTCAACATTTCTAATTCCATATATCTAACAATCTTTTCTATAGCTATTTTTCTCAAATCTGTAAAAGAGTTATATGATGTCAGAATGAGACAGACAGTTAATGAAAAGAGAGAATTTATTATAGAAATTGAGCATAAAAATAAAAATATAAAACATATATTGAAAAAAATTCTTGAAGAATAAAAAGAAGAGAAGCAAAGAAAAAAATTGATAAGGGTGAAAAAAGTAGTGGTTATAAATAATTTAAAGACAGAGTAAAATTTAGAAAGTGAATGTCACCATATTGATGTGTGGAAAATATTTTTTTTGGCAAATAATGTTGGTGATCAATTCTTAATATAAGCGTCATATATATCATGGCAAAAATAAGTCATCAAATATTATGCATATATTTATATGATACATTGTATTCATGCTGCCATTTTATCATTTGGGTCAGTCACAAAGTGCTTAAATATCAAATGACCTCCTGAGCAACAAATTATTTAGTCAAATAAATTTACCTTTTCACTATATAAAATGGATTAATATTTTGTTCTTACAAAGTTAATAATTTTTTATTAATCATTTACCCTAATAATAATTGTTGATCTAATTATCTATTCAATTTCTGAAGCATTTATTGGTGATCTTTGGTTCCATCACTATCATATGATTTACTTAAGCATAATTCTGACTTATGAAAACATAAGATGTAGTGCTTTCTAATCAACTTATAACAAATTATGAGATAAATTTATGACTGTCACATGACCAAGTATTTTTTTTTATAAACCAATGAAAAAAATATTTTTTTTTTAAATTAGTAAATATATTTTTAAGTATATAATTATCATTCAGTAATTTTAAAATACAATAATAAATTTAGTCTGGTGTTGGTAGCCAAGAGGTCAGTGCAGCTGCCTTGCAAGCAAGCAGTTGCTTGCAGACAGTTGTCACAAGTTCATTTCCTGGCCAATGCTTTGACATATGGAAATAATAATAATAATAATAAATTTAAACTATATTGCATATTTATATATAATTTTGTAAATATATTTCTAAGAATCACTAAAAGTACTTCTTTACTTAATTTTTTAATAATCTTTAACAAATGTATCATAATTACATTTGCTGCTTATATATGGGTATGAAGTTAACTGAAGTTTAAATTGTTCTATGTCAATTATGTTATGCTTATCACCATCTTTATCCATTGGTACAAAAGTATATTGATAGGATTTATTTAATATATCACTTTCTAAGCAGCCAATTAATTCAACATTACACTCTGTAAGTAAAGAGCTCTTTGATTTTGATGTTGAACTATTACTATAATACCCAAAATCTGATTCTTGTTCATAATTTTCTCCTCCAATAATATGAATACTTAGTTTTCGATAATACTTAGTGTTTCCTAAGAAATCATTATACCATGTTATAATATCCTTTAGTTTTATTTTATTTAAATACTCAATTTGTTTATTTAGGCGATCAAACATATATCTTTGTCCAACAATTTCTTTCAAGCTGTCATTAAAGTCTGGTAATTTTTTAGAAATTAAAAAATTTAGCAATAGAAAAAATTTTTCTTTAGAAAGATTCTTTAGTTTGTCTTTTGTTTCATGTAAAAAGTATTCAATCCTGTTGTTTATATAATAAACATTAAATTTTACTGCACGAATATGAACTGTAATCATGAAACCTAAAATATCACCATGGCAAGTCATTCTACAATTGATGTCATGTCCTAATTCTGTTTTTAAAATACTAAGACAATATATTTTCATAAAACAAATTATTAATTCTACTAAACACATTTTTTTAACACTTGAAGTTCCTATTTGATAATAATTGAAGATAACAGATTTGGAATCATATTTATTGAAAGATTTGATTCTACAATAATGACAACCACCTGGAAGTTGTAGTATTCTACCAACAGAAGGCCAAATTTTTGGAAGTTCAGAACATTTCATTTTTGACCACAGCAATTCTTCATATTTTAAAGCTTCCTTGGGAGTAATATTTCCTTGAATTAGACCTTCTATTAGTAAATTTGATTTAAATTGTTCAGCATATTCTAATAACATATTTTTGGTGATTTGTTTTAAAGTTGACAATTTATCAATCAAGTTAAAGTGAGAAAATTTAATTATGGTTTTTAATAAATCTTTAGCTATTTTCTGTGGTTGCTTGAGAATATTTAAATAAGCTTGTAATAAATCAATTTTCATAATATCAAAAACTTTTTCTGATATATTAAAAGTGCAAATGTGATTTATTATATCTTCAAAGAGAAAATATAGTTTGTCATCAAATCCCCAGACACTTATCAGAAGACCATTTTCCATTATTGTAAATTCTACATTAAGTTTTGCAACTTTAGCATTATGGGTAACTTCCATAATATTAAATTTCAATAGATGAATGAAAGTCTCAAACAAAACATAATTTTGAACAGATTGGAATATTAAAGGTGAAATGAGATAAAATTCTACATAAGCTATTGGATGGAAATTAGTAGTAGATTTTTTATACCATAATCTACTGTATTCTGTATTTAGAATTAATTTTGGAATGTCTGATACTTCTATATTTTGAGGTTTTATTTGAAAATTAGAAGCAATATATGGGTTTGTTTCTGGAAAAGAAAATAAAGAATTGGGGACAATATTACTTAAGGAAGTTAACCAATCTGATTTAATATCATATACTCCATACAACATTCCAAACCAGGGTTCTACTTTATAGCAAGTTCCTTTAATCTTATGGTTTTTAGATTGCAATGTAATTATTGCTTTGTCATATGTCATCATCTGCAAACATTGTCGAATAATATTTTTATCAAAATGATGTAAAAGAATATCACCAGTAAGATAGTCTTCAGATGGAAAATATTGCATATTTTCACACAAGGTTTCGACATAATCCAAACAATTCATTCTTTCCTGCCAATAAAATCCATTGCTAGAAATTAATTGGATTTCATCAAATATTTTTTTGTCTGGGCCTACTTGTCTTAGCATTTTAAGATACTGAAAAATATCCAGTATTACTTCAAATAAGCATGCATAACCTTCATCAGTCAGTTTGAGAATTATACTAAATAATGAGTATGCAGAAGTATATTCAAATCCACAATCATCATATCTACACCTTATTTTCAAAGCTAATAGTTTTTCTTTAAGGTTGAAAATAAGACTATTTCTACCTTTATGATTTATAAGATATGAAAGATAATACTGTGGTTTACTTCTATAAAAAGAATTCATACTTGGTAATGCCCATGTAATTTCCAATGTATGATGTTGTTGTTCTGTTATTGTTTTGTAAATTTTTAAGTATGAATCTGGATGAAAGGTCTCTGAACTTGTCCATATAGATGGTTTTGACAAACCATTGTTTGGAATTAATCCAAATACTTTTTCTACCCATTCTTCCAATGTATCCAATGATACTGCAGCTTCTATAGCAAGGGTCATATACTGAGCTGAATAATACTGAGAATGGAACTCCTTTAATTTTTTAAGAACATCTACATGTTTACTTCTAGGAATTTCTTTTAAGGATTTATAATTCCCCCACATAAATTTATCTAAAGGATGTCCTTTAACAGTCAAACTTCCTAATAACTGGTCCCTTCTCCAAAAATCATCTTGAATATTTTCATGAAATTTAAGGTCAAGAGTTTGAAGTTCTTTTTGTAAAGAATCCTTCTCCAAAAGAGGAGTAATCAGACAATTTACAAAAATATCAAAAGCTTGTAATAAGTGTTTGTTTTGAATATCAAAATAAAACTCTGTTATTTCCCCACCACAAGAAACATCACAAAAACCTCCACGTTGTGTAAGGAAGTTATTAAAACTATGTTCATCTGGATATTTATTGTTTCCCGTGAACACTACATGTTCCAATAAATGTGCTAATCCCTGAATTTCTTCAGGATCATGAAAGCTGCCTATGCCAATACATAAAGCAGCTGCAGCTATTAGCTCTTCATTGTAGTCATGATTCAGTAAAGTGCTTTTCTTTTCTTGATCTAAAATAGGCAAATCTGATATTAGCAAAGCTTTGAGACCATTATTCAACTCTATTGTTCGATAATCTCGTTTATCATTAGGTGACTTTACCGGAGATTTGTCACGAACTGGAGAAAACTTTATAGATTGTCTATTTTCTTGAATTTTCTTTTTTCTGAGTTTGCTTGATAAAAGTCTTTTATATGCTTGGCCAATAGGATGAACCATATTAATTCAAAAAAGTCGAAATTAAGTTCATATTTACTATTTCTTAACAATTGTTTATAAATTATTTAATAGTTTTAATCATAACACGTTAAAATAAAGAATGACCTCGTGAATGGAAAATAAAAATGCAAATAATAAATGTTGTAATATATTGAATCTGGTAAAAAAAAAAAAAATCTGAGAGTAAAAATATGAATCGAAAGTAGGACAATATATTAAATTATTTTCAGACTATATACAAATATATAATTGAACAAGAATTGTTAGACGAGAGAAAAATATTCAAGTTGTTCAAGCGGGTGTGATTTTTTTTTTTTAATGTTTCAAATAGTTATCTTGCAATTTTGTAAATATATATACAATTGTGATACATTCTATCTATATATATATATAGTTACTGAGAATGCGTGCTTGTTCAGCTGAACTGCCTAATAAATCAGCACAGCTATATTTTTTAAAATATTTAAAGTTTTAAATAATTATCTAAATTAAACAAGATTTCAAAGTTCATATACATATATATATATATTAATTGCGTGTCTAATAAAGTATATAGATTATTATTGGAAAATTTCGTTACATAAATATTTTGATATCTTACAGCTACATAAGAATAGGTATTATGATCTTTTGTGGCTAAGATAAACACTAACTGTTTTCTTAGCCTTAAGTGTAGGCCGCGGAAATGGCATTTTCATGTGTTTTAACACGTAAACAATGTCATCAAGCGCCGTGACCAGCTATCAAATGACAACCGAATATATATATTTTAAAAAATATTTAATATTGAAGCTGTGCATATATATACAAATATATATATATATATATGCTGGCTGCACCATTCACTGTGGACTAACTAAGACCCTAAGTCCAACCGCAGTGAATGTATGTTTCTTTTTCAAACTAAATTTATCGTTTTCTCAAATAGTTGCCTAAATTAAAGAAGGCATTGTGTTAAAGAGAAAAGATTTAATAAAATAAAATATAGAAAGTTAAAATTATATTTGCAACTATTTTTAAAATATATTTGGTAGAATTCGATAAGATAAAAATTTTCTTAATTAAATAGAATCCATTAAGAAAAGGAATTAATTAATAAAACATTTTTCTGAGTTAGATAAAATAAGAGATAACAGGAAAAATTTGAAACAACGGGCATGATTCGCTACTAATTAGCAGATTAAAGACATAATGGAAAAAGGGTATAAACAAAGAACTTTTCTTTTGTTCTTGGTCTTATGCTTGCGGGTAACCAGTGCTGAAGGTCAGAGAGAAAATCTTAAGAATTTTGTTGGAAGAAATTTTGCTGAAAGATTGGACAATACAGCGAACTCTTGCTTGCTGTACTTACTTCAAGCTGCACTCTACTCTTTCAGCATATAAATAAAAAATCCAGAAATGTGTTGCTCTGCAAAAATGCAGGGGTAACCTCTTTGCCTTCGCTCTCCTGAGCCATTCCTGAGGCCGAAGTTCTAATCATGTAAGCTAGCCAGAGAACTAAAGTGTCTGCCTTGTATCCGTGAATATCTGCCCTCAAACATGGAAAAACAAAGTTGAAGAACCAAGAAGACTTGCAGTAAACCTCTAATGAACTCATCTTGACCCACCCCATCTAGTTACCGGTAACGTTACCATAAATTAACAAAAAAATCTCTTTGTAATTTACAAATTCACTCTAACTAGAATGATGTTTTTCTATATATATGTTTTTTTTAAATCTATGTGTTCGTATCTTGTCAAATTATATTTCATTAATTGCTTTCTTTTCTTTTTTTTAGCGTAATGGGAGGGGTTATTATATATAATGGTGGCCATAGTTCTTATTAATTTAATTGAAAAATACTTCGTTTAACTTTCTGCCATTATACTCCCGTAATTAAGTTATTTATTTTATATAAATATTTATTTAGAAAGAAAAGGAAGCAAATCATAGAAAGTGCAAAACTCTATTTTAAAATCAAGATTTAAATTGCTAAATATTCTATTATAAAACTTTTCAAACTTTAACTTAGTTTTTTTTTTTTGTATATGTATAAAAGAAAGATCCTTATCAAATGCCTGTATATTTTAGTCAATGAAGGGTTACAAATTTAATGTTATATTTTGAAGAGCGTGAAATAAAACGTTCGCATTTATATTTTAGTAATAAGAGAGAGTACATTTTGACAATATGTATTAAAAATTATTAAATAGCATTGACTCTGGGGTGTGTTGGTTAAACTTCAACTAAATCAGAAAAATATCCGCCCTCTTGTTTTAGTGATCTGAATTTTATAAAAGGGAAGTTACTATTTTTCTGCGGATTTTCAGTGATAGTTGAGCTTTCTTAATATATATATTTTGCAGGGGGTTTCTTTTTTAAATTTAAAGGTCGTTGACCGTATTTATATGGCATCATGCCTCGGGTGATCTACTGGGCCGCTCAGCATATATGACAGTGCTTCTTTTGCCAAGTTTGCTTAGGTTAACATACCTACATTCGGACCTTCTGAAAAATAAATAAATTGTTCTGGATCTCATGTTGATATCAGTCCCTTCAATGTACGTAACTGGACATAAGCAACAAAAACTCCGATCCTGAATCCGGGTCACACATTTAGTGAATGGATTCCATTTTTTTTCTTTAACCTAGTTTAGAGACGGAGAGCTATCCGGTCTTGTGTTACCTCTTGGTAACTGTTATGTCTCGAGCCTCACAGCCCACTATATGCTCTCGCCTTTGTGCATGGTCTTGTATATTTATATTTATTAGGAAATCTTTCCCAAATTCTCATAGAAATGTTTCAATTATGGCTGGAAATTCCTGCTGGGGTCATTTTATCATTCTTCTTAAATCATAAGTAGGATTGTGATTTAAACCTGTTGACCACCTATTTATTTCTATGTTCTCCAACCACAGAGTTACTGAATCATGTCTCTCTCTCTTGATTTCTTTTACATAACACTTCCATTGGTTGGAATATTTTAAAGAAGAAATTATAACGTAAAATTTTGTCTGTTCTTATCATTACGATCAATGGATCTTTCATATATGTCTATCCAGTTGCAGTGAAAATAGCCTGCGACACTATTAATAAAGCATTGTATGAATTATTTTAATGTTAATGATAAAAATTTCTGTTATCTTTTATTCACTATAAATAAAACCACTTAGTATTGTTTTTCTTTTGTGACATACATATGTACATCTGATCATTATATATGTAAAAATTCCTTTTTGTGGTCTCTTCTCTCCCTGACCACTGGGCATACATTAAGATTAAATTCTAGTGAGGTTCAAGGAGTAAGTCGCTTAGTAGCAATCTAAAGGAGTAGATGAGGTTCGAACCTCTTCTATCTGCATCTCTAGGTTAGGTTAAAGCAGCTCTACTTTTCTTACTGTTACAATATATCACTATCCACCATTGGTAAAAGATGTCTATGGATACGGAGTTTATGGTTGATTTCTAACATATATATAATCTCTTGCAACACTAAGCTGCAGTTAGCTCTTAATTTAGAAGTATAACTTGCATAGTATTATGATGATACTGTAAACATAAATGCAGTGTAAATTATTTAAATAATAATTTTTAATCATTTTAACAGAAATTTTAATAATATATGTATAATAATCAATCAGGACAAACAACTTACATATTAACTGTAATTATCAAGGATTAATTATAATAGTAAATGGATAAGTTCTATCATATATATTGTAGCCTTTTGGTTTATTCCATCTATAAACCAAATGTAATAAAATGAAGTAATTGTGGAAAAAAAAATTTTTTGATGCAAGAAAAGTTAAAGGTTTTATTGGAGAAGGTAATGGCTATATAGCTCACAAGTAACATATATAGAGACAGTTTGTATTTGTATGGAATGTCTATTACTAAAGAGTTTATGAGAATTAAAATTAAACTGATTGTCAGTAGCTTTAGTTAACAGTTTCTTTCTAGAGAATAAGTTTAGAGTTATAGGAGATTATGGTGAATATTTATGTTTAGGAGTATCATAAATTATAATTGATTTTATGCTTGTAATTATAAGAGATTATGTTGGATATTTTGTGTTCATATAATCTGAATAATCAGTTTTCTATAACATGTTCTGCACAGGTATGTATGTGTGATACAGATATATGGGTTTGATTTTTTTTCTCTTTTCCTTTATAGAAACTGACATAATTTTTTTTTAAATTATTAAAAATGTAAATCTAAATAAGAAATTATTTAGATTAAATGAATGTAACCTTTGTTTGACCCAAAAAAAGTGTTAGCAAGCTTATGTTTTCAATTATATCTTCTTTAACTAATTTTCCATAAATTAATCGACAATGTGTTAATTAAAGAGATCTGGTTGCAGATCAGACAAAGTTGTTAAAAAAGTAACACTTTAGAAAGAGTTATTGTTCATTCTGAGTGGGGATTTTTTAATTAGACTTGAAGAGAAACCACTGGGGGGGGGGGGTAACATATGTTTTCTTTTTCTCTTTATCCTATAAAAACTGAAAAAAAGTAAATGGGAGAGAAACTTTTGCTAATTGAGAACAACAGGCTAACTAAGAATTAATCTATCTCTAAAGGTTTTTTTTTCCAAGTTTTAAATTTTCTTTCTCAGAATTGAATAATGTATTTGGGTTTTATAGTATACCAAAATATGAAATTCTAATTCATCTACAAATGGTGCATATCTCTTTTTCTCAAATCAATTATGAAGAAGTCAACTTTTGATAAGATATTTTCTGCTGAATATCACAATTTATCCAGTCTGCTTATAAAATTTCCTGCAAGGAGAGAATTGTCAAATTTCTTTTCTCAAATTAAAAGACCAATTCAGATTATAATAATTATTTGGCTGTTTAAAATTCATTTGAAACAATTGCAGCAATCGTCTGTATAATGTTTAAAAGTTGATTCATGTTAGTAATCAGAAACTGCTTGTTGTATAATTTGAACCTTTAAATGGAAAAGAAGAGGAAAGGAAAACAAAGTGAATTCAAATCCAGGAAGAACTCATCAAATGGAAGGTAACCAACAGAACTGTTTTAAAATTTATTAATTCTCCTGTAGCTACACTTTTGATTTAAAATAACTATCTATGTTTTTTTATCTGTCTTAATTCAAATGACTGTCTGTGTGTCTTATACACATTTAATTAAAATAACTGTCTGATGTGCAAGTATATAGCTATCTCAAGTAAAATGAACTAAATATATTAATTGATTAATCAACAGTGGAAGGAAAGGACATTTAAAGAGACTATCTGTAATGTTGATATTTATTCTTTATTTTATTTTGTTTATATAATATGTCATTTGTTGTTGTTTTTTTATTATATTTCATTTTGTTTATATGCTATGTCACACTCTAATCACTAGGTTATTTAATTTAATATTTTGTTTATGTTTAAAATGTTTGAAGGAAAGAGAAAAAATGATTTTGATACCATTTAAGTATAGATGCTAACGTAAATTTAAATTTAAAAGTAAAGAGAGAAATGATATAAATATTTTTATTATTCTTAACAAAATTTTAATTTGTGCTTAATAGTAAATATGAAGAGTGCGGGAGTGGTCATAAACCCATAATTATGCTAAAGTATTGTTGATCTGTTGGCTTGACTGTTCAAAATTGAAATAATTCATATATGTTTTGATTCGGGATTTGGTTAGTCTTTGTCATTTATCTAGGCTGGAATCAATGTATATGTGGGCATATATAAAGCTATAAATGCTTGTCATTACTGATGTCAAGTTATCCTACCACCCAATAGATGGGAAAAGGCTGTCTCATGATATATATACCATGGCAGTCGGAGATGACTAAGTTTCACTCCATTTATTTGTTAAGATAAGGAATTATTAATAAAGTTACTGTTTAAGTGTAGAAAATGTTGCATGCCAATATAGGGAATAGGTGTCTAAGAGAAGCTCTTTACACGATCCTGGATCTTAAGAAAAGATCTCTCTCCCTGGCTCAAGCAAATAGTTTAAGTTTGAAGTTGATGTTGTTGTTTTTTTATTTCCCTTATCAAGATGTGGCTGTGTGCGTGTTATAGATACAGCATGGTGATGTGTGATATGAAGAGAGTTTTCTTACATGGGACAGAATAAAGTTGCCCTGAAAGAATAGGGATTCAGTCAGTTGTATGTGTCCGATGAGGAATGACAAAGATTTTAATTAATAAACTGACCAGTCTGTGTTGATTTTTTTTTGTGAATGATGATAAATTGAGGTTGTCAAGCTGAAGAGATATACTAACCTATTAAGATATATACAGTCAAAATGTAAAGATCTGACAAGCATGAACATAAAAGGTGGATTTTGAATTTAAACCCGTTTGAAAAATCAGTAGGGGATTTTTGTGACATATCATCCTTCTTCATTAGAAATGTAAAAATTATTACCTGATAAAATAATTTAGAAATTTATGATTATTTAACATTGCTAGTTAGAATAATTGAAACTAATATATTATTTTGGAACAGTCCAATGGACAATGTTTACAATAAAAAGGGGGAAGTAGGAATTTATAGGTTTTCTCCTCTTTCAAGATAAGTTTTCTTAAAGCTAAAATATACGAAATTCTGATTCTGTGTGTGAGCATTTGTATTTATTATTATTGTCAATTATTTATTTAATAAATAAATGGGTCAAACAATAAATAAGTCATCCAGAAAATGAGTTAATTAAACAGGTATTCAAACCATAGTCTTTAGTAAACCTGAATCATGTATTTGAGTGCAACAATATTAGATTTGAGTGTGTTTTGATTTTATTTTAGTTTTTACCATATTTGTTAATGTAATAAAGTTTATTATTGTTATAAGATTACATTGTGTTTTGATGTTTCAAATATCTCCAGAATCTATATATCCAGCACCTATATTAAGGTAATATTAGTTCATATTTAAATTTAATTATTTATTTTATAATGATAATTTATTTCCAAGATCGATTTGCAGTAGTCATTATTATATTGTTTTCATATTCGATTCACATAGTTAATTTGATATTAATAATTTATTTCCATGATTGATTTACAGTATTAATTTTATCTTGAATATTCCTATATTCGATTAATATAATACATTTTGTATAAGTCACTTTTATATAATTTATTTTAACATACTTTAGTTTCACCATTAATTTGCATAATCTGATCTTATGATTTGTTTCCGTATTTTGCTTTCATAAGTAAATTTTGATTGATTTATCTGATTGATGTCCATGGTTTACTTTCGTAGTTTAACTTAGCAAGATATAATAGTTTTAAAGTTATTAATTAAAATTTGGTCAATAAATTAGAAATAACAGAATAAAATGACAGGGAATAGTTAAATTAAGTTTAATAAATCTAATCTTTTGACTCATTGTAATGTTGTGAATATTGGGAGCAGACATAAAATCCCTTTCCTGCTCTCGGTATTTAGAGTGATTCCCACTATTAAACTCGTATTAAAATTTATTTTGCATATATGGAATCATATCCATTACAGTGTAATCGCTTATATGGGCACCTCTTGACAGATCTAGACCTTGAGAAAGAGCAGTTCAATTATTAATCTAAGAGCTAGTTTGGAAGTCAAATAGCATACTATAATAAAATTATTCTACTATTATAAAAATAGGGATCATGAATTGATAGTTGATCGAAAGATATATGTGTGTTAGAGAAATAATATTAGGAATTCTCAGATTAGAGAACATAACACGGACATTCCGTGTTATATAATTGTAGCTATTGAAAGTGATAGATGCTGAGAACGAAGGATAAAGTAATGGAATTAAATGAGGAGATTTATTTGTGATAAACTTTATCTAATGTTCAATTAAATAATGAGCTTCTATTATGAACATGGATTATGAGTTCTCTGCATTAATTACTGAGTTATTTCCAGTCAGATATAAATGAGAACTGTATATAGTATTTTCTGTAGTTACCACCCGAGATCAGATATTTATAATAAAGTTGTGGAAGAAAGTTGTCTCATTATTATGAATTTTATAATAAATTTATCATGAAATATTTGCATGACTAATGCTAGGTTTGAAATTAAGACCACATAGATTGAATGGTTTTATCAATATTATTATTATCATTATTTTTTTTTTGAGAGACAATTTAATTACTTTCTCCAATATCTTCTATAGTCCTAAATTGACTAATGATGATGATCTCTGGTGGGCATTACAATTTATAGCTGCAATTTGGTGCCCCCGGTATATTTGATCCTAAAGTTAATATAACATTCAATTGACTAGCTACTTGAAATAAATGAGAGTTTATGGAGGTTAAATAAGTGAAAGAGTGCACGGAGAAAGTTGAGGTGACAATATATATATATATATTCTGCCCCATGAACATGTTCAGAGAATAGTCACATTATCGATTCATCCATTTTTTCATTTTATTTTCTTCATTGTCCAACTGTTCAATTCCTCATAATTCTTTCCATCTCTTATATCATCTAATAATGTCAATCTTTTCCATCCTTTATTTTTGCTTCCACTCGCCATTCCCTCCAAAACATCTTTCAATAAACTTTCTTTTTAATATATGTCCAATAGAGTTTTCTTTCTAATTTTCTCAGTCTTCTTTTTTCATTTTCTCTTTTCAAAACTTCTTCATTTGTTGTTTTATTCATTCAAATAATTTTTTTCATTCTTCTCCATGTCCACATCTCAAGATATGTTTCTAATTTTATTATTCATTGTTCATGCTTCATAACTATACAACAGTACACTTCACACATAGTTTTTAATTAATCTTTTCCTTAATTCTCTTTTCAAAGATCCACTTTTAATAAATGCCTCCTTTGCCAGTGCTATTCCTCCTAATTTATAAATACTTAGTCTTCTCAACATTAATCTTCATTTCATATTCCATACATTCTTCCTCTAATTTATTCAACATATTCTGAAGATACTTTTTATCTTCAGTTGTAAGAGCCACATTGTCTGCAAATCTTATATATTTTATTATTCTACCTCCAACATTTGTTTCTCTACAGTCTAAATAATTATTTAATATATCTTCTAAATAAATATTAAAAAGAACAGGTGACATATTGCATCCGTGTTTAACTTCTCTCTTTATATTCACTTCATGATTCTCCGTATTCTCCAATCTAATTCTTATCTTTTGCCCAGTATACATATTCCAAATCAATTTTCTCTCTTTCCAAAATACTTTATTTTTTAAGATGATCATAAGTTTATTTGAGACTATTTCCTAAATCCACAAAACATATACTTTTAAAAAAAAAATTTTTTTTTTCCAATATATCTCTCTGCAATTATTCTAACACCAATAGCATCTCTTGTACTTTTCCTTCTTTGAAAACCAAGCTGTTTTTCTCCAATCATATATTCTAGCAACAATTTTATTCTTTTTAGCAATTGGAAGCATTATCACCTTTAAAAAATCTTTAGGCCAAACTCTATTATTATACATTAAATTGCAAAACCCAAGTATTTCTTTTGTAGTAAATTCTCTCATTTTTTTCCAAAAATTCTATAGGTATTGCAAAAAATCTAATACTCTTACTATTCTTCATTTGTGCAACCAAGTTTATTATTTCATCTGGCAAAATGTTCATACCTTTATCATCTACTGCAATATCTTTATTTTTAAATTCATAATTAATTGAATTAATTTCTTTTCTAAATAGAGACTGAAGATGTTCTTCCCATCTTTTTAATATATCAATCTATTTCAATTCTTATCTGCAGTTTCAATTGCTAAGCATGTTTTTCCTCCAAAGTAGCATTTCTAATTTTATAAAATACCAGATCACATCTTTTCATTTATTGAAACATTTCTATCTCTCTACAGTCTTGTGTCAAACATTTTTATTTTGCTAAATCTGTTTCTCTTCTTAACTCATTATCAATTTTTCTATATGCACTTTGCCCTTCCTCAGTATTGACATTCTTCCAACTTCTCTGTTTCCATTTTTTTCCAATGTTTTCTGTTATCCAAAGTCATTTAGCTTTCTTAAATAAATAGTGCCTATTTCATTTTTTTGTTATTTTTAAAAATCTTTCTTTAATACTATACCAATACTTAACAAAACTATTAATATATTTCCTCATCTTTATTAATCAGTTTTCTTACATTTTCACATATTGAACTAATTTTTTTTTTCCATTTCTCTCAATTTATCTAAATCTCATCTTACATATTTCCCCCTGTTTTTCTTTTTAAACTCAATTTCAATTTAGTTATAATAAAATTATGATCTAAGTTTATATTAGTACTAGGCAAAGCATGTAAACTCTTAATAGCATTCTTGTATCTATCCTGAATCAATATGTAATCAATTTGATAACATTCTCTATCATCTAAAGCTTTCCATGTATACAATCTTTTTATATGATTTTTAAAACAAGTATTTGTGATTGCAAACTCATTTCCTTTACAAAATTATACAAGCTGGCTACCTCTTTCATTTCTTTTTCCAACAATTTCCAGTAATTTTCCTTTCTTTATCTTTCTCCACAATAGCATTCCAATCACTCATTAGTAATATACATTCATTTTGCCCTCATGTTGACTAATTTCCTCATCAATTTCAATATCATCATAACTAATCATCAGCATATAAACTTGTATGATTACCAAATCCCTATAATTCAGTTATTCTTACCATCACCAGCCTATTGTCAATGCAATCCACCTTTGCCATATTATTCCAAACTTTTTTTCAATGCGAACTCACTGAATAAAATAACATCACTACTTACTTCTTCAAGTCCCTTTTACATCACTTCACTTAATCCTATAACATTGATATTATTTATATTCATACTTTTTCAAATTTTCCAACTTTTGTTAATGATCTAACATTTCATGTACCAATTCTCAATTGGTCAACTCTTAATAAATAAACTTTATGAGGATTTCACAGGTTTAGAACCTGTGTAACCTCAAGTCTACTCCTTGCAGGCAAGATGCCAAAACCATTCTTAGCTAAGGTCTCAACACTAAATGTAATGATTTCTGTAGACTTACTCATAACAAAAGCAAGGGAATTATAAGACAAAGTGGTTTCCATTGTCTCCTTTGTCAGCAATAACCTCCTTAACAGCCTTAATGTGCTAGCTCATTCTCATAAAATGAACATTTGTCTACCACTTCCTCCACACCATTGTCACCTATAGTGATCTTCCACTGACCTGGAAGAATACTGTTGCTGACCCAGCACCCAGCAAGGTATTAATTTATTTATTGGCAGTCAACACTCTCCATTATACATCCACCATAATAGGAATTATGGCATTTTATAAATGTAAACACACCACTTCCTTATTTACCACTTCCTGATAGTGAATGTTGTCTTATTGTCAATGACTACTCATTTACATCTAAAGGCCATTCCTCTATTCACAATCTGGAGATGCTCTGGTGGGCAGGAAACTCATGCCCTGAAATCCAATTTTATCTAGAACTATATATATTGTATCTGCTGAAGTTTGAGGTGAGTTTCTGTATATGGTAAAATGATAGTTATGATTTTTTTTCATTGACCGATTTTGATGGTGGATATAAAGCATTAGACTGTGTTGCTATGACAATGATAATATTGATTGAAAACAAATTATTTATTTTTAATTGTATTGTATAAGATTGTGAATTGACTTTAGTCATTTTGACATAGATATATGAATAATAATGCATATAGTTTGATAAAATTATTATTCTTTCATTATTATATGTATTTTTATTATTTATAAACAATACAACTAATTGTCTGATGTCTCAAATACTTTGTTTTATTTATATAATATTATATGGGAAAGATATATATATGAAAATATATTTCTAGTGTACTATAGTGAGAATGTATTATAAATTGTTTAATTTGTATTGTATAGTAATATTTTTTATTTATTGAACGCTAACTAGAATTGATTAAAGAGTGAATAAAAGGTAATGCTATAATTACTATGATGTAAATGGGAAAAGTTATAAATAGAACTGAAGAGAAAAAGCTTTTGCTTGTTTTGGCTTCAACAAAAGTATATCTAAATTTTTTTACATGATTTTCTTTTTAATTATTTTAAAAATATCTAGTTAACTGGACTAAAATGATGAGGTGAAAATCAACAATATTTGCCCAGAACTGTATGGAGTGTCAAGGATTTATGAGGCATGACAATTTATTATAAAAATGAAAAATAATTGAAATGTAATTATTAGCATTTCAAAACCATCAGAAATTTTCTTCAATGATATCTAAATTTTAGCAACAAAAAAATGTACACAAAGATTATTTTCTCATGGATAATTTATACACAGGATAACAATTAATTTAATTTCCATAGCATCCTAATGGATGAAACTAGTTTGTGTTAACTTGTAATATTTTATGAATTGATTATTTACTAAATGAAAGGATATCTATCATTGTTGTATATATATAAATTAGTGTTTGCCCACTTATAACCTTATATAGATCAAGTATCTTCTGGATAAAAGATAATTTGGATATTTAGAAAATATTGAAATCAATCCAATGTTGTTTAAAAAATACATTAGAACTATGGTGTTCTTTAAGAAAGGCCATAAAAGACTATTACTCAGGCTGTTTGCTTATATTTATCATTATTATTGCTATAATTTTTATTTCATTTATAATGTATAGTATTTGTTGATAGAAATATTAATATTAATTTTAGGTTAAATACTAATCTATTTACATACCAAAATGTGAGTTATTTCTTCCTATGTTTGAATTTATATTTTGTAGCATAGTAATTATTATTTTAATTTAAAATATGCATTTTTTTTATTTATTAAATTATAAATTAACTTCAGATATATCACCATATATTGGTAGTTCAAAAAGATTATGTCCCAATAAATATTTATTTTATTGTATTCTTTTAAATTTAGATTACCAAATAAGTAGATTCATTAGATAGATATATATATAGATATATAGATAGATAGATAGATAGATAGATAGATAGATAGATAGATAGATAGATAGATAGATAGATAGATAGATAAATAGATAGATAGATAGATAGATAGATAGATAGATAGATAGATAGATAGATAGATAGATAGATAGATAGATAGATAGATAGATAGATAGATAGATAGATAGATAGATAGATAGATAGATAGATAGATAGATAGATAGATAGATAGATAGATAGATAGATAGATAGATAGATAGATAGATAGATAGATAGATAGATAGATAGATAGATAGATAGATAGATAGATAGATAGATAGATAGATAGATAGATAGATAGATAGATAGATAGATAGATAGATAGATAGATAGATAGATAGATAGATAGATAGATAGATAGATAGATAGATAGATAGATAGATAGATAGATAGATAGATAGATAGATAGATAGATAGATAGATAGATAGATAGATAGATAGATAGATAGATAGATAGATAGATAGATAGATAGATAGATAGATAGATAGATAGATAGATAGATAGATAGATAGATAGATAGATAGATAGATAGATAGATAGATAGATAGATAGATAGATAGATAGATAGATAGATAGATAGATAGATAGATAGATAGATAGATAGATAGATAGATAGATAGATAGATAGATAGATAGATAGATAGATAGATTCCAATTAACTTTGTATCTTATAGGAAGAATAAAAAGAAGATATATCATGAACTTTGTTATATTTTGAAAAGTATGAACATTCCATAACATTTTTTTGTGTTACATAAACATAATCATTTATAGTTAGAGTCTGCACCTATTTAAATATGAAATTAATATCAATTGAAAATCTATTACTTAAAGCATAATTGAGTTATATGATGTATTTTAAATGTTTATTTGCCATACATATGTATATTTTGATTTTAATTTATATTGATTTGTTAATAAATTTTGAATTAATTTGAAACAAACTTTCTTTATTGTCATTCAATTTTACAATGCAAATTTATTGGTTAATCATATTTAAATGAGAAGATACTCACTAATTGATTATGCCACATAATTCATTAGAAGTTATAAAGATAATTCAGAAATCAAAACCACAGGATGGGTAAGAAAGTGTAATTACATATCACTTTCTTTGCTTTGGATTTAATGTTTATTACTGAACCAGCTATCAATTTTATATAGCAATAAATCACTGATTTAACATTCTTAAATATTTAATATATAATTGGAAGCTTATTGTAATTATTTTATTAGTAACAGGTAACAGATATACTAACATAAAAATTATATATGAATTGATTTGATAATTGATGATGAGTAAAGGTAGTTGCAATGAAATGTTTATGTATTTTATTTTAAATTACTATTGATTAAAAATGAATGTTATATTGAGTCAGTATACAGCCACAAAGATTGTAATCTTATTCAGTTGGAAAACTGGTAATGGTAATATATTTTATTCTGTTATAAATTTAGTGATTTACTTTAATTGTCTTAAAAGTTTGTTGGTGTATATTGTAAATTTAGTTTACATATTAAATTTTAATATTATTTGATTATAATATATCTAATTATCTTTCACATGCTTTAGCATTTATAGTCTAAGTTTTAATAACTTAGATTTAATAAACTTAATTGGATATAATTTGTCAATTGTTGAAATAAGCATCGAATCTAAATCTATCATTTATTTTATATATTTTATGATTGGATACTGAAAGTCTTAAAGTTATTTAATAGGTTGATTTGATTTTATAATATATTAAGGTGAACTTAATTAATAAAAATATATTGATATTAGGTCAATAGCAAAGTTTGAGTTAGTAGCACTTTTATTTTATTTAGTTTAGAAATCAATTATTGAGCTATATATTTTGTAGATATCATAGATATTATAAATTTGTAGGGCATATTCAGATTTTTATTTCATAAATCTATGAATAATTTTGTTTAAATAGAAATAGAAATAATGTTTTACTTTTGGTACAAGTTTGCATTATTATAAATAATGGGTTGATTCATGAAAAATATAAAAGTATATCCATGTAATTCTTTGTCATTATTTTATATTCTATTATAAAGGATTTATATAATAGGCACATATTGTTATTTATAAATAGTGATATTTAGTTTGGCTGCAAAAAGAAATTTACTATTAACTGAAAGGAGACCCTTTGATTCCTCTTGGAGGCCTTAAAGAAACTGAGCAGGGAAAATTCTTAAATGTCCACTCCATATATTCTTGTTGTTGCAGCTGTTATTATTATGTGATTATTCATATAGTATAAAAACATGGATAGTCTTTTCACCAACATGCATGAGCCACTGTGGTGCATTTATTGGCTTTTTACCTCTAAGTTTAAGATCAAGAAATACCATGGTCTTTCTTCTCAGTTGCCTGATAAGGCAGAATGAATGTATGTGTAAATGATAAATATTATTCCAATAGATATATACAATCATGACAGACAAAAATAAATCATCCCCTTATTTCTAGGAAGCTGTAAAGTCACAAACCAAGGCAGTGGTTGGTGGCCAAAGGCAGAGGGTGCTAAAAATCCCCTGATTGCAAACCCAGGCTACCATTTGATGATGACATTTTATTTAGGTACTTAAAACTGCAAGCACTTTCAAGTGAAGGAAGATTGGAAGAATTAGAAGAAGAACTGCCTTATATTAAATGGGACATAATTGGACTTTGTGAAGTTAGAAAAAAAGATGTAGAGACAATTGTACTCTATTATAAAGAAATACATGTGGATTAGCATGTATTATAAATAAAAAGTGAAAAAACAACATTGTGGAGATTGATGGTGTATTGGACAAAGTTGCAAGATTAGTTATACAACTTAATAGCAGATACCAAATGCAGCTACTTCATGTTTATGCCTCAACATGTTCTCATAGTGATAAAATAGTAGATTTTTATATGGATGCACAAAAGTCTTTTGATCAGAGTGAATATTTTAAAATTGTTATAGGAGACTTTAATGCTAGAATTGGTAAACAAATGAAAGATAAAAGTGCTGTAGGTAATTTTGGTTATGGCAATAGAAATGAGAGATGACATAGATTTGTGGTGTTTGCAGAAAAAGAAAAACTTTATATTATAAATTTTTTTTTTAGAAATGTTAAAAGGAAATGGACATGGAAGCATCCAAATGAAGGTACAGCAGAATTGAATTATATTTTGACTAACAGAAAATACTTATTTCAAGATTGTAATGTTCTTAATACATTTAACACAGGAAGTGATTGTTGATTAGTAAGATGTAAGATATGTGTTAATGCAAAACTAGAGAGACAAAAATTATTAAGAAAAACCATATTTACAGTTGATACTACAAATCTTCAGAAACATTCTAATGAATTTAAATTAGAACTTACAAATCGGTATACACTTTTAAAAACTGCAACAAAAATAGCTGGTAGAAAGAAGCAGCAATTGATCAATAAAATTTCTACTGAGACTAGAGAATTTATGAAAAAAAGAAGGAATGTGAAGATATACAAAAATGATGTATTAAAAAGGATTGAGTACCTCGAATTTTGTAAAATGGTGTGGAAAAGAATCGAAAATGATATAAGAAAGTATAACTGTAACTAGCAAGGAAGGTTGTAGAAGAGAATAAAAGTCTGAAGAGTATAAAACATCATTTTGGTATGGTAGAAAATTTATATCTATGATAAAAAAAAAAAAGATGGAATTATTATAAAAAGAGAGATGACATCATGAAATGGGTAGAAGACTTCTATCAAGAATTATGGTAATAAAGAACAAGTACTTCCTATATCTATTATATCTTCTGAATTGCCCAGAATTTTAAATGAAGAAGTGAGACATGCAATTAAATTTATAAAAAAAGGAAAAGCTCCATGTAATGATGGAAATATAATTGATATATTAAAAGAATCATGTGAAGAAATAGAATTTTTTTAGCAAAGTTATAGCAAATATCTAAATGATAAAGATGTATCAAATGATTAGAAGAATGCAGTATTAATATTAATATTTAAAAAAGGTGATAAAGAAGATATTAGAAATTACAGACCTATCAGCCTTTTATCAGTTTTATACAAAATTTTTACCAAAAAAATTAAACTCATCAACAGAGGACATTGGATTTCTATCAACCAAGAGAACAATTTGGATTTAAAAGTGGTTTTAAACAGTATATCATATTCAGATATTGAGAGAAGTTATAGAAAGGACAAATGATTATGAGTTGTTATTATGCTTTGGATTTGTAGATTATGAAAAGGCATTTGATTCTATAAATATTTCTTCAATGATTAAAGCATTAGATCATCAAAGTATAGATCCAGGATATTGTCATATTTTGAAGAATATTTATAAAAATGCAACAGCAACAATTAGATTACATAATGATATTAGGAAAGTCTACATTAAGAAGGATATAAGACAGGGTGACTCCATATCTCCAAAACTTTTTACAGCAGTGCTGCAAGAAGTATTTTTTGGATTAAAATGGGAAGTAAATGGAGATTATTTAAGTCATTTAGATTTTGTAGATGATATAGTTGTTTTTGCAAATAATGCTTTAGAGCTGCAGGAAATGTTGCAGGAGTTATCAGATGAAAGTAGGACTAAAGATAAATGTTAAAAAGACTAAAGTAATGTTTAATGGATTTTCTAAAAATATGAAAATAAATATTGATTATGATGAGTTAGAAAAAGTTAACAGCTACATATACCTTGGTTACATTATTAATACAGATGGAAACAATTGATGAAATTAATCATAGAATTAAACTTGGTTGGAGTGCTTTTGGTAGAAATAACTTGATACTAAAAGGAAATATGCCTATGTGTTTGAAAAGGAAGGTTTTTAATAAATGTGTTTTACCAATTCTTACTTATGGATCTGAGACTTGAATATATAATAGAAAAGCAATACAAAGACTTCAGACCACTCAAAGAGGTATGGAGAGATGCATGTTAAGAGTAACAAGAAGAGATCGAAAATGCAATGTATTGTAAGAGAACAAACAGGTGTTATTGACTTCATTGAAAAAATTAAATGACTGAAGTGGAGTTGCGCTGGACATATTGCCATATGAGATGATAATAGATGAACCATTGAAATCTTAAACTGTATTTCAAGAGATTGTAAAAGACCCAGAAAGAGATCATATGTGAGATGGATTGATGAATTAAGAAAGTGTGCAGGGATCATGTAGAGAAGAGAAGCTAAAGATCACAGAAGATGGATTGATCTTGAAGAGACCTTCATCCTGCAGTGGATTGATAATGGTTGAAGGTGGTATTTAGTTGTATTGCTTAATCTTTGACTTATTGAAAATAATGTTTATATTTTAAGGTAGTTTTAAGTAATATTTTGTTTTCTATCCGTTTTAAATGCGATTGGAATTTACAAGGTTATAACAAAGATTATTATCATTGTTTTATTAACTTAAATGTTAGATTTTTATTCATTGATTGATATTCATTTTAGTTTAGTTTATTGTTTTTATTTTGTTACAAATGATAACACAATTCACGGGTATTATTATATTAAGATTGCTCTTCCTTAGTTTAATATTTTTATTCTGTTATAAATGGTTCCCAAATCTGTGGGACATTAAAAGAAGAGCATACACTTATTTTTATTCTGTTACAAATAGTGCAAATCAACTAAGGAATAAATGAAAAACCAAATAAGAGAGATCAGAGTCTCATACATATTGATAGAGAAATATAAAATTATATCTTTTGTACATTAATAATATTTTATAAGCAGTTATAATTTACCAAAAAAATTTTAAACAAATTTGTTTGAATAGTAAGTAAAATAAATATTTTGTTTGCTTAAAAAAATAAATTTGCTTATTATTGTCATTCTCTCACAATTCTCTCATAGATATTCATTGATAACTGGAAGGTTGAATGAACGAATATGTTGTATCAAATAGTAAAACTACTTAAAATGTTGTTATAATTTATTTTGGTCAGAGAGAGGATATTGTTTTTGCTATATAAAATAAGCAGATATGGAAACCAATACTGTTGAAACATTGTCAGAACCTGAAGGTGATATTAGAGAAATTTTAGGAAATTGATGGAAAGAATGCAGATTCAAAGTAGAGAAATGAATAATGGGTTTGATGTTTTAATTAATAAGTTTGATTTTTGAATTAAAGAATTAAGAGAAATGGATAATAAATTTAATGTTCAGAGTGATAAGTTAGAAGAAATAAATTAGCTAATCAAAATAAAGAATCTAAAGTAGTAAAAATAGAAAGTCACAAGGTGTCACAACAGATATTTTTAGAAACAATAACTATGATTGAAAATTTTGAAAAGGTAGAGATAAATTGTTCTAAGAATATAGTAAAAATAAGATATATATGACAGCAAAAAAAGCTTAGATAAAATCCTTGTAAATGTTGAATCATTACTACAAAATGAAAAGATAAAGACTAAAGATAGAGAATTATAAATAAAATGTGGTTAGAAAATAAAGTTATTTCTAAAGGTGTTAAAAGTTTGGAGAATAAATTTAATGATAATTTAGATAATAGATGTATAACACAAGAATATAAAAACATATAAAGTAAAGAAAAGGTGAAAAATAATTACTGAAAAAGCCATGACTGTAGTAATAAAAAAAAAGGGGGGGATATATCCTATAAGAAACAAATTAAGCAATCACTCTAAGAAAAAATTTACAGTAATGCAATGAAAGAAAAAACAGAATAAACATTCTAAGATAAGAATTAAGACTTCAAAACTTTTAATAAGTGTGACTATATGATAGATAATAATGTCAAGAATGGAATTGGAATTTTTTTATTTTATTCAAAAGTGTTGAAGATAGTTGAAAATTGCATGGGGAGAGGGAAAGCTTAATCTCAGTTTGAAACTGTTATAAGATTGGGTAGCTTTAGATCCTCAAAGACTCATGATCTAGTAATGGATTTATTGATATTATGTTTACGTATTTTTAAATCAAACTCAAAGAAACAAATGTAACTTACTGAAAATTTTAGAGTATAATTTATTTTATAATAAATGTTGTTTTAGTGTTTGAATTTGAACCCTATATTACTGATGGTAATATGATTGTACATGTTTAAAAAAAGAAAAGATGTGAAATTTTTGTTTGTAATTTGGATAGAATTAAAATATAACCTGTTGAACAAAAAGGATTTATAAAATAGTAATGTATTAGTATTTTTTTTTGACTATTGTGAAGATACTTGATACTCGAACTAAATAATTAATGATAAAAATATAGTATTATAGAAAATAAATAGCACGGAATATGGTATTATGTTCATCTCTCCTTATGTTTTATTTTGAAGAGTTATATAATCCTTAAGTTAGAAATATTTTGAAATCAATTAAAGAAGTGAGATTGCATACTAGAGTGAATATGATAAATGATAAAGACCTATAGCTATTAGATGTTAGTTAGTAATAGTTGGTTTCAAATAATTTCAATAAGAATACTAAATAATTGTCTTTATGAATAAAATCTTTGGAACATAAATTTATTTTCAAAGTTGAATAGTGGAAATAATCTTAAAAGGAATACTATATTGGAAACCAAGATGGAATTGCATTATATGAAAGAAAATTTTATTAAAGTTTTGGAAATCTCAAGACAAAAACAGTGAGTTATTTGCATTTTTATATTGGACTATTTCCATCATCTAATTTGAGTATTGAATGTCTTTAAAAAATTTGACTTTGTTTAAATAGTAACATAAGTGCTACATGTGTTTGAACATGAACTGTCTCACAAAAATACAGACTTATCTAGCTGGCCAGCCCACACAACATCAGGAGGTAACTATTCAATGCCATGTAGAAATCTCACTAATTCTATTTCAATTATTTATATATTTTATTTAATCTCATAATGATTTACTAAGGCTGTGACCTTAGAAATAAGCGTCTGAAAAATACGAAGGTAGGGACCTCTATAGGTCTTAAAACACAAGCTTACGCTATGAAGAAAAGAGAGAATCCCAAAGAGAATCCCTTCTTTACTTCAACCTACTTTTATACCTTCGTATTTTTCAGACGCTTATTTCTAAGGTTACAGCCTTAGTAAATTATTACTTAATATAATAATGGGCGTTTAATAAAATTTATAATTACAACTTTAAATTATCGTAACAGATTTCTTACTATAAGATCTTTTCATTGACTCATAGTAAATTGTAAGATTTCGCGAGTATTAATGTATTATAAGAATTGTGGACTTAATTAGTGAAGTATTGAATAGCTTCACACTCTTAGATCAAAACACTTCAGCTTCACCTATTTATATATAAAAGTAGGTTGAAGTAAAGAAGGGATTCTCTTTGGGATTCTCTCTTTTCTTCATAGCGTAAGCTTGTGTCTTAAGACCTATAGAGGTCCCTACCTTCGTATTTTTCAGACGCTTATTTCTAAGGTTACAGCCTTAGTAAATTATTACTTAATATAATAATGGGCATTTAATAAAATATATAATTACAACTTTAAATTATCGTAACAGATTTCTTACTATAAGATCTTTTCATTGACTCATAGTAAATTGTAAGATTTCGCGAGTATTAATGTATTATAAGAATTGTGGACTTAATTAGTGAAGTATTGAATAGCTTCACACTCTTAGATCAAAACACTTCAGCTTCACCTATTTATATATAAAAGTAGGTTGAAGTATAGAAGGGATTCTCTCTTTTCTTCATAGCGTAAGCTTGTGTTTTAAGACCTATAGAGGTCCCTACCTTCGTATTTTTAGACGCTTATTTCTAAGGTTACAGCCTTAGTAAATTATTACTTAATATAATAATGGGCGTTTAATAAAATTTATAATTAATCTCATAATGTAATTCTTTGTCTATTTAATACTGGCAATGTAGTGCCAGTTATGTCTATCTATTTTTAATCATTTGTTTTATGACTCTCTATAACCCTACAAAATAATATGTAATGTCTTTCATTCATTTCATGCTTTTCGTTCATTCTTTATTTGAGTGCAGTATATTTTATTAATTAATATTATTTCATGTTTATGTATTTTGATTTCATTTTAAATTGATATGCCAATCTTACCCAACCTTGCGAGTATGTCTATTTGTATAAAAATTCCTAGCTTTGGGGGAAGGATTTTAATTAATTTATTTCAATTTCATTATAAAAGTAATCACTCACTAGGTTGAAAAATAATTGAATAATTTTATATGTTTAATGGCAGATCGCCATAATGCTACTATCTTTATTAATGATAATTGTTTATTGTTAGTTATTAATGCTATTAACTAAATCATATTTTTAAATCATATTAGTATAATGACCATCAATTCTGTGATTTTAATAAAATCACTACTTACTTGTAATGCCTCATGTGTGTGCTTTTTATTATAAAGTCTTATTGCTTACTTCAATGTAAAAGAGACTCATTTAGTGAAGGGATAATCCGCTCTTCTTATTATTATGACATTCACATAGTTATTTAAATAATAGTTATTATTATAACATGGTGTGATAACTGTTCCTGCCATTACACATGATATTAGATTTAATTTAGCCTTTAATTCATGTCAAGGTCATTAGTGACGTATTTATTTATCTCACCTTTGCTAGTAGATGCCTGTGTTATTTTCGTTTTATATTTATATTTTTGCTTTGTCATTTTGGGGATTGTCAGGAACTCCAAATCTACCTCTTTCCTCACGTTTCATTCTAGTCAGGGTATACAACTACACCTTAGGATAGTTTGGTTAGAGTAGAGAATGCTCTGCATGGGATGACCCCAGGACAACCGATCTATTGCATCTTCTTACCTAGCCCATCTTGGGATCTGGATTCACAAAAATCGTGGACATGCTTCTCTCTGTAATAAAACGTTAATGTGTCTCATCGGCCAAAATGGACTAAACCCTTTTCTTACTGCCATCCATGCTAGCACTGCCAGTTGTTAATATTTTAGATGCATGCCTATTTAATAGCTATAAGTCATAACGCTGTGAGAATATGAAACCATTTATTATTTATTAATTCATTTATATTTAGAATATCGCGACCAAGTTTACATTAAGCTATCTACTCTTTAAAATGAACAATTCCCAATTGCGTCAATAATTCTGTACTTATTATTTAATATTGATCAACTCCATAAAATTATGAATGGATAAAAGCTTGTTATATAAAATATGCAAAAGGCAACGTATTCCTATCATGCTTATTATAAATTATCTTAATGTCTCTCATATGAATAATCCACAAATGCTAGAAACGGCATTGATCATATTATTATTATTATGTATATGTTGCATTTATGATAGAAGTGGTATAGATCATATCTTGATCACACATTTATATTTGGCTATAATTGTAAACAAAAACTTAATTATTTATGTACATTTCGATGGTCATTAATTACTTACTTGTCTCAATTCTAATATAGCATTAATATTGTTAAATTATTATGTAAAAGATTATTTAATTAATATCTGTATTGGCATATTAAGACCCACTTTATTACTGTACCTCTATATCTGTATCAGTTGCAACACTAACCTTGTATCATTATGGGATCCTCGTAATGATAAATTATATAACTGTAAATAAGCAATGGTACATCTTTTGCTTGAATTGGTCAATATAATACATATGTATATAAGATAATGAGAGTGTAATTATTAAAATTTATAAAAATAATTATTCAATAGTTCAAATCATTATTTTATTTAATTTCCAGTCTTATATAATATTTCATTAATAACATTGAAAAACACTGTGTAGTAAATCGAAAGATTTCACGCTGTATGTTTATAATTTGAACTCAGTCAATTAAGTGTGATGATATTTAAGATTCACGCTCTCAGATATAAATACTTTGGACTGGCTTGGATATATAGAAAGACAATTAAAGAAGAGAGTGGGGAACCACTCTTTTCTTGTTAAATTCTCTGTCCCAGTGCTTAAGATCTGATTGGTTACTAATAGTCACAAGCGCTTGAGAATTTTGCACTCGCTCAATTTAATTTTCAATACTGTCTGCACTTTATAAAAATATTATTTACATAATATTTCATTATATAATAATTCATTCTTCCTGGGTTACCTAAGACCATGCTCATCACATATAGTTTTATTTTTACCATAAGTTATTTGCTCAGTTATCTCACTTGTGCCATCCATCAATTCTTTTATTACTTAATCTGCACATCTTAAGTGTTATTTAACTATTAGTCCATATCACTATCTAGCTAGTTAGTCATCAATAATCTCAAGGTATCATGATCATGTTTCTCCACTGTGTCTCCAGGAATGGAATGAATTAAATTCATCTGTATCGCTAGAGATGTTGTTCATAGTGTTATAGATTTAGGGGATAGGCAAATAGGTTAGAATCCATGAATGCTCCTGACTTGTGTTCTGCAGGCATGACTGGATTTGAGGAACTTGTGCTCAGATTCTGGTTCTTGGTGAATGAGCATACAAATCTGACTGGTACAGTTTTTCATGATGATAAAACCATTTAAACTTTAAAGGTTTTACCTTTACTGATAAAATCTTGCATCTGTCTTCATTATTTAAGTTTGTGATGGAATTATCTTTGTGAGAAATATGGTCATCTATTTGGGTTGCATCACATCTAAGCTAATGTCATAATGCAAGTGATCCTGCTCCATCTGAGTTCCTAAACTTTGGACCTCTTGTTCTTGTCTATTCTGTACTTTTAACACTTTATCATTAATTTTCTGATACTCATTTAACTTAGTTCTAGAACTCTACCCTTATTTTGGCATTGCTATCGATACTTTTCTGATTCATATTGACCATCTTATCTTTATTACTAAAATTTCCTGGCCTTACTTCATGGCTAGTTTAAGCTCTTCTTGGCTTTGCTTCATTTCTTGGTCAAATAGTTTCTGACTCTTGCCATACTATTCTCAATTTTCATTGAGATGACTTCTTAAATCTCGGTGAAACTCTTTTTGGTTTTGCTTTATTATTTGCATACGCTCTTGTTTAAAGGCTTTCTGATTGTCATTAAACTTACTCATTACATCTCTTGATGATTTTCCTGATGTTGTTTCAATTCATGTTTAAATTCTTGTTTAAGTATTTTTTGATTCTGATCATATTTTTCTTGGTTTTCATTAATCTTAATTATCAAGCTCTACAACATTGTCATTATAAATTTATTTTGATCAGTTTTTAATGTGACAGAGACTTCATTAACTTCTCTTCTTTGTCCTAACATATCTAACTTTCTCATTTTCCATAGTTTATTTTAGATTTGTTATTTATTACTTTATTTGAGAAAGAAAAGAATATGACTTTCCTCCTCAATTCAATGTCTCAGACCAAACAAAATGAATAATTTGTTTTCTTTACTATGATTTATATGCTGAATCCTACAAATTAATTAAATCTCTACTCACATACATTTCAAATCATGTAATATATTCTTTTAATATAATATACTGCAATAACATCATCTTTCAATAGTGATTGATTTACCTATCCACAATATTATTATCCAAACTAATGTGTATATATTTTTTTTAAATTCAGCCCATATTGTGTGTAATATAGCAAAAACTTAATACTTATGCTCAAAAGATATAGCATTATGCCACTATCAACAAATTCAAATAGTGATCCCTAATACTTTCCATCTATTTTCCAAAATAACTAAGATACAATACTTTCAATAAAATCAACCAACTTCAGATATTTTTCATTATTTATTTAACAGTTGCTTCATGAGGAGAATTCAATAATATTTATTAGTAACGAACCCAAATTTTTTTAGCATTTTACTAACATATATCCCATAACTAGTGCTTTTAAAGTCACAAACATAACCTTTTATTTTATTATTATATGGCAAATTCAGGTATCATTGTCTGGTATTTTGCCTTCACATGCCCTTTTGGTATATTTAGAAGACATTTTATTTATAAAGCATTTTACAACTTTGCTATTTCTCAACTCATGTATTCTTACATCTCTATTTTTCAAAAAACAATTCAACATCTCACTCTAAATTCAAATCCTTAATAGGTACAAGTACAAATTTAAAAATTATTTATCGAGTCATTACTCAGATAGCTTATATTGATTGTAATCATTAATCAAATATTTTACTTCTATATACCTATTATTATATGACTTTAACTCTCTCTCATGGGTCATGGTTAAATACTTTAGCCCTTATAGGGCAGCCAAAATGTGAAGGAATAAATATTCTAACCATATGTGCTTAAGAACAATGCTAATGAAGAAACAATGTCTCATAAATAGATATATTTCTTTGTTGGATAAGCCAAAATGTAAAGAAAAACTAATAAATAAAAACTGCTAAAATGTAATAATAAAATAAGTGCCATTCACTGGTTAACTTGCATATTTGTGTTGTCATGAATGTAATAGAAAATATTATAACTGAACAAAACTTTTTGGCCTGCAAGTGCCTCATAGATTTGGGAAACCACATATAAACCTAGTGTTTTTCTCCATTCATGTACTAAATATTTGGACAATCTAAAATCTACTAGAGAAAGGTGGTACTTAGACAAATTATAACTAATAAATAGACAAATAAATATGTTGACTCACAAATGGCTCTAGGGCAGTTTATATTTATGTTTACAATGGATTCATAAATTTATAAGGTGTCAATGGTCCATCTGCTTTACAAAGAGAACAAAGTTCAAATAATATTTTACTTGCTAATAAGCTATAGTATGGTATATACAGTGGAATATTTTTAATTATAAATGAATTGTGTAATAAAATAGTTTGATGATGATTAGGCAATATGTAAATAAAAGTATTAAGTTAATAATTATATAAATTTATTGAAATAAGCATTAACTCATTGAGATGGCAAAAATAATGATCATAAATCTAATTTACATCAATGGCAATCTAATATCCTATCATATATTTTTAAAACATACCCACCACTTTTTTTAAGATTGCAATTAATAGATATGATATATATTTTAAATTATTAAAACATACAGTTATAAAAGGGTTAAAGATAAACTCTTTCTCACAACATAAAGAAATAAAAGTTTTTAATATTGTTATTTTTTTAAAGAAAGTGTTATCTCTCATATCCAATGATACATATAATTATATTAATGAAAATTATTAATAAAAAAGAGGACTTTAATAAATGTTTTATTGTTAAAGTTATCATTATGCCTTTTTAACATTTTTTAAGAAGAGAAACTTATCTGACAGTGATAATGTAAAAGATTTTTATTAGTGCCTGTTGCCACATTTTTGCATATATATGACTTTGTCTGATATTCCATTATTCAATGATGTTTCTGTGGTGTCTTTTTGCTAAAATAACACAAACATAGGGATCCATAAGAAATTTGAATCATTAGATGATATTCAATTATTATTCTTATCTATATTACAATTCATGGTGAATTTGACAGTTTCATAGGTTCATGGCAGTTAAGTATAGCATTTGTTGTTGTAACATTCCATTTAGTTATAAAGGTATTAAATAAAAAGGGAAGCTTTTGTTCTCCCTTTCCAAGTTTTTTTCTACTTACAATGCATTTTTCTTTGTCATAAGATCAGAAACTATTTATAAAAGTAAAGTAAATAAGCACAAACTTTTAAGCAAAAAAAAGTATATATGTTCTTACTGGAATTGTTTTCTGTAGCTATGGTAAGTCAAAATGCAATCCTTTCCTTTTTTTAAACACTGGCTTGTGAACATGTGCTTTTCTTTTTTCTAATCTTAATAAGGCAGTGTTACTATTCTATAATAACTTAAATAAAATATAATTTTTAAGTTTAATAAATAAATGGTTCATTTATTCCAGATTCATTCAAAATAATAAAATATATTTTATTAAACACATGATCCTTTTAATTGTGTTTTTATTTAGTTATTTATACACTAGAAGGAAACTATAGATAGCAACATGTGCGCATCACAACATATATATGAATGTATTTAGTCTACTCAGAGGTTCATGAGTGGGGATAATAGAATTACTTTCAGTTATTAGGATTAACTATGAATAACCAAATTAACAGAAGTTGACCAAGAATATTGAATATTTATTCATCAAAATACAGATGCAGTTTCAGATGCAAATAGTATCTTTCTTTTTTTTCCTGTTTTAATGACTTAAGTTTGTACAAAGCCTGATTATTATAAGCTTTTTGTGCCAACAATCATGTCCTTATGCTAATATAATTAGGATTATGTGTTTGTGTAATGATATTTCCATTACTTTACAGCACAACCCATAATTTTGACTTTAATTTTCCTTTTACTTTTTTAACACAATGCCTTAAGAATTAAGAAAATAATCATAGGGACAACTGTAATGTCTTGAAAGTTCTTTATTGTGATCTTTGCTTGAGGCAATATAATTACTGATGATGAAACTAGATTTGAAATAGTATTGATAGTTGATATGTTTAACCTTCAGAAATACTCCAATAAATTTGAATTTAAACTTGCAAATTCCTTAAAAGTTTAACCTTCAGAAATACTCCAATAAATTTGAATTTAAACTTGCAAATTCCTTAAAAGTATTCATAAATTTCAAAGCTGGACTATATTGAATCAAATGAATAAGAAGATAATGAATACTCTATTAAAATCTGCTGCACAGACAGCTGCTACAAAAAAATAGCTATTCAACTTTTCTATTAAGACATGACAATGTATAATTAAAAAAAAAATATGATTTTTTTTAATGATTCATTTAGAAGAACATATAATCTGGTATTCTATAAAATGGTACAAAATAGTGTTAATAATGTTATGAATTGTCAAGGAAATATATTAAAAAAACAGAGAAAAATTACAACAAATGGAAAAAAAAAACTTATTTCAGCAAAAAGAAGGAAATAGACCTTTTATTATTAAAAACAGGGAAAATAATCATGAGATCTGTAGAAATTTTTTATAAAGAAATGTAAAATAATAAAAGACAGGAAAACAAATTAACTCCTATCATTATATCTTGAAATTTCAAACATTTTAAATAAAAAGATATGGCAAACATTAAAATCTACAAAGGTGGAAAATCTACAAGAAGTGATGAAATTCTTATTGGTGTTTTAAAATAAGCAGATGAAAAAAATTGTTGACAAAGTTATATATCAAAATGTAGTAATTAAGTGGAAGAATTCAATAGTGCTGTTAATATTTAAGAAAGGTGAAAAAGAAAATATTAAAAATAACAAGCCTATCAATAATCTGTCAGTTTCAATAAAAAATCATTAAATTCATTAGAATTTATTTATGTAGAGAACATTAGACTTTTACCAATCAAAGGAACTATTTCAACACAATAAATTACATATAAATATTTAAAAAGATGATTAAATAACTAATGAGCATGAATTGCCATTATGCTTTATAGATTATGAAAAAGTATTTGACTCTGCAAGCATTTTCATAAGGATTAAACTTTTTAACACTAAGATAAAGAAACGGATATTGTTAAATTCTGAAAATATCTGCATGAGAATGTTAAGAAGATTAACATTGGTATGACATGTAATAGAAACTTCCATATCTCCAAAACATTTTAGTATAGTTTTACATGAAATATTTGCTGAATTAATATGGAAATCTAAGAAAATAAAAATATGTGCATTTTTGTAAGTTGTTTACATTTCATAAATAATATATAATTGTTTCTGCAAACAAAGCCTGTGCTTCAGAATATAACACAAAAACTATCAAATGAAAGCAAAAAGTGAATCTAAAAATAAAATTCAAAAAGATTAAAGTAACTTTCAATGATTTTTTATAAATGTGGGAAAAAAGATTGATCTTTATGAACTAAAAAAAAAATAACAACTATAAATATCATAGTCAAATTATTAATAGAGAAAAATATAGTGGATGAAATTAATTATAGAATTACACTTGGATGGAGTGTTTTTGATAGAAATAGCTTAATATTTAAAAAATATATACCTACAGATTTGAAAAAAGGTTTTTAATAAATCCATTTTACCAATTTTTATATATTAGTCTGAGATTTGGATATGTATTAATGAAGTATTGAGAGGTACATATTGAGAGTTGCAAGGATAAATCAAAAGCATTTGCAACATTCAAAAAATTAAGAAACTAAAACAAAGCTGGGATAGACTTATTGCTAAAAAAAATGAAAATAGATAGATAGATAGTTGAAATCTTAAATAGGATTGTAATGTATTTTAAAGGATCTAGAAAGAGATTGCATGTGAAATGGATGGATGCAATAAAAAAATTTTTGAGTACTATGAAAAAAAGAAGTTAAAAATCAGAGGAACTGGAAGCAGTGGTTTGATAATAATTGATAAAGAAGACAAATATTGATTGACAAGCATTTATAGTATTTCTTGGTTTATCATTTAGCTAAGATCAACCAAAGAGTAAATTAATATATAATTAGGAGAGCTAGCAATGAAGCTGTTTGGAATCTGAAAAAAAAATATCTGAGCTTCATTCATTATCTATTTGAAATCCAGTTTATATCTCACGTAGATTGGCTATCCGTTACAGCATTAGACTCCTATGCACATATAAATATAGCAGTCTTGTAAAATAGTATAATTGTGCCAAAAATGGGAAGGGGGGTTGTAATTAAAATTTTTAATTGCATATTAATTATCTCGTTAAATGATATTTTAGATTTAAAGTTTTAATTTCTTTTTTAAAAGAAATACAAATAAACAAAAATTTAATTACAATATTTATTTTACTAGTTCTTATTATAATGGCATTTTAGTAACTGGAAATGCTGCTAAATTACTTTTAAATTGTACTATATCGTAAATGCTAAGTTCTTCATCAGCCTCCTCTAGGGGCAAAAATATATACTCATATGTTTGATTAGGCATTGACTTTAACTGCGCCATCCGTGCTTCTAAAATATGTTCTAAATAATCAGACAATTTGGCCATATTTGGCCTTGTAGCTAATTTTAACTTTAAAGAATTACTTGTTTTTTTTGCTAAAAGGTTGTTCTTTTTTTTACTTAATATGGTATCATATTTTCCAGTGCCTACAATTTGGATACTCAATTTTTTATAATATTTTTTATTTTTTAAAAATTGATTAAACCATCTTTTTAGATCACGTAGTTTAATTTTTTTTAAACATTCTATCTCTTTATCCTGTCTATCGAAAACGTATTCTTGTTGAATAATTTCAGTCCAATTCCGATCAACTTCATCTTCTAATATTGGATCTTCAGAATTTTTATATGAAATTATTGATTTTAAATGGTAAAAAAACACTTCTTTAGGTAATTTCTTTAATCTTTTTCTCATTTCATTTAAAAAGTTATCAATCCTGTCATCTATATGGCACACACTGTACTTAGTTGCTTCAGTCTGTACATAAATATAAAAACCTATAATCCCTCCATTGTAAGTACATCCACAACCTATATCATACCCTAGTTGCTCTTGTGTTCTTAATATAGCAAAACAAGGTTCCTCAATTAAAGAGATTATTAGTTCAATTAAACACCATTTTTTAATTGTTATTTGTCCTACTTGATAATAATTGTAAACCAGAGAAATGGAATCATTTTTATTGAGATTTTTAATTCTGCAATAACGTTCATCATGTGGTAACTTTAAAATTCTTGAAATTGGATGCCAACTTTTTGGGAGAACAGAACATTTAATTTCTGAACACAGATACTGCTCATATTTCAATGCCTCTTCAGCAGTTATATTACCTTGTATAAGACCTTCTAAATATAAGGTAGATTTGAATTGTTCAGCATATGATAAAACCATATTTTTTGTGATTTTTTGCAAAGCAGCTCTTTTATCTATAACACTAAAATGTATCATTTTAATCAGAGATTGGTAGATTTCTTTAGCCAAATTGTCTGGCTGTATAAAAATATTATGATAAATTTGCAAAAGATTGCTTTTTAAAGCATCAAATATTTTATCTGATACATCAAAATAAGAAATATGTTTTATAATGTTTTGAAAAAGAAGAAATAGTTTATCATTAAACCCATTGACAATTATTTCTAAACCACTTTCTTCAGCAGATAATTCATAAAATAACTGAGCAATTTTAGCATTATATGCATCCTCTTGAAGATTGAACTCTATTATCTGAATCATAAAATCAAAAAGAACACAATTTTGAATTGATTGACAAGTTAAGGGTGTGATAAGATAAAAATATACATAACCTCTAGGAACTAAGAAATTGTCGTCTTTTTTGTACCATAACTTAGTTTGATCTGTAGACATAATTAATTTAGGTAATGGAGAGATATCTAGATCTTTAGATTTTATTTCAAAGTTGGAGGCAATATATGGATTTGATTCAGGAATAGAAAAATATGAATTACTAGAAATATTATTTAATTCTATTATCCAATTAGGCTCAAAATCATACCTTCCATAAGATACTCCAAACCATTGTTCTGTTTGGTTACAAATACCTTCTTTTTCATGATTTTTGGATAGTAAAAGAATTATTGCTTTATCAAAAGTCATAGCCTCTAAACACTCTATAATAATATTTTCATCAAATTCATATAAAAGAATATTACCTGTAAGGTAATCTTCAGAAGAAAAATATTGCATTTTTTCACATAAAATTTCAACATAGTCTGTAATATTTATTTGTTCTTGCCAATGAAAACCATTTTCTTCAATTATTTTTATTTCATCAAATATTCTTTTAATTGGTCCCACATCTTTCAACATTTTGATGTATTGAAATATGGCCTGCATTACGTTAAACAAATGATAATATCCTTCATCAGTCAGTGTTAAAGTTAAAGTGAATAATGTAAAAAAAGAATTATATTCAAGTCCATTATCATCATTTCCACTCCACAAGCTTAAAGCCCATAGCTTTTTCTTTAGGTAAGATAGCAGACTTCCAGGACCTTCATGACTTATTAAAAATGACAAATAGTAGTGAGGATTACTTCTATAACAACTTTTTAGACTTGGTAATACCCAAGTAATATTTAACTGGTGTACATGTTGCACGGGAACAACTTTATAAATTTTTAAGAAAGACTTTTGTTTGAAAACTTCTTTATTAGTCCATACATTTGTCTTTGGCAAACCATTATTGGGAATTTGATTAAAAATTTCAGCTACCCATTCTTCTAATTTATCTAAAGTTAACATTGCTTCAATGGTTAAAGTCATATAATGAGCAGAATAATTACGAGAATGAAACTCCCTTAATTTTTTAATTACATCTATTCGTTTGTTATTTGGAATTTCTTTTAAAGTTTTAAGATTGCCCCAGAAAAATTTCCTCAAAGGATGGCCTTTTACTGTTAGTGTGCCTAATAATTGCTGCTTTCTACATGAATCATCTTGCTTACTGCTTTGAAACTCACTATCAACACTCTCAATCTCTCTGTCTAAGCATTCTTTTCTTAACAAAGGTGACACCAAACAATTTACAAATCTCTCCAAAGCTTCTTTTAATCGAATAACTTGAACATCAAAATGATATATAGTTGCTTCATAATCAGTGCTAGCATTTGTAATACCACCATACTTTGAAAGAAATGCATCAAAGCTATTTTCTTCAGGATAATTAGCACTGCCTAAAAATAATAGATGCTCTAATAGGTGTGCTAATCCGGGAATCTCCTCTGGCTCATTAACACTTCCAATACCTATACATAAACTAACAGCTGCTATTGAGTCCTTTAAATGAACTACTTTATAAGTTTTAGGGATGCATGTGCATGCATGTTTTTGAAAAACATCACCTTGTATTTCTTTGGATTCTACATCCTCTTCTTCAATATCTTCACCTTCTTTTAGAAGTGGTAAATCTGATATAAGCAGGGCTTCTAAACCGTTATTGAGTTGAATAGCACAATATTCACGTTTATCATTTAAAGATTTAACTGGTGATTTGTTACGCTTATATAGAATAGGTTTTTCTTGTTTAATCTTTTTTGGGGCAATGGTGGAACTAGTCTTTACATAATTTCGTTTAATTCGGTGAAAATTAATTGATCTTGACCATTGTTCCAGTTTTTCTTTAATTTCGTACATCTTAGTGAAATATTATCGCAAAATAACTTCATTTATTTTTATAAGTATTTTTATAGGATTATTTACTGCATATATAATAATTTTTATTATTATTTTAAATAAATGCGATAGTAATACGTGAAGTAATAATAACTCGAGATTAGTTTTTATATATACTACTTTTTAATTCAAAACTTTTGATTCGATATTCTAAACTTAAAATAAACAATATTTTCGTTAATATTCGCACTCATAAAATAAATCAAAAGTATAAATGCTTTTATGTATATATTAATATTTGCTATTGTGAAATCTGTTCCATTTTTGAATCTAGTGATTATATTTTTAAAACAAACTTAATTTTATATAATAATTTTAAACCAAATTTTCTGAACATTATATATTTAATAAATGATAATAAATCTACAATATAAAATTAAATTCCTTATACAGAATTATACCCTCATTAAAAATAAATACAAAAAAAGAAAAAGCCTAGTTCCCAAAAAAAAAAAGGGTGGGGGGGGGGATAAAAAATAAAATTTAACTTTTGCGATGATAAACAAATAAGTCAAATAAGCAATAAACACCCATTATTTGATATCTTTCATTCCATCTAACTTTTTCTAAGAAAACTACCTTTTTGAAAGCAAAAAAACATTATTTAATTATAGCTCTCCAATATATCATCAATTATAATTTCCCATGAAAAACATTTAATATTATATCTCTTTAGACCAGTGTTTCTTCAACTCTTGGTCCGCAGCCTGGCACTGGCCGTGGAACTTTTCTGCAGGTGGAACTTTTCTGCAGGTCCGCGTGCTAGATGGGCAGTAAAAAGTTTGTAATAATAAATAATAAGAGTTTAAACTTTTAATTAATATAGCCAATTTTTATTTATTTTTTCATCTCATTTTTACCCACTTAAAAAAAAAACAGAACGAAAACAAAATCTAATCAATCATTCATAAATTAATTTGTTTTTCTAGTTATGACAGATGTTTATGGGGGGGGGGGGGATTAAATTTTTTATTACTTTTCTAAAAAAAATTAAAAAAAAAGTTTTTTTATTATATAAACTCCATATATATATATATAACTTTATCTTATATATTTAACATTGTTGTTTTGATCAGTTATAACAATTATGCTTATCTTTAAGAAAATTTATCTATAGACTTCTGCCGGTCTGCGAAATCTTATCCTTATTTTTGCTGGTCCACGGAACCTTATCCTTATTTTTACCAGTCCGCAGGTGTGAAAAGGTTGAAGACCACTGCTTTAGACTATCTATTTTATAGTTAGAGACGAATTTAACTAAAACCTTTTAACCATAATTAATTAATCCTTCCGCCCCCAAGTAATTAAAATTATTACCCAGAATGAAGTAATAAGAGAGCAGATCAGAGATAAGTGCTCTTTTTATGCATTGCTCTTTTGCTACCAACTTGAAAAGAACAGTTTTGGACTTTTGTAATTGTGCTCATGGCAAGCCAATACTTGGAGAGATCTATCTCTGAAGATATCAAAATTGATCTATAGTTATTCAATGACCTCATGTCTTATTATTTGTTTATACTTTCAAGTAAATAATTGTAAATATCTTTCGATAATATCCAAATTGTAACTTCATAATAGTTTTCTATATATATTTTTACTATTAGCAATTGTATTTCTTATATATATATATATATATATATATTGTAATGGAATGTATCTTTATATGATCTCAAATGAAAATAAACATATGAACTTTTGCAACAATAATCATTAGTTAACCAGGCTCCTAACTTTGAGGCACCAAATGTAATGGAATGTAAATGCTGCATTCCATTTAAATTGAAGAAAGAAGGCTCCAAACATTGGGAAAGCCAAATGTAATGGAAACTATATGATATATATATAAACATATCATGCTGACCACGTTGTCGTGTCAAATATAATGGAAAATATCTTTATTATACCAATCACCAGTTAACTAGGTCCCACAGTTTGTGGTGCCAAATGTAATGGACAATATATCATATAAACATATTATAAATCAAACATATTCTAAATCAAATGTAATGGAACGTCAATATGTTAGAAGAAAATAATGTTTCAAACATTGGATGAAAAATGTAATGGAATATATGTAATCTAAATAAATCCAATTGTTAAGAAAGCCTAATATAATAGATTGTATGATTTAAATGAAGAAAGACAAAATTATCCCAGTTATATTTAAATAAATTGTTTATATGCCCTTCCAACTAGCTATACATGAAATAAATTTAAAATCATATAGAGCAATGAGATCTATCCTTATAATTTATTTTCAAGGTTGATATGACTAACTAATCAAATATATATCAGAAACAAAGGGAATTCTATTAAATCCAATATACACATCTATTATGTAAATTTATGTATATCTAAACATATCAATGAATAATAATATGTGTAAGTGGCCTAAAGACTAAACAATAAGTGAAATATGAAGTTATCCTCTATTAAATTGTGAATTCAATTAATTTCATAATGACTCTGGCACTAAAAGAAAAATAAGAATAAAATATTAATACTCTTTCAAATAACTTACAAAGGCATTATCTATAAAACAAATAGTACATCCTTTATTTCTATATTATGATTTAATTTTAGGTAGTATCAATGTTTTAAATAAGTTTTGAAATACAAACCCAAATAATAAATATACATATATACTTACAATAAGTATATATATTAAATAGATAAAGACATATCTGTGCTTAACAAGTAGGTATTAATATAAATCCATATTTATATTTTTCAGATATTCAAAAAAAAAATCAAAAAAAAAAAATTATATACAGCAAATATATATAAATTATTGTTTTGGTCTGCATAAGAATTATTATATGAAGTTTAAAAAAATGGAAATACATAAATTAATAATAAAACAATTTTTATAATAAAAATTTGCGAATATAAATTTACTTATTAAAATATACATAACAACTCATATGCAACCCAAACTTATAAGCCATACTTTAAGATTTTAAATTACTTAAGTGTTAATTTTGACACCTGCTAAACGTTTATTGCTGTTAGAAAACAAGACGCTTGCATTGAATATTTATAAAAACGTTATATTTTTATAATGAAAAATAAAAGTAAACAAAAATATCGATCTCAAAAATATATTTATATATCATTTATACATATAAAATTATTTACTACCTTTCAAAGTTCACGTATTTATTTTTCTTTCAAAAGTCAACTTATTCCATAGTTTTATTCCTTTATCCATTTAATATTAGAATGCATACTAGAGCCAAATTGAATTGAAGAAATGTCATGTTAGAAAAAAATTATTAGTTTCCAAATGCACATATATACTTTATTTTTCCTTTTTAAATTTCTCTCCTTGAAAAAAATAATAATAATTGACATGTTGAATCCAATGTATTAATCACTTTTAGTTACCTCCAGATTATTATTAGATTGACCATTATAGATTCCAGATAGCTATATCAAATTTCGGCTTCAGATGCGATAAAATTCATGTGTTGAAATTTGCTTAGTTTTTCTTTTTAAACTGCCTTGGAATAAATGAAAGAAAATGGTGCAGCCCCTTGGCTGCAATATATATATATTAGCCAGTCATGTTTATGTATTGATTACAGAAATTTATCTTATTCCACTATTCTTAAGAATGGCAATTTCAAAGAAACAAAGTACAACAAATTTTTATCCTTTTGTTTGTTTAATCACTATCCTAATAATAATGGCTTCTTTTTTTTGTTGTTGCTGTTGTTCCACATTCTAGCAAATGCTGTTTTGAAAACCATTGTTACACATGTTTTATTTTAAACAATTAACATTCAAAAAAAAAAAATATTAACCATATAAAAAAAAATATTAAATCGAAAATTTATTTGACAGCTTTTAAAATATATGTATATATACATAAATAATAATATTGCATTTTTTTAATAATCACTACAAATAAAATAATCTTTTTTTTATAATCAACAATTTATATGTCTTTATTTATCTTTAATAATTAAATATTCACAGCAATGTACCATTAACTAATAAATAAAATAATATGTCCAAACAACTATAACTAATAACCATAAACGATAATAATACTCCATATATATAAACATCAAATCAAAGAGATTTTTTTAAATAACAACAAATGAGTTTTTAAATATAGATAGATTTATCGATATTTACAATATATATATATATATTAATAAAAATAAGTCATATATCACACAACAATGTTTTTATCCTATTACTGATGCCAATCTTTAAAATGAAGATGAACAATATGTTGTAAAGATACAAATTTTGTAACTTCAGTTGAAGAGTTGAATTTGAAGACTTACAGTTGTCTGAAAATTTCATATCTTCTTAATAATTAAGTATTAGATAAGTGCTTGGCTTGATCTAATGTCCTGGCTTCTCACTGAAGAGAGCCATAGCTCAAAACTGGTCTGGGTATGGGGACAATCTTAGATAAAGATTTTAAATGTTTTCTCTTATGGCATTTATCATAAAAAAGCTTATTTAAATATATTAGCAGACTCTTTATTTATTATATATATATATATATATATATATATATATATTGTACCAAACCATACTTCCCTATGGAATTCTTCTCCTAATTTTGCACTGAGCATGAAGTGATCAAGATTTAACAGGAAAAGAAATGGATACCAATTTAGCCAATTGTCTGTACCTCATATATATTGGTACTTCCAGCTAAACTGATAGAAAGAATGAATTGACAGGACTCTGCCAATTAAAAAACCCTTTTAATTGATATCTTACTCGAATGCCTGAATGTTTTGAATCTATGGTAAGTACACACATTTGAAAAGTCTATTTACAAAAAAGCTTTTGCTCGCCACTTCTAGAAAAGAATCAAAAATGAATTTTCCTCCTTCCTAGAAGGATGTGCAATACCATATGTTTAGTGGAGCATAAGAATAAGATTTAACACCCTGGTAGAGAATCTCGTGTGGCTAGCACAGTACTCTACATCTAGGGTCTTCACTGGGTAAGTTAAATGGTTATTAAAGGTGCGTGATTGATAAAGAAAGTACATTTTATCAAATAAATAATAATACGAAGACAAAACCAATTTAATATTATGATTAAATATTTATTTAATTCCAAACACCCATCACTGTTTCATACTTAAAATGATATAAAAATAAGTAAATGAATTATTATCACAAGCCTGTATATATCTTTGATGCTTTGGAATAGATAAATATATAAATACAAATTTAAATGAATAAGAAGAATACTAAATCCCTAAAGCTATTTATAATGTTTCATAATGAATGGAAGTGGTCTGAGATTTTTACCCTGTAGAAATAAGTTACACTTTGTGTGATTTGATGTATATATTTTTCAGCTAAGAGATTTTCGGTTATTTAGGCATACACTTCTACTCAGGACTTTAAAGCCTGTTTTATTGATAGCAAATATAATATACAAAAAAAACAACTATTCATACACATATTTGTACTATAAAATATTTCATTAATTTTGTATTTTACAACATGTCAATAAGGTTGCGTTAGCTCAGATACCATAGAGCATTCAACATGAGGTACTGTATCTATTTGCCTTTTACGATAAATTCTTATACATGTATATACGTGCAGCACAATTATACACTTTCTACTATTCTAAATATAAGGTTATTAGTGGACTTACAGAAAATTTACAATAAATAAACTCTTTTTTTGCACTCATCATAAGGTGCAGCAGTGACAAAAAATAATTTAAAATGATATATGGATAGATACATTTTTAGATACTCAACATGAGATATCGTACTTACTGAATATTACAAGTGTATGTGCATGTGTATACATATGTGTATTTATGTATGACAATTTTCAGGAATAACAAGAAGAAGAAAAACAAATAGCAACAAAAAAAAATCTAATTGCAACCTTTTCTGAAAATACTAGAATTTGAAATAGAAAAATGAATTAAAAGATTTGAGTAAAAGCTATATCATTATGCCTGTAATAACTGTAAACTCAATATATATATGCGAGAGACAATTCTCTCTCTCATTTTTTTTAAATGGTTAATAATAATAATAAAAATGATATTTTTCTAATTATCGGAAATGTCAGAATTAATTAATTCAGTATTATAAAATATTTTTAAAAGAAACTTATGTAAGAATCTTCATCTTCTCCTGACTGGGCTTTGAGCAGGCTTCAATTCAACTAGCTGTGCAGTGAGGATTTCATCTCATTCGGTTATGGGAAATGTGGCTTTTGTCATCATTGTGGCCGGTTGGAACTGGCACAATCACATCTTGACAATTTGGGCAGAAAAAGGGTGGGTGGATCAGTTGGTTTTCTACCCAATGGTCATTTTAGTGGAAGCTCTAGTAGATTGATTCATATTTTCTTTTTTTATATACTATAATAATTATGATTAAGTGTTCATCCACTATCTTCAATGGTTCATTAAATCTTTAAAAAAACAAGAGTTTTTAAAAAAACTGTATAATGGATTTCTTCTTAGAAAATGTCAGGAATAGTATAGTCCATAAATTAATCTCTAAGTGGCTAGATGATTGAAGAATTCTGGAGCCAAAGTAGTGAACGACTTGAATTCTAAAAAAAAAAAGAATCCCACAGCACTGACTAAAACCTATCAATCTCACTCATAAGAACCAATTCTGATAGCCCTCTGAGAAGTATGATTCAGCCAACCATTTTAATTTACCTTATCAGTTAGATTATAACATTCCTTTCTATTTTTATGATTAAATTCTACCTTTTAGGGTTTGATACAATGATTAGTTTCCATCTTGAATACTCAGGCCACTTCATTACAGATATTAATTCAAAAGAATTTTATTTTATCTATAAAAAAAAAATAACATTTTAATTTTAACATTTGTTATCAAACATTTTGCTTTTTGATTAAGTTTTTACCAAAGCAATTAATAATTTTTTGATTACAGAATAAGATTACTTTTTAGAAAAGTATGTTGGAACAATTACTTTAATTATTTATTTTATGAATATGTTCCAACAACGTGATCTTTTTGGTCAACAAAGTTTGCTTTTATCTAATTGAATTTTTCAGAGAAAAGCAAAATACATAAAATGACATATCATAAAAATATACAAAAAAGAAAAAAAAAAAATATGAGTTTATTATACGTATATCTGTGTACAATATTTCTGTGTCAATTTCATGTTACTTTAAATTGGTGTGTATGTTGGTATTTTAATGCTCAGGCTCAAACCCATTATTAATATAGCACCTTTATATATTCATTGTGCTTAATATATCCAAATTTACATGTTTATCTGCTGTAATTTTATTTACAGCAGACTCTGTGCATGGACATTTGATAATGGCTGGTACAATACCCCCTCTCTAATGAAACTTTTAAATGGGCATGACCATTTAAAGTCTTAAGTTTTTATTTATACAAATATTAAGCATATGTTTTTACTAATTTTTCTATTTTTCTTTTGAAAGTCCAAGAAGCATGATGTCGAATGGTAACAATGTGGCACCTCATCCTCCATAGCATCACTATACTCAGCCAAAACTGCATCAGCATTCCAATCCCTAGGGTCAGAGATAAAAGACAAACAGACTGCTGACATGGAGATATCTATCCTTTCTAAAACTCTGTGGCAGCCAAGCAAAGTTGAACAAAACACAAAAAATACCAAGACTATCATGTACCTAACTTTGCTGGTGCATCCATGCTCACTAACTTTTGTAGACTCACAGGATATTTTGCAACCACAGACAAAGGGCTTAGAGTTTATATATATATATATATAAGAAGAGTTGAAATTAATGCTCCCTTGCTCTTTTTATATGAGACTTACGGGTATGTTTGCATTACCCCAAATGAGTTCCAGAGAATCTTTTCTCTGCTAAAAGAATTGCTCGTATTTGTGCGTGGCAAAAAGTATTTCTTCACATGAGGCCACAGAGAATCCAAATCACACAGACATCTCCAGCCAACTCCTGCACATCCCCCATCTCCAAACCCCGAGTTCAAAAATTGCCTATACGAATCAACTTATACACCCGATGCCTGAGAGACAAAATTTCACAAGTAACCTACAGACACCTAACTTCAAAGACTGTTTTATTTAATTATGTTTACTACACCCTGGCTTTAGCAAGGGTTGTCTGAACCACGCACCTAACTCTGCCTTATTCCAATCGCCGATTATTTGTCTTTTCTTCACCCTGTTCCAACTATTTTGCCCATTTTTATCTACATCTATTTAATTCTATTTATTGCTGAAAAAGAAAATCAATTTAACATACAAATATTTACTTCATTACACTAGTATTTAAGATTCTACTTTATTTTACTTACTTTTTTTTAAAACAAAACAAAATAAAATTCAAGTATAAGTTATTTTGAATCATTATGAAATTTTCATTCGATTAGCCAGTATTTAACAGTATTTCATTTTACTTTTTTTTTTCTAAACAAAAAAAACCAACAAATTCAAGTATAAGTTATTTTAGATCATTACTTTTATTTTTAAACTATGTACTGAAATCCTCCAACCAACTTTTTCCCAACTCATTCATTTAATAATTTTTCTATACTTTATTTTTATTTCAATTGAAAATGTAGATGTCAGTTTTTCCTCAGATTAAATGGCATCTTTGCTTATCTAAATGAAAATGTCAGCGACTCAGTTTAAAGTGAAAATTGTTAAGCAATTATTAAGATAAAAGAATCTGTACTCTATATAACAAAATATCAAGCTTCGATATAATATATATATAATTATTTAAAATAAATTCCACGTCTATTTTATTTATACAGTATATTTATAGAATACAGTGTGAGCATTTGATTTATTGCTAACAATTTGAATCATAAGTACATCTTAAATATTTGTCGCTACAGAAAAAATAAACTATCATTTTGGATCTGTGATTACTCAGTAATATATTTCAAATTATCTAAGAATATCTGGTGCACCGAATATCTTTTAAAAAAATAGAGCAAACCAAGCGTGTTCATTTGTGCAGCCTGTTAATTACAGCATATATTTAAAAAAAAAAAAACAACTAACGATCGAATTTTATATAACTTCTATTATATATAGAGTCAACATTTAATTTAGTTTTTATTTACACCTATATTAAGTTTATATAGATGTACATCATGTAATTTATTTTTACCGTAATTTCCACATTTATATAATTTAACTTGTTCATTCCTTAATCGTACCATTTTTATATTTAAACCACATTGGCACCAGTTTTACTGTACCAGACCATATTTCCCTGCGGAATTCTTCTCCTAATCTTGCACTGAGCATGAAGTGATCAAGATTTAACAGGGAAAGAAATGGATACCAATTTAGCTGATTGTCTGTACTCATATATATTGGTACTTTCAGCTAAACTGATAGAAAGAGTGAATTGACAGGACTCTGTCAATTAAAAAACCCCTTTAGTTAATATCTTAATCAAATGCCCAAATGTTTAGAATCTATGGTAAGTACACACCTTTGAAAAGTCTATTTACAAAATAGCTTTTGCGTGCCACTTCTTGAAAAAAATCAAAAATGAATTTTCCCCCTTCCTAGAAGGATGTGCAATACCATATGTTCAGTGGAGCATAAGAATAAGATTTAACACCCTGGTAGAGAATCTCGTGTGGCTAGCTCAGTACTCTACATCTAGGGTCTTCACTGGGTAAGTTAAATGGTTATTAAAGGTGCATGATTGATAAAGAAAGAGTACATTTTATCAAATAAATAATAATACGAAGACAAAACCAATTTAATATTATGATTAAATATTTATTTAATTCCAAACACCCATCACTGTTTCATACTTAAAATGATATAAAAATAAGTAAATGAATTATTATCACAAGCCTGTATATATCTTTGATGCTTTGGAATAGATAAATATATAAATACAAATTTAAATGAATAAGAAGAATACTAAATCCCTAAAGCTATTTATAATGTTTCATAATGAATGGAAGTGGTCTGAGATTTTTACCCTGTAGAAATAAGTTGCACTTTGTGTGATTTGATGTATATATTTTTCAGCTAAGAGATTTTCAGTTATTTAGGCATACACTTCTACTCAGGACTTTAAAGTCTGTTTTATTGATAGGAAATATAATATACAAAAAAAAAAAAAAAAACAAATATGCATACACATATTTGCACTATAAAATATTTTATTAATTTTGTATTTTACAACATGTCAATAAGGTTGCATTAGCTCAGATACCATAGAGCACTCAACATGAGGTACTGTATCTATTTGCCTTTTACTATACATGTATATACATGCAGCACAATTATACACTTACTATTATTCTAAATATAAAGTTATTAGTGGACTTACTTATAGGAAATTTACAATAAATAAATCTTTTTGCACTCATCATAAGGTGCAGCAGTAACAAAAAAATAACTTAAAAGGATATGTGGATAAATACATTTTTAGATACTCAACATGAGGTATTGTATTTACCGAATATTACAAGTGTATGTGCGCATATATACACATGTATATTTATGTATGACAATTTTCAGGAATAACAAAAAGAAGAAAAACAAATAGCAACAAAAAAAATCTAATTGCAACCTTTTCTGAAAATACTAGAATTTGAAATAGAAAAATGAATTAAAAGATTTGAGTAAAAGCTATATCATTATGCCTGTAATAACCGTAAACTCAATATATATATGCGAGAGACAACTCTTTCTCTCTCTCTCTTTTTTAAATGGTTAATAATAATAATAATAAAAATATTTTTCTAATTATCGGAAATGTCAGAACTAATTAATTCAGTATTATAAAATATTTTTAAAAGAAACTTATGTAGGCATCCTCATCCTCTCCTACTGGGCTTTGAGCAGGTTTCAATTCAACTAGCTGTGCAGTGAGGATTTCATCACATTTGGGCATGGGCAAGGTGGCTTTTGTCATCATCATGGCTGGCTGGAACTGGCATGATCATATCTTGGCGATTTGGGCAGAGAAAGGGCGGGTGGACTGGTTGGTTTTCTACCCCACGGTCATTTTAGTGAAAGCTCTAGTAGATTGATTCATATTTTCTTTTTTTATATATTATAATAACTATGATTAAATGTTCATTCACTATCTTAAATGGTTCATTAAATCCTTAAGAAAACAAGGGTTTTTAAAAGAACTGTATAATCGATTTCTTTTTAGAAAATGTCAGAAATAATCTAGTCCATAAATTAATCTCTAAGTGGCTAGATGATTGAAGAATTCCGGAGCTAAAGTAGTGCATGACTTGAATGCCAAAGAAAGAATGAATCCCACAGCACTGACTAAAACCTATCAATCTCACTCATAAGAACCAATTCTGATAGCCCTCTGAGAAGTATGAATCAGCCAACCATTTTAATTTACCTTATCAGTTAGATTATAACATTCCTTTCTATTTTTCTGATTAAATTCTACATTTTAGGGTTTGATACAATGATTAGTTTTCATCTTGAATACTCAGGCCACTTTATTACAGATATTAATTCAAAAGAATTTTATTTTATCTATAAAAAAAAAATAACATTTTAATTTTAACATTTGTTATCAAACATTTTGCTTTTTGATTAAGTTTTTACCAAAGCAATTAATATTATTTTGATTAGGGAATAAGATTAGTTTTTAGAAAAGTATGTTGGAACAATTACTTTAATTATTTATTTTACAAATATGTTTCAACAATGTGATCTTTTTGGTCAACAAAGTTTGCTTTTCTCTATTTGAGTTTTTCAGAGAAAGGCACAATACATGAAATGACATATCATAAAAATATACAAAAAAGAAAAAAAAATACATGAGTTTATTATACTATACCTGTGTACAATATTTCTGTGTCAATTTCATGTTACTTTAAATTAGTGTGTGCATTAGTATTTTAATGCCCAGACCAAAACCCATTATTAATATAGCACATTTATATATTCGTTGTGCTCAATATATCCAAATTTACATGTATATCTGCTGTAATTGTCTTTACAGCAGACTTTGTGCATGGACATTTGATAATGCCTGGCACTGTGAATGTTTAGGTGGTTACTGGTTGGAACTTAATTATATATATATATATATGAGCAACTTAAAAGTATTGCAGTTTTTAATGTTATAATTGACTATTTATTAGTATGCATTACAGTGACATGTTTATTTCATGTTTAAAGAGGTTTATTTAAACTTCATTGTATCAATATTTCATAGTCTGTAGTCAAGTTGCAATCTTTCAATGCCCATATATATTCAATGGACCATTAGTAAGAATGGGATTTCCATTCTTGTTATTAAAAGGTGTGAAGGTTGCTTTGACAGCAGTGAGAGATATTTATTACAGTTTTTACTGTGCATGTTTAGGTGGTTAGTGGTTGGTATCTAATTATATATATATTATAACATTTTCCATCTTGCTAAGCCTCTATACACATATAAATGCGTGAGTTGATCAAGTTATGCAAAAAAGAAGAAATTTGTATTTCTATTTCTAAAAAACATAACTATATTTCCTGATCAACTTGGCCTAGAATTGTTACGATTACAATTGTGAACTGAATCAGCTTTTAATTTATAAATGAGGGTGCCAGAGTCTATTAGACTCACTGATTCTGTTTCAAATGTATCATAACTCGTAAATTAAAAAAAAATTGCTTTCAAAAGACAGTATTATATTTTATCGTAACTAAAATTATTTCCTAAATATTATTATTCCTGGAACTTATTAAACATATTGGCAAAGGTAAATTATATTTTTAAACATCACTAAACTAATATTAATAAATTTAATAATAAATTAATAACTATTATTAATAATGCACAATGAAAAAGGTTGATAAAAGTAAAATCTCTTTTATTCTAACAAACTAAAAATATGATTAAGTTAAATTGTTAATTAAATAAACTGGAGAAAATACACACACGTTAGTCCAAACATGAATACATTAATAAAAAACAACAGTTTCACAATTAAAAAAGTTCTTGGATAAATCAGTCTCTTGAACAGAAAAATTAAAGTCTCTCAGGGTCCTATTATACGTATATTTTTACGAGTTGTTTACAAAATGGTTTGTCAACAATTTAGTCACAATCAGGAATAATAAAGAGTCATGTCTTACCGGTAAGTTTAGCGAGAAGGTTGTAGATTACTATGCATAGTTTTTTGGGTTAGAATGAGCTCGGCCATTGGTTATAAGTTGATCTTGTGGTCCATTCTCCTAGTCGGTCATGAAGGCTTTTCTGGTGTCCATCTTCAGACACAATGTCCACAGAAGCTCCGGTTCACTCTGACATGCAGAATTATTTCCATGTAGAGCGATCCTGGATATATTCATTATCCAGGACTAACTATAGAGAAATAGATGAAACAAGACTCTGATCAAGCTGACCTCTTCCTTTTATATTAGAGGTCCAGTTTTCTGACTTCTGCACATACCTTTTGTTTATCAAAAACATACCCTGATAATCTCATACATTCTTTATAAAATTTATTCATTTTTCAATTACAAAGTTCTCTTTTTTTAGCAAATCTTTTGGCCATCTTTAATTAACTAAAATATTTTTCTTTTACCTTATCTTTTTACTTTTGGAATTCTTTTAATTTATTTGGATTAGTAATCTACGTGTCTTTTGTTCTCTCCAATTTTAACTTTTATTTTTAATCACATAAAAGAAATACGAAAGACAATTTTAACTTTCACTGTACATTCTTAAAAAAGTAAATTATACTAATAAAAAAAAATTAAGTTTACTTTTTTTTTTAGCTTTTACCAAGTGCCAATATATTTGTACCATATATAAATAAATGGTACTATATATATATATATGTGTGTGTGTGTGTGTGTGTTATTAAATGGCTAATTGTTTATTAAATTTATCAAAGTATTTGTCTATCTTGAATTTCGTAGTTATTGCCAATTGGCTAGATAATACATGATTTTTCATAAAAGTTATGCTTAAGTTCAGCATAAAATTCTTTACTAGATAGTCTGTTACAGTTTAATATTTTTTGCATCAACAAAGAAATATTTTTATTATATTAAATTTAGCAAAAAATTTCAGAAAATATGTATTAGGCTTCCATTTTTTGCCATTATTTTTATTAGAATCCTTCATATCCTTAAATAAATTATCCTAGTATTTTTATGCTATATTAATAAGAGTTCTGTGTCAATGGATGAAGCAACGGTTTTAGTTTTATTATATCTATTAGAAAAAAAAAGTCATATCTATCAAAAATTGTTTATATGAGTTAACAAATCTGATGGCACTTAATACTATGCTCTGATTGGAAACAAAAGTTGTATTTTAATATTAATTCTTTACATCAGTGGTCTTCAACCACCGGTCCGTGGATCAGCACTGGGCTGCAGAAGTTTTCTGCTGGTCCACAGTAGACTGGCAAAAAAGTTTGTAATAACAAAATAATAAGATTTTAAACTTTTAATCAATATAAACAATTTTTATTTATATTTTCATCGCATTTTTATTCGATTAAAAAAAAGAAACAGAACAAAAACAAAATCTAATCAATCATACATAAATTAATTTGTTTTTCTATTTATCACAGATGTTTATGGAGGTGGGGGGTAGAAAAAAGTTTTTTATTATACAAACTCTGTTTGTCTTTTGATAGCCAATCATGGCCGCTTGCCAGCATTGTTAAAACAATAAAATGTAATGTGACTTTTTTTGATCTCTTAAATTTTTTCTACTCTCTCTTTTAATATTTCATTTTTAGTGGGGTTTTTTGGCTATACAGCGATTTTTTTTTTTGCTTTAACTTTTATTTTTGAAATCAATTTTTATTACCTTTTTTTAAAAATAAAAACCAAAAAATAAGTTCTGTCTCTAACTTTTACAAAGTATTTCTCAATACATCCCCACCACCCCAAAATACAGTAAGATCAAAACTTTTGACTTTTTCAAGTTTCAATTGTTTTTTTGTTTAAAAATACGGCCACTTTTTTTTTTTTAGCCTATAAGGCAATATCTTTTTTGCCTTTATTTGTATACTGCTGATATACTAAAACTTTTATTTTTTAAAACCAATTTTTATTACCTTTTTTTTAAAATAAAAACAAACCAAAAAAACTTTTGTCTCAGTGAATCCACTTTCTCCAAAAAATTAAAAAAGATCTTTTTTGGCTTTAACTTTCATTTTTGAAATCAATTTTTATTACCATTTTTTAAAAATAAAAACCAAAAAATAAGTTCTGTCTCTAACTTTTACAAAGTATTTCTCAATACACCCCTACCACCCCAAAATAAAGTAAGATCAAAACTTTTGACTTTTTCAAGTTTCTTTTTTTTTTTTTTTTGTTTAAAAATACGCCCACTTTTTTTTTGGCTTTATTTGTATACTGCTAAAACACTAAAATTTTTATTTTTAAAACCAATTTTTATACCTTTTTTTAAAAATAAAAACAAACCAAAAAAAACTTTGTCTCAGTGAAGACAAAGTATTTTTCAACCCACTCCCCCCAAAAAAATTAAAATAAGTTCTTTTTTGGATTACCTTTTTTTAAAAAATAAAAACCAAAAAATAAGTTCTGTCTCTAACTTTTACAAAGTATTTTTTAATACACCCCTACCATCCCAAAATAAAGTAAGATCAAAACATTTGACTTTTTCAAGTTTCGTTTTTTTTTTGTTTAAAAATACACCCACTTTTTTTTGGCCTATAAGGTGATAATTTTTTTGACTTTATTTGTATACCACTAAAATACTAAAACTTTTATTTTTAAAACCAATTTCTGTTATCTTTTTTAAAAAATTAAAACAAACAAAAAATAACTTTGGTCTCTATCTTTTGACTCAGTGATGACAAAGTATTTCTCAACCCACTCCCCCCCCAAAAAAAAAAATAAGATCGAAACTTTTGACTTTTTCAACATTCAGGTGAATAACATTTTGTTCTTGCATGTTTTAACAATGAAATAATAAACGTAAAATGCAAGCACTTTAATGAGAACGATTGTTATTGTACTGTTTTCTGTAGCAGTATGACTCCACAACTTGAAAAAGAACTAGTATGCTGTTTTGGTCAGTTATAACAATTATGCTTATCTAAGGCTAAGCAGGTTACATCTTTAAGAAAATTTATCTGTAAACTTCTGCCGGTCTGCGAAATCTTATCATTATTTTTGATGGTCCGCAGGTGAGAAAAGGTTGAAGTCCATTGCTTTACATCATATTCCTTCATTTTAAAGACTGGCATCAGTAATAAGATAAAAACATTGTGGAATATAAATATTCAAATTCTCAATTTATAAGATAATTTTTTATATTAACAACTCACTGCTAAGTTAGAAAAACTAAAGTCCATCATTAAAATTAAGAATTTTATCTTTTTGGTTTCTTAAATTATAGTATACTGATTATTATATGCTTTCTTTCCAAATCAAAAACTTATTTAGGGAATGTTCTTAATATTTTAAATGCAGTCTATAAATATTTATATTTAGTAATTAATGTTAAAAAATTCAATTCCTTCTCTACCAATGATTAAAGAAAATTCTTCAACAACTCTTAGCTTGTAATATTAATATCACTTACTTTCTTTATTACTTTTGCAATGTTCATATAATTATAAGATAATATGGTTCTTATAACCTAATCAGGCTTGGTGGCATTCTGGCTCGCCAAAACACCTAACAAATGCCATTTACAAGGCCTGACTTACAGCTATAGAAAACATCTAATGTTTGTCTTAGCCATTAAAGGGCCATTGATGATAATGTAATGCAGAAATAATACGGCCTATTTCTGCTTCGCGACAGTTACTGTGAATCCACACACTTATCTTTCGTGTACAGTTTGATATAAATGTGTGTGTAGTTTGATTAGTCAAATTTTTACAATATACATTACACAATCTTTATATTTGTAATGAATTTAAGAAACCTGACTTTATAGTAATTTTCCAAATGGCCACACCTTTATTTAGAGAAGGTTTAATGTGTAAAAGCTTGCTGGGGGTACGTCAAAATGAATTCGGCCGAGTTCGCGTGCGAAATCTCATTTTCACGTGAAATACCACATAGTTCATAAAATGGCTGGCAATCGTGTAACTTTTTCTGCAGGTGCCAAAAACAGAAGCCGAGTATTTCTGCTGTCCAATAAAAATATACATGATTTTTTGTAAATTTCATAGAAAGCACATATTATAAACATGTTTAATAAGTAAAGAAGACATTTATATGTGTTTGTTGTTGTTTAAAAAAGTTTGAGTTTCTTTCTTTTGTCCGACTACGGTTACGATTTTGATATTTTTTATTTTAGCATTACAAACAACAGAACACTAACCCTAAACTAACCCTAAACCTAACCCTAAACTAACCTTAAAACTAACCCTAAACCTAACCCTAACCCTACATAGTTGTTTTGTTATGTAGAAAGCAATAATTAAGTGAAAGACATCGCTAAATAGACATCGCAAAAAAAGTTCTAGCAATCAATCAATTAATAACTAAAAAGGAGGAATGATGATAATTTGTCCAAAAACAGCGATTTAAAAATAAAAAAAAAGGTTGTCATTTACTAAATACAAAATTAAAAAGGCATGAAAAAAAAGTTATAGCAATCAATAAATTAATAACCAAAAAAACAGCGATTTAAAAATCACACAGCCCTGTAAACCATACATTGTATTGTTTTTCACTATCAAGTGGCCAAGCCCGATTACGTTATAATTACCGATAATATTAGTAAGAATTAAAAATAAAAGATTTATATAATTATATAAAAAACAAAGAGATCTACTAAGTATAACTGGAAATTTTAAAAGTTTGAATAGTTAACAGTTAAGCTTTGAAAATATAAGTAGAAAGTATAAAATATGTTAAAAATAATAAAAAATAGGTTAAAATAATTAGTAATTAAAAGATAAAAATAAATAATATTATATGTTAAAGAGAATTATATATATTGAATGTTAATATAATGAATAATGATGTAAAATATAAAAAACATATATAACATTAGAGTGAAAATTAAAAAAAAAAAATTAATAAGAATAAAATAATAAAAAATAAATGAAATAAAAATAATATATATATATGATTATATGAAGTATTGATTGATAAATATAAAAAAGGTTAAAATGTATCATATATATAAAGAAGTAATAATTATATATAGAGAAGTAAATAAAGATATATGATGGTATAGGAATATTGATTATAAGATAGAATATATGGTTCTAGTAAACTATTCACTATACAGCCTGTGTTGGCGCTGTTTCTGTGTAAAAACACAGAATTATACCGCTTTCATGGTCAAACCTACGGCTAATATACAAGTGATCATTAATATATAAGTAGATCGTATGTAGTGGTTATAATACATGGCCAATTCTTCCGCATTCAATAACACTACGTCTACTAACAATACTATGATCGTATAGTTTGCCCTTGATTTCATTGCAGGTTGAATTCCTATGCATATTGACAGAATTTGTATTGTCGCTAGAATTTCAGATGAAAGTGTGAGCATTGTCATCTTTTTCAAGTGTTTATTTGTTGATGTTTATGATTTTCTGTATTTCCCAACTAAAAGATTTTTGCATACTAGTCATTTTCAGCGTATTATTGATATTTGTCAAAAAAAATTTTTTTTGGCTAATTTTGGCTTTTTTGGGGGTCAAAAAAGACAAAAATAAAATTTCTCAAGCTCTCTGGCAGAAAATTGGAGTTGTTTGCGGAAAAATACCATTTTTGTCATGACTCGGACGAGAGTTGAAAAAGTAAAACAAAATGTTTACCATGTTATTATATTTGTGGGATGTCCCAAACAGAGAAAGTGAGGCAGTTGCATTTTTGCAAGCCCAAAACATCCTGCCATTCATTACAGTTAATTTAGTTCAGTCATATATGGTTAATAAATTTATTTTCTGGAAAGAATTTGTATTTTGTTTGTGATTATTTTTATCTGTAAATCATGTAATTAACACCCAGAATGACAATGTTAAAAAGGGGTGGCATAGTTTGTTGGACATCTCTTAATTGATTGATTGACTTTTTTTTGTTAAAAAAAATAATTCTTCTTTTGACATACCTATTCGTTCCATTAAGAAGCAAAAAGAGGTTTTTGTTGTTGTTGTTTTAAATCAATAAACAGCATGTTAAGTAGATTTTAAAAATGAACCCAAGCTAATTTTTGTTGTTAAAGAAGAATAAAAATACCGGACGTTTTATTTGTTATGAAAACAAAAAATCTTTAACAAACTTGTTCGATTCTTCAAAAAGATAAATAAATAAATCCACAGAATGTAACAAAACCGGTTAACATACATATTTTATGTATTAAAAAAACAATACCACGATTGACTTTTTGTTTTTTGTTTTTGACGTTTTCTTTGTTATTATTAAAAAAAAGCAAAAAAAATCAAAACCCGCCGCCAAAAAAAACCCCCCATATTTATAAATCTAAGAGAAAAAAGAAGTCCCGTTTTATTTATTATTATTAAAAAGAAAACAAAAAAATCAAAACCCCGTTTTATTTGTTATTATTAAAAAAAAACAAAAAAATCAAAACACGCCGCCCCCCAAAAAAAGCCCATATTTATAAATGTAAGATAAAATACCAAACAATTCTTTTCGTTTATAAGCAAATACGGACATCTGAGACGGAGTTTGTCAGACAGGTTTGAATTTTTTTTGCTAAATAAATCAACAGCAAACCCCCTCATTTTTAACATAATTCAAAAAGAAAGTGTCAATTCTAATTTTAAATAATAACAATAAAAAAAAAAAGAAAGTCGTATATGTAAAGCAAATTGTGTATATTTGAGATATTCCAAAAAAAAGTTAAAACTGTCCCTTATACTTTGAAATGTATCGAATCCAAAACAAAAAAAAAAGATATCTGTAAAAAAGAAACAGTAGATTTAGAATGGAAATACCCCCCTCCCCCAATAAAGGCGTATGTCAAAAATTATGTACTTTTGAGATCCAAAAAAAAGGTCAAAGTGTCCATTATAGTTTTAAATTTATCAAATGAAAACCAAAAAAAAAATAATTATGTCCAAAACAAACAACAACAATATATTAAATATTAAAAAAAAAAATAATTATGCCCAAAACAAACAACAACAATATATTAAATATTAAAAAAAAAAAATTATAGTCGTATGTCAAAATACGATATATTAGATAAAAAAAATCTAGCGGCCCGGTAATGTTATAACGTTCTGTTTTTAACTAGAAACAGCGCCACCAAAGGCTGCATAGTTAATAGTTTACTAGAACCAAATATATACATATATATAAAATGTAAAATTATATGTTCATTTATATTTATAATCATGTATTTGTATTGTGTTTTTATAGTTTTAAAGAAAGATGCTAGAGCAATCGAAACTGTCAATAATGAGTTATAATTATATAAAGCATTGTAAAACTAATAATGAAGTAAATGATATTAATATTATATAAATTTAACATTACAGTAAAAAAGATAAAGTTATATAACTCTTAGCTTGTATAGTTATAAGCTTGAGCAGGAGAATCAATTTAAATACCTTGGTAGTCTTTAAATAAATAAATAAAAATGTTGAAGTTTAATAAAAATTGGATAGGATTTTTTAGGATTGTGAGATAAAAGTATTTGTATACTAGATGTCTCTGTTGTGATTTACAACGTGGGTATGTACTTTAATATAAAGGTATAAATATTGGAAGCGCAGGTGGACTACTATTCATTACAAATAAAAACTAAAGAACAACAATATGATGATTATATTAGATAGAATGAGAAATTAATTATTCAACTGAGTAAAAAATATTTAATGCAGGTAACTCAAGTTTATACTCATATTGATTAAAAAAAAAAAAAGGAGGATGTTTATTTAAATATACAGAATGCTTTTAATCGGGCCAAACATTATAAAATTATTATGAAAGATTTTAATGCTAGAATTGAAATTAATTAAAGGGGATCAATGCTACGAAGACAGAAAATGAGAGAAAATAGACTTGTAAAATTAGCAGATAAAGAAAATCTATATATTAAGATTTTTTTTTTTTTGAGAAACATCCAATGAGGAAATGGATATGATAGTTATCCAAGGAAAAAATCATTATATTTTGACTAAAAAAATATCTATTTCAAGTCTATAATGTACTTACTAGATTCTGTAAAAAGGTGATTAGAAATTAGTGAGATGTAAAATATATGTTAAAACAAAACTAGAAATAAAAAATAAAAAGTGAATCTTCAGAAATATTTAATAAATTCAAATCAAAACTTATAAATCATTTTAAAATATAATAAGAGAGACGAACAAATTTAGTATAAGAAAATAATTGATACTAAGACATTTAATTTCTCAAAATAAGAAAATAAAAATTGATAGTGATGAATTAGAAGAAGTTAACAACTACACATATCTTGGTCAGATTATTATTACAGGTGGAAACACAATGAATGAAAGTAATCATAGAATTAAACTTGGTTAGAGTGCTTTTGCTAGAAATAATTTAACATTAAAAGGAAATATGCCTATATATTTGAAAAGGAAGATTTTTTAAAAATGTGAGTTACCAGTTCTTACTTATCAATGTAAGACTTGGATACTTAACAGAAGAGCATTACAGACCTCAAATCACTTAACTTAGTATAGAGAGATGCATGTTGGAGGAACAAGAAGAGATCAAAAATGAAATACATGAATGAGAGGACAAACAGAGTTTATTGACCTCATTGAAGGAATTAAGAGATTGACATTGAACTGGGCTGGGCATATTGCTAGAAAAGATGATAATAGATGGACAGTTGAAATCTTAAATTGGATTCCAAGAAGTTGTAAAAGACTTAAAAAGAGACCACATATGGGATGAATGGATGAAATAAGGAAATGTGTTGGAGTGATGTGAAAGAGAAACTGGATGGTTTAAATGTGGAGGTCTTCATTCTACAGTGGTTTAATAATAGTTAATAATAATAATGATGATGATGATGATGATAGTGAATACATTTAATTAACTGAGACAAAACCACATATTAAAATAAGAAAGAATATGAAAATGTTTTAACATGATTTATTAAGAAGAATTTCTGGAATTTTTTAAGAAGATACAAAAAGAATTAATGATGATATAAGAAAATATAATAAAGAATTGATAAGAAAAGATATAAAAAAATTGAAAATCTCAAAAATATAACAAAAGATGATACTACTATTAAAATAAGGATAATATCATACAAGTGTATGAAAATATTCTGCAAAAAGCTTTATAGTAATAAAAAATAAAAATAATAAACTAGACAAATCCTACAAATAAACATATAAATAGTACCAAGTATTTTTAATGGAGAGATAACATGTATAATAAATATATAAAGAATATAAAATCTCATACAAAAAAAACCATCTAAATAATAAAGATGAATCAAATAATTGAAAGAATTCAATAATAATATTAATTCTTAAGATGGATAAAAAAAAAATATATTAAAAATTATACACGTCACTTTTTATCAGTTCTATATGAGATCATTGCTAAGATCATTATAATTTAGTTACAAAAAATTTCTTGTCTTTTAAAGTCGTTAATCTTGGGTTAAGATTTGTAGATGTCACTACTGTTACATCTAGGCGCATAGTCTTAAGGTTACAGCTTTAATTACGCAATGAGTATGCACTTTACAAATTATTAATTACAACTTTAATCCAAATCCTAAAAAACACAATCTAAATTTAAAAGTGACTTTAACACAATCGATCACGCTGTATATAAAGAAAAGCTAAGATATTGACCAATAAAACAGGAGTTGTCACAGTGTTTGGGATTTATAGATTATGGAAAGACATTTGATTCTCAAATCATTTCTGCAGTGATTAAAGCTCTGAAACATCATTCTATAAACCTAAAATATTGTCACATTTGAAAAACTTTTTATCAAAGTTTACTAGCTGAGCTTAGATTACATAGTGACAGTAAAAAGAGTAATATCAATCAAGGTAGACATCAGAACAATTGCATCTCTCCAAAATGGTTTACAACAATTTTATGAGAAATATTTTTTAGATTAAATATAAAAATAAAGAAATGGAGATTTAAATCATTTAAATTTTGAAATGATATAATTGATCTTGAAAATAGTGTTTTAGAATATGTTATAAAAGATACTAGACAAGAGATAAAAAAGTGGAATTAAAGGTAAATGTTAAAAAAAACTAAAGTAATGTTAATTGGTTTTGTATAATGAAATAAAATAAAAATAAATAATAATGAATTGTAATAGTTACAAATATCTTGCATTATTAATATAAATGTAAGTATATGGAAAATTAATCTTAAAATAAAACTTGTATTAAGAGCTTTAAATAGAAACAAATTTATATTAAAAAAATATGCTTATGTAATTGAAAATAAAGATGTTGTGTTTACAATTCTTACACATAAATCTAAGACTCAGATGCTTAACAGAAGACTAATATTGACAATTCAGCCGCACAATGGTATATGTAGAGATTAACAAAAATATAACAAAATACATAATTCAAAGAATAAGTATGTATTATTGATATTCTTTAAAAAAATGAATAGGTCCAAACAGAGTTGGATTGGACATATTATAAAAAAAGATGACAATAGATAGTCAGTCAAAGACTTAAACTAGATTATAAAAGATGTAAAAGACTTAGAAAGAAAGTACTCATGAGATGGATGTATAAGAAAGTTTGTGAGAGTAAGTGGAGAAGCTATAAATTGAAAAACTAAATTAGACTGAGATCTTATCTTGCAGTGAATCAATAATGTTTGATAATATTGGAAATTATTTTGACCATTTTATTGTGTGGAAGTAAAATATGGATCCAACAAATAGCATAAAGTCATTAGGACATTTTTATTTAAAGATAATTCATAAGATCTTAAAATTTTGATGGCAAGGTTATATGAACCATTGAATGCTCTTTAATTTTCTAAATACAATACAATGCATTCCACCATTGTACAAACATACACTCCTTGGATTATGCATGTGAAATTAATAAATGGTATCAGATTTTCTACAAAAAAATATTGTGAACTTGATTGTCATGGAAAAGGTAGACCTCATTTCCATTGTAAAGCTTATTTCAAGACACCTTATGTTTAATATTGATTGCTTCCAATGGGAAGTTTTGCTTATGATATAATGCTATGAATAGCTTCAATTAGCCAAAATGTTGGTCTTTCAAAAAGTAAAGTTTATTGCAGAAGATAAAAAATAGCATTACAAGTTGTCATATAAATACACTAATGTATTAATCTATGATGTGTGAACTTACTTGTGGTTCATCTATCTCATTTGTAAAGTAATAATTTTCGGTTCTTTTTCTTTCAGTTTTCAATTATAGAGTTAGAATGGTTTTACTTTTTTTACAAATAACTGTTTATGATAATAAATAATAACTTAACAAGGGAATATTTTGCAATATAAAATTAAATAGTAGCTGTCCAAATTAAAAACCATGTCATAAACAAACAAACCAATAACGAAAAAAAAAAAAAAATCAAACTCATTACTATAAAATTTAAAAATCTATTACAATATAAAAATATCAAATACTGTATATCAATCATGCTTATATTCACATATTTCGATTTGATTTAAAAATCATATTTTTTATTCAATAATATAAAAATGAATTTTATTTTTTAATTATATAATTTGTACTTTTAAATTAATTTGCAGTGTTAAATCTTTATTTTAACTCTTGTCATAATTTTTTTAATAAGAATCTGTATTTAAATTGTCAGCCATTAGCACATATAAGACTTTAAACTGTTATTTTGTTGTTGCTGCTGCTGATGATTATTATTATTATTGGTGGTGGTAGTTGTAGTAGTGTAGATGTTGCTGCTGTTGTTGTTGGTATTGTTACTACTACTACTACCATTCTTCTTCTTTTTCTTCTTCTTTAATAGCAATAACTTTATTATTTTAGTTTACAAAAAATTATACAGGTTTGATTGCAAGGGTTAGTGTGGCAATCTTTTTTTTCTTGGATTTAAATTGTTTAATGTTTAAAGTTACATCAATCATTTGTAATTTATATTTAAATATCAAAGTTTTTAAATTATTAATATATCTGCAAAAAACTTACGTTATATTTTCAGGTTACTAGAGCATAGTTCAATATATAAAAACTGACACTACCAATTATTTTTGTCTCATAATATATAAAAACTGACAATAGTAATTGTTGAGCAGTTGTTTGTACTGTTTTAAATTAGAAGCTCACTGTTTGTTTGTCTGGAGGAGAAATTCCAGAAACTATATCTTTAAGTTGCTTAAATTTGTTTATAAATATTGATGTATGTTACCTGGTATTATTTCTTAAAATAAATGTACATTAAGTACACCAAAATGTAAATAGTATAAATGTATTAACCCAAATTGTCGGTGTGGTAGACTTTTGATATGAGCTTTTATTTGCTGAATTGAGAATTTTGTTTGCCTATATGATTTAAGATGAGGTTGTGAATTTTGTTTAGGGCTTGATACAAATAGAAAAGATGTTGCTGTGTTTCTTCAGTTGCATGACACAGTCCAAAGAATGGACCAATGTGTTTGTTCAGTCATCAATATCTGATACAATATGAGATAGGTAAGGCAAGCAGGTTAAGTTGAATTAAAAAATCAAATAATTTTGGTTCAAGTGATCATCTCTGAAATTTATGTAATAGTTGTTTATTGTTGATTATTCACATTGGGCATTTAGAGCAGAAATAGTGTTGGGGTATAGTAAAGTGTGAACTTGCCAGTAGGTGTATTTACCAATAGAATGCAGAGATATTCGAATGTGTATACTTTGTACTGATTTATATTATTATTATTTACATAGAATGTGCTATCTAAGTCTTACACAACTACTGTTTTTAAAACTAACAATTTGATAGGTATTGACTCACTAAATTATGATGACATTTTATTAGCAATAAAATGGCTCAAAAATAAAAAAAAGTTTGGGGTATATGTTATCTGTTTTTTATTTACAAAGGATGTACTGAACCGCTAGCTCCAGTACTTTGTTGTATCTTTAATATCTCTTCACAGCAGAGTATTTTCCTGATTCATAGAAAGTTGCAAAAGTTATATCATTACCAAAATTCAAATCAAATGATGATGGTAATTATAAACCTATTTTGTACTATTATGTGGAGCTGGAAAAATCTTTGAAAAATATGTGTATAATAAGATAGTAGATAAAATAACTAGATTATTGTTTAAAACACAACATGGCTTTATACCAGGTAGATCTGTTGAGGCTAATTTGATATATATTTAAGATGCTATTGCAAATGCAATTGATAACAGGTTGCAGCTGTATGTAATTTATTTTGATTTAAGGTAAGCATTTGACCAAGTAGATCACTCTAGATTGATTGGAAATTTGCATATTATTGGTTTTAGTTGTGAACTTCTGCAGTAGTTTGTATCTTTTATCTCAAATAGCCTTAATTTTATTTATTTTGGGTCTACAAGATCTGGAGTATCTCAAAGAAATATACTTTGACCATTACTCTTTTCAGTTTATTGTCTGGATATAGAACAATGTGTAGTTGGTTCTAATATTCTTTGCTTTACAGATGATATTAAGTTATATAAAACTATTAATAATTTTGATGATCAGAAAATTTTACAATCTGATGACAAAAGAGTTCAAGATTGGTGTATAAGAAACTATATGTAAATTAACATAGAAAAACAGTGTCATATCATTTTCTAAAAAAATCATTACAAGTATGTTCAATTATACATTAAATTCAAAAAGTATTTTAAGAAAATAATATCATAAAGATTTAGATATTGTTTTTAAAAATAATGGAACATTTAATAACAATATTTAATATATTATTGCAAAAAGTTATAAAATAATGGGTTTGATTCTTAGAAACTGTAAAATGTTTAAGAAAAATACATGTGTGTATTGTTTTATACATTGATTTTACCTATTTTAAATTAAGGATCTGTGATCTGAAACTCTTTAAATTAAGTAATAAATTAGCAATGGGAAAAGTTTATAAAAATTTCTAAAATATATTAAATATGAAATAATATGTGATGAGGTTTTACAATTTTGCTTATGATTGACAAAAGATGATTTACAAAAGTTGGAAAAATAATAATTGTTGCATAATAAGGTACATATTTCAAATTAGTTTTACATAAATTTTACAAAAACACTATGAGGTAAATACATGAAAGCAATAATACTTGTTAGTACCTTTAGGAGGTGGGGGTGAAGTTAAGTGTTCCATTGGTATATTATGGCTGCACATAAATTTGGCTTATTAGTTGGTGAGCACTATAGGTGTCAAGGTTATGTATTATTGTTCATGCATTGGGCATTTAATGCTCATTTGATGTAAGTTGGTGAAACTATCTTGTAAACTTTAGATCAGTGGTTTGATGAGGTGGGTATCTGTGTTACTCTCAAGTGTTGCAGTATTTATTCCATATTTCACCATGGTGTGATGTTGCAGCTATGATTTTATGCATGGTAGGCAATTGAGCTAGTTGAGATTCCAGACTGGAATGGAAGTGATATAGAAAGCAGTTGGAATCTGTGGCTGATATAATAATGAAGATAAAATATCTTAAATGATGTAAAATATTCCATATGGCATGGTAATAATAAATTTTGACAAATTGTTGTTATCATGTCATACATACACACCATAAAGGGGATTACAATCTTGTATTTTTGAGTCTATGTTTTAAATATTGTTTGCATTGGCTGTCCTGAAACTTCAAATTGGCTGTCATTAATAGACTTGAAATATCTTTACTAATGTCGATGTGGAAATTGTTCTTGAGGCTGCTGGCATATTTTTTCATGAGATAAAGCTGGCAATATGATAGAATATATGTTAGTACCAACCACTTGGTTATGTGGTTGTATGGCAGCCATTTTTATTGGTTTTAATAAATTAAAGGTGTCACATTTTAAAAGAAAAATCTTTTGTAAATTTAAAATTATCGTTAAAAAAGATATGAGGCATAGTTATTTGCTAATGATTAGGTTAATATATGTTAAATTTACCTGAAATATTGCAGATTTTGAGTGGTCATTTGGTGGTTTAAACCCAGAAAATTTTTCTTGTTGCCTAGCAGTACTAAAGTTTACTGCTGTGAATGAAATATTTGTTTTTGCAAATTATACATTACACACATGAATTTTTTATACCTAGAGCTTTATCTAATTAAGTAATGTTCAGTCTTTCTGATGACTTGAAATTTATCTTTAAAAAAAAACTAATATTATGCAAATTTTTAGAATTTGAAACTGGAGCTCTTGGAATGAACATGATGACAGGACTAAGATTAACTGTGGAACTACTACTACAACTACTACTACTGCTACTATTATTATTATGTTGAGATTCAAAAAGTGTTACATAAGTTACAGGTAAGGTCTCAGATACAAGTTGATACATGATATTGCATATGAAATAAGAATTTACAATATTGCTTGTGAAAGAAAAAAAACATGACTTACAGTAATTAAAAGATCATTGCATAACAAGATGCATGTGTAAAATTAGTTTTAGAATTTTTAAAATGGGATCTTGAGAAAAATACATGGAGGTTATGATAGTATAAGGGAAAACATACATGGAGTGTAGGATTGGAGTTGGTGTTAGATTAATATATAATGGTATATAAATTGGACCTATTTGGTGAAAAGGATTATAGTTTTCATGGCTGTCTTATTGTTCATGTATTATGTAAGTTGCATGTGATACAATTTGATAAATAAGATTACATATGCATAGAAAGTTTACAATTTTGTTTATGATTTAAAAAGGTGATTTATAGTAGTTGAAAGAATAATAATTATTGCATAACAAGATACATATTTCAAATTACGTTCACATAAATTTTACAAAAGCATTATGAGATAAATACATGAAAGCACATGATGATACTTGTTATTATATTTAGGGGGGATGGGTGGAGTTAGTGTTCCATTGGTATATGGCTCTACATAAATTTTGCTTATTAGTTGGTGAGCACTATAGGTGTTAAGGCTATGTCTTACTGATCATGTCTGGGGCATTTAAAGTTCATTTGAGTTATGTTGATGGGCTGATCTTGTAAACTTCTTTGGATCAGTGAGTTAATGAGGTGGGTATACTATGTTGCTCTTAAGTGGTGCTTTATTTATTCCAGTATTTGCCTGGTGTGACCTTGAAGCTATGAGTTCATGCATGGTAGGCAATTGAGCTGTTTGAGGTTCTAGAGACTGGGGTGGAAGTGATATAGAAAGAAGTTAAAATATGTGGCTGATATAATGATGGATATGAAGCAAAAAATGTCTTAAATAATGCAAAATATCCCCTGTGGTATGGTAATAATAAATATTGATAAATTGTTAGCATGTTAGATATCCACATCATAAAGGGCATTACAATATTGTGTTTTTAAGTTTAATGTTATTTGTATTGGTAATCCTGAAACTTAAAATCGGCTTATTCATTATTGGACTTAAAAATATCTTTGCTATTGCTAACATGGAAAATTTCTTGAGGATGCTGGCATATGTTTTTCATGAGCTAAAGTTTGCAATATGGTAGAATAGGTTTTTGCCTAGACCACTCAGTCATGTGGTTAAATTCAAAATTATCTTAGAAAAGATGTATGGCATAGTTAATTGTTAATGACTGGTTCAATATATGTTAAATATATTGAGTGGTCTTTGAGGGTTTAAACCAAGAAATTTTTCTTGTTGCCTAGGAATACTAAGGTTGACTGCTGCTAAAGAAGTATTTTTTTTGCAAATTATCCATTACACACACGATTTCTTTTATAACTAGAGTGATATCTAATTAGATCAAATTCAGACTTTGTGATGACTTCAAATTTATCTTTTAAAAAATAAGATTATGAAAATTCTTAGGATTGAAACAGGAGCTCTTGAAATGAATATTGTGACAGGACTAAGATTAATTGCTACTATTACTACTACTATTACTCTTATACAACTACTAGTATTATGTTTCAAAAAGGAACTTTATTGGACTAAACAATATTTACAGTTATTTCAGATTGCACACATATATTTACATTTGTAATTAGTTGATTTTCAAAACACATTGGTTTGTACATGTACATAGTATGCATTAGGGAGGATAACAGTTTTGAAAAGGACAAATACTTATGATGATATGACAAAGGCTAAATACTTATGGTGCTATGACAAAGTTTAGTATTATAATTCTGATGATTTCTGCTTTGATTGGTGAAAGATTATATAAATATCACTGTTTGGATTACAAATTTCACGTCTTCTTTTATAGTGCTACCATTTGAAATTGATTGAAAACAAGATTTACATTCAGAAATTATTTCTAATGAATTACCCATGTGGGCAATGTATAAGTTTATTTGTAGGCTATATTAGAATACATTATTTTGTTATTTCTATTTGCAGTTCATTGTATTTGAATATTACTTGTTTAAATCCCTATTTTGTTGTAATGATTGTGTGGGGTAGTGTCTCTAATATTTGCAAGCATCTGGAATTAGTTCTTGCCTCAGCATTTGGTTTGGGAAGCAAGCTGGTCTGGAGTGCTTTTATTTCAGTTTATTGCCATTTTTGTGTTGCAGTGATGATTGTGTGTTTATGTAGTTATAAGGCTGCCTGTTATTTGAGTAGTGATCAAATGGCAGCATGTACATCTGGATGTTTTATTTTCCTATCCAATTTTAAATTGTGATAACTTATTGCAAAAGACAGAGTGGTGTCACCTTGTATTATTGTTTAAGGCAAAGGTGAATCATATGCACCAGAATGCATAGATGATAAATATGGCTGCATGCAGCATGGGGATTGAATTTTCACCATATACCAACATTGATGATATGTTGTTGTAGTGAGATGTTAGACCATCTATTCTTTGGGTCTCTGCTAATGTTGGGTATCCAATTATTAGATATTGTTGTTTTTCTTCAACATGAGAACATAACCCACAGAATGGGTCAATAGTAGTGAACTATATGAAGAAATAAGTCATTGGCAAGGCATGATGATTGGGTTTTGATAATGATGTCAAAAAATTTAGGTTCCAGAGACCATTTTTTAAAGTTGTGGAGTACACCTGGGTCTCGTTTTATGCGGATTTATTTAATGCGATTTTGAAGTTATGCAATTCATGTTTCTTCTTAATATCTTTGCATGCAGTTTTTTTTATGTGATAAAAATTATTAGATCTGAAGTCAAGCTCCAATAATGTGCTATTACTTTAAATATTATAAATTTTGTGCACTAATGTCACATTTAAAGTAATAGCACATTATCGGAGTTCAACTTCCATCTAATAATTTCAATATTTTCAGTGCTTTATAATAGTACTGTAATAGATTTTATGCAATAAAGAAGTTCATAATTAACTTAGGATCAGGATTTTCTCGTTTTATATACACACATTAAATTTTACAAGACTATAATGTAAATCTGTTCAAACGTTATAGATGAAAAATACTTCCTCATTTTATATACACACATTAAATTTTACAAGGCTATAATGTAAATCTGTTCAAACGTTATAGATGAAAAATACTATGTATGTTGTTGTTTTTGCATTTTAAATCACATTCTATTTTTGCTTTTTAGAAAAAGAGTGTGTAATCAATTAATTATTTAGTGTCCACAAGTTTATTTTTAAAAAGTGAGTAACAGTGGTGGGCACAATTAAATTTGACAATTAAAATCTGATTTTTAATTGTAATTAACAATTTAAAAGCTACGTAATGTGATCTGAAAATAAGGTGATGTGAAATGATGAAATTTGATTTTTAAATGGAATTGAAAATTAAAAAATTAAAGACAAAAATAAGAATTTAATTTTTAATTGTTAGTTTTAATTAAATTTTGCCCAACAGTGGTGAGTCGGTGTCTTTTTATTATCATAAGTCTAAGTTCTTATTTTTATTTTAAACTTTTACTTTACTCTAATGGAGAGAAAAAAAATACCTAAGAAAATGAATTTCTTTGTAAACAAAAATTTCAATTTTAAATCGCTTAGCGAAATGGGAAGGATCAATAGTGATTGGAAAATGTTTTAGTCGTATTTCCTCTTGACTTCATTTAAGGAGAAGCTACAGTACCTCGCATCACATCACAACATGACGAATCTGCTGCCTCAAATAATAATAATGATTAAAATATTGTACATGTATGAAAAAAATGTAAATTATGCATAAAAATATATTGTTTTGAATAAAACTAAATACTGTAGTTAATAAAAAAAAGTAAAAAAAGTTTGTCTTGTATCAATTTTTTTCAAATTTGAAATTTTTTATTAGTCATATTTTATTTTCTTATTTTTTTTATGTGAAATTTAAAGTAATTTTACTTTGTTGCTTTGGTTTTATGCAATTTTTTTGGAAAATTACAGTACGTATCCCCCATTTTTCAAGGTAAGTTGTCTATTTTTGTGTGATTTCTTTTGCATGCATTTTGTGAGGAACATATCTACCGCATAAAACAAGACCCAGGTGTAGTTTTTTATTGTTGATCCCCAGCTTTGGAGAAAGGATGTTGGTGACCAGCTCTTGATGTATAAGAGTGTAGATCTGCCAATATATATATTTGCTAATGAATTGGGCACTGTTGGTAGATATGACAAGTATAAGTGATGTGAGGAAGTATGTCAATTGGCATGATTTGAAGCAGGCATTGTAATTGTGGAAACTGTTTTAGGATGGCACCTATCAAGCTTGTGGTCTTTAGAATTTGAAAAATGCTTATATTATGTAGACCAAATCCGTTGTTTGTAAGTGGTCAGCTAAGTCATCTAGTTGAGATGGTGACAATCTTTCTTTCCCATAAGAGCTTATTGCAAATGGATTTAATTTTGGATTTGAATGCCCTTAGAGAAGGATATAATGGGTAGATAGTATATAATTTTTGTGATGATGAATTGGTTAAATAGCTATATTTTCAAGTATATTGAAAGGTATGCCTTTGATAGTCAATTGGTGATCTGCTCAGCTTGATCTGTAAGTTCGTGGAAAGTGGTCAACCTGGGGTGATGGAAAATCATCATCAACCCCAAGTCACTACAAAATAAAAATGAAATATCAATAATTTGAAAAATTATCTATAAGTAAATTTTTAAAGATATAAGAGTATGAGAGAATGAGATCTCAGAGAGATCATTGAGAGATCAGCCAGCTACTAAGAAGAGCAAGTAAAAGCATAATTATGCATTCAACCAGCATTATAATTTAAAGTAAGCACTGAATACTTGAGAGAAATAACCATCCATCATCATCATTGATGGGAATAAACAAATTAGCATAATAAATCAGAATAAAATCAACAGACCATCTTGTGGCTGGATTGAAAATGAGTCTTCTTCAGACCAGGCTAACTATTGAGCCTTTGCCAGCTTGGGCAATTATTTAAACATAACTTGGATGCACCAGCTTAGTGCCCATCCATTAAAATACACAATAATCAGGAATCAAAACAATAATACTGGGACATTAAAACATGTTGATCATCATCAATGCTCAGGCCACTTGTATTGGCCAACTATAAACTTAAATTTTTAATAAGACTAAAGTAAAATAAAAAAATAATAGTGTGTAGGCTTTAAAGAGTATCCTCTTTTGTGCCAACCAGGATGATGATTGATCATCTCTGGATGCCCAAAGCACTAAATATACATCCCTATTTATCCGTGTCCGAAATCTAGTTCAGAGAACATGGGCTCTATTACTGTATGTGAACAAGAGATGATAGAATACAATTTTTAACAATTAAATACAAATTTATTAATAACAATAAAAAAATGATATTTAAGGTCTTATAAGGGTTCTGATTTTGAATGATACACAATAATAAAGTCATCATTCTATAATTTACAAGATTACTACAAAATTCAAGTTATTACATTAATTGACAATATTTACCATTCAAAATTCAAATGGCTACATTAATTTACAAAATTACAATTCATATTATTATTATGGTTTACATATATATGCGCACAGATGGGCGATTTATAATATACAATTAATATTCAATAACACAATAATTATCATTTGCATATATGTCCTATTTGACAAGCATTGACATATGTACGCACAGATTATTTGACAAGCATTGATATATATGTGCGCACAGATTATTTATAAATTTAATTTTGTCAAACAATAAATAACATTACTTTTATTGAATACACATAAAATTTACATATTTGTTTTAATGATAAAAGTTATTTTCACAATTATTCTTTTTGTTGAATATAGCATTTTTTTCCTTAAAATAAATCCGATCAAATTGTTGACAGTTAATTGATTTAAAATGTCTTGCTTTTCCTAGTCTAAAAGATTTTTGGAAATCTTTTTCTTGATTATTAATTATAACTTTGTTTGTACTTTTTTTTTTTATCATAAATATAATTTTAGTTTTTTCTTCTTTAATAAACAATTTTAAACTAATATCGTTTTATATATTTCTATCAGTTATAAAATTGTCATTTTAATAAAGGAATTATTTAAAAGTTAGTTATCATATATAACGCTACTCACCACCAGTATGTCTATCTGTGTTTCTCTGCCTTTATCTGATGCAGCATACTTGTAATTAATTCTTCAGCAAGCTGGATTATTTTTCTTGATGAGTTTGGTTTTAGTGATTGTCATCATCAGGTAAAAGTATATAATTCTGGTAATTTGTTGGTGTACCATGAGATTTCTTTTGTAGTCCAAGCAATTGTCAGGCTGTCTTCTAGAACAGGGGTGGGCAAATAGTGGCCCGAGGGCCACATGCAGCCCTCTAAGAGTTTTTATGCGGCCCTTCAAGACAATCAGGAAAATCCATCTTGAACTGAGATTTCCTTCCTGTGCATGACCAAAGATGCATCTCTTATTTTCCTTTAGGATGGGCACATCAATACACATGCACAGTGTAGATACTATGTGCAGGGCTTTTCCAGTTGATCTACTTAATTTCAATTTTATTTTTGCATTAGCAAATATATACATTTCCAACTTTAGTGAAACCATGAACCTTCCAAAAAAATTGGTGATGAATGCCACATGTTTAATGAAGAATGGACAAACAAATATTTCTTTGGTAACACAGGGAATAAAGCAGTGTGTTTATTGCATCATGAAAAAAGGGTGTGGCCCTCCACTAACCTTCACTTTTACAAAGTGGCCCCCGATGTGATCTTCCACCAACCTCTGTGGCCCTCGAGTCCAAACAATTGCCCACCCCTGTTCTAGAACATATTTAAGCAGCTAGTTGATCCATTTGAAGTGACCCTGGCTTCATGAATCAAATCTCTGCAGCAAACTATAATGCAGCTACTGGACTGTCCTTAGATCTTCATAGGAGCTTTATATAATTCTGCTAGCTATTTTGTCCTCACTTTTTTTTCAGGCTATTGATTCAGAAGTGACCAAGCTTCAAAACCAAAACTCCTATGAAGGAAAATAGTAGCAGCTCCTGCCTTCAGCAACATTAGTTCATGGTAGCTTTTCTGCAAATTCTCTGCTACAGCCAACAACATACTGCTCTTGTCAAAATCATTATTCAAACTGGCTGATATTTTTTACCAGTTCTTTTTATAAAATCATCTAAGGTGATAAGATCTTGATTAAAAACAGAGCTTTTATTTTTAGCTCTCTAATCCCCTTGAAAACATATATGCTAAACAATCTGGACATAACTTCACACCTGCCAATCCCATAATATTGTGCTCAGAATCAAATGATCACAAAAGAAAAATAAAGGAGGCATTTTACATCAATGGAAATATCCATGCCATTAATAGAAAAGACACTTGCTTCGAGATCTCGAAGAAATGGGCTACGTAATACTAGCTTATTTGAATATTTGTATTTGCATATATTTTATTATACATTTTATGAAGGCTATGAATATGAGGCATGGATCCTCGAAAATGTTAAGCCGATAAACTTTAATACTAATTTATATCTTCTCTAATTAACAATTATATATTTTACATATAGTGAGAAGTAAAGCTATATATATGTTTTAATTAATTTAAAAAATTTCAAAAACAAGTATTGTGTTTTTACATTTCACAATCAGAATAATAATAATAATAATAGTCTCGCAGCAAATGATGATTTTAACGGATCGTTGTTTACAGAGATCTTAAGAGTTTAACCAAAGAAAACACTAAAACCAACACATCTTTGACTTGCAGTTATATATATATGAACAGTAAGTATTGGACAATCCAAATTAATTTGTATTTTAACTAAATAGATATTTTTATGAATTGTTTTGTTAAAAATAATATTCGTTGCTCAACGTAAAAAGCATTACAATGGCGACACCCCGGTCATATGACCAGCAGAATGGCGCCAATATGCTATCCAAGCCTATGCAAATTACAGGTGAAGCAAAAACATATGCCAACGTAGCTAAAAATAATTTACAGGAAAATAATTTCTCTTCGGAAAAAAATAATTTACAACAAAAAGAACACAATCAAGTTCCAATTTTAGAAAAAAAATAAAGTTTTCCATCGCTTCCGAAAAATAAATACTAATGATATTTTGCAGCTAGATATACAAACGCAAGAAAATCAATGCCCCCCTACCGCCCAGTGGAATAATGAGGATTTGAAAATAATATGTGAACAGTTTAATAATACGATCCCATGTGGCCTTCATACGTCTTTCAAAAGATTTTTTCTCCTCGTTCAATAATATTATCAGCTACAGATGCAAATTTATCGCTATATAAATTTCCTAGAAATTTACTTTATGAAGCAATAACACTACACGGACTTTGGGATAGCATACTAAGGATTGCTGACCATCCTAACTCACGGTATTTAATCCTCGAATTTTACCAAGAAAGCCAAAAAACCCGGTTTCAAACCACCATTAAAACTTTAGGCAACTATGCACTCATTGCAGTAGATCCAGATCAACATAACCAGATTACTGGCATAATCAAGAATGCATACCTTGGATATGACATCAAAATCTTTCAGAAAATGATGCAGCCATTTGGAAAAGTCACAGCATTCAACCCAATTTATCTGAAAGATACGCCAGTGCTTGTATACAGCAATAGCTTTGACTTCAAGCTGAGATTGCATCCAGAAATAGATCCAAACAATATTCCTACACAATTTGCAGATCAGGAAGCCATGCTGAGCCTCTTCATAAGAGGGCTTAAACCCATATGCTACACATGCAGCAAGCGAGGCCACTTGGCAACGCAATGTGACACCAAAAAGAATCCACAATCGCAAAAAACAAATGGAGTGGCCATCCAAACACATACTGAAGACAGCAACCATATATATAATGATAGCATAAATCCAAATATGTACAACAATATGCAAACAACTTCTCCACCTGAAGAAACACTCTCACTCCCTCTCATTAATCAAAATTCCAATGAGGAAAATAAAAACACAGATGAACTAAACAGCGACCATCTGAAAAAACAATGTGATAACAGAAAGAGTCTACAATCACAGCAAACAAATAATCAGCTCAACCACACACAAATGGAAGATATCAGCCACACTAACATAGTCAAGATAAATTCAGATATGAATAACCAGATGCAAACAACTTCTTCATCTAAAGAAGATCAAACTACAAAAAACCAAGACAACAGTATAAATGAACCAAACAGAATGCAGCACTTAAATCCAAATGTCACACAAGCAATTCAAAATAACACAAGCAACTGTCAAAACATACAATGCATGAATGATTCAAATATTAACCCAACTGAAATATCACAAAGCAATTACAGTGAAACACAAAGTACCAATAGAACAAACATCACACACACAATAAAAAATAACACATCAACATATATCATGGAAGCAATCATGCCATGCCTTCCACAAGTTGAAGTAAATACAATAGAAAAAAAAGGGCCAGGTCGCCCAAAAAGAAGCAAAAACAATAAAAAACCAAAAACAGAAGAGGACAACAACTCACAAACAGAAGAGTACAACACTGCATCATCATTAACCAGAATTCAAACGGATGACTGGTCACCAATGGACATCACTTCTATTTAACCAACCAATTAAAACTCCAACAATGTACAGCTCATACAATGAAAACCAGCCACTAACATATTTTGAAATGTGAACAATCCCAAAATACAACCATAATGAAAGTCAAAATAACAGCTTTTAATGTGCGGGGTTTGAACTCGGCAAACAAACTGCATCAACTTAGAGAATGGACCAAAATCACACAGACACATATATTGGGACGTCTGGAAACAAAAATATATAGTGGATCACAGATTGACCCAACAGTGCATCTTCGCACTGAAGGCTTCTTTGCATGCTCCAGGGACATGTCATCACCTGCGGGTGGAACTGGCCTACTAATAACCCCAGCTTGCCCATTCACATCATTCAGAATCATATATATCGATGCAAACTTGTTGATAGCTACATTTCATCATCATGCAAACACTCTCAACATAGTTTTCACCTACATCCCACCTGGAAACATCATCATATCAAACATAATACTCACCATCAATTCACTGCTAGCATCAACTCCTTACCCAACTATCATCATGGGAGATTTTAACATGAAGTACCCAGATTTCATCTCAAAATGGCTGCATCAAATTGCAATACCACTCATGAGTGTTGAAGGTTTTTTACCACCAAACACAGTAACATTCCATAATAACCGACACACATCTTTAATTGACCTTTGCTTCTATTCACCAATGCTGCATCATTACTTCAGTTTCAAGCTCAATCCATCCCCATTCTCAGATCACTCTGCTCAAACTGCAACACTTGATCTAACTGAAATTCAGCCAACTACACTACCACTTGGGAAAACAATGAGAATTCTAATACCAGCATCCACTCCAGAATCCCTTTTTTCTGAAACATATATTATGCTCCATAAACTTGCAGGACTACAACTAAGTGCTGTGCAGAGATATCAGGCATACATAAATATACTTTCATTCAATATTGACCATGTCACCAAAAAAAACCTCCACCCTCCAGGCTATTAGCTCTGGCAGATGAACTTCACAAGAGGATAACAATGTCTAAACCTACTCAAAATACATATCAGCATATATATATAAGCTCACCCAGGCATATAACAGCACATGTGCAGCACTTAAAGACTATTTAGCGATAAAAAAAAGCAAAATCTGCCTCAGTCAACAACATACATGGACTAGAGGCTACATCAGATGGGCCATGGGTTTTCCCTCCACCATTAGAGTACCTATGGCACTTCAAATTGGAACAACTATACATGCAGCACATAACATGATTGAACCTATTTATAAGCATTTCAAACAGAATCTTCAGACACATCAACTCTTCAACCCACCCCCCGATTATTTTGGATCACCTGAAACAAATACACCATTTACCATTAATGAATTTGCTTTGAAGCTTGCCACTCTGCCCAATGCCTGTCATCCATGCACTCATGGCATACCAAAATTTGTGTACGAACACCTTAGCCATACAACTAATCAAGTATTATGTAATCTTGCAAACTATCTCTCACAAAAAATATACAACATTGAAAATCTTTATCCAATTGCAATAGTACCATTTAATAAGAAACCAGCTCCAATAACTACCCTTAATAATATTAGGCCTATCTCCATGTGCCCAATAGCCATCAAGATCATTGAGAAAGTCAATAAAGACAGGATTGAATCATATCTGCTCCCATTGATTTCACCATATCAGTTTGCAAGAAAGCAATCATCTACAGGACAGGCAGCACTTCTTTTCAAAGCTGTATTGGGATCGGTGCGAGGCCGGAAAAAATACAGCCCAGTTGCAGTTCAAATAGACATTGAATCAGCTTTTGATTCTGTGGCAATCGAGATATTAATTAAAATGTTGGCTGCCACTGCAATACCTCACACTATTTTATATGTTATAACCAACTTGTTGTTAAATCGGGATATACATATTACACTCAGTGGCAAAAATTCTGAATCTTTTACTCCAACACAATCAATCTCACAAGGATCCCCCCTGAGTGCTTTACTTTTCACCTTTTACATCAACCCTCTATTAATAAAAATCCAGCAAACATTCATTGGCATCCAAATACCAAACACATCTCAGCAGGTAACATGTATCGCTTATATGGATGATATAACTGTCTTCCTCCCATCTAAAAAACACCTACCAGCCTTGCATACAATACTACAAGAATTTGCAGCTACACACAAACTCAGGGTCAATCTAAATAAGATGGCAGTTTGGTCTCTTTATAATGCAAAGCAGTACATGGGCATGTATGGGGGAAAGCCATCTGCTTTCTTGGGATTTCCCTTTTATATGAGTGCAAGTGCAATGAGGGTCAAGATCCAGAACAAACTCAAAGAAGAAACAGAGCGAATTACTACTTCTCTCTCAAAGGCATATCTTTCAATATACTCCAAGATCCAGCTATTTAACCAGCTAGCCATAACAAAAATCACCTATTACTCACCCATTATCACATTTTCTAAAGGTTTTATTAACAAAATCTCTTCTCTCTGTAATAAGCTCTTGTGGCAGAGGAAGACTGTGTCAATATCTGCAAAACAACTTACCAGACCACCTATTCACAATGGACTAGGACTTCATAGTATTTATATCTTCCATCTACAGAAGGCCACAAACTTAATAACATCCACAGTCAAACACTTTCCAATGCTTGAATGCCTACTTCAAATAACACCAACAGATAGACCACCCCCTGCCTATGACCAACTAGCATCAATAATCAATCATATAAAAACCACAGCTCCACAGATATCTCTTCAGACAATATACAAGCATTCATACTGGCAAATTTATTCATTAATCCATCCAAATCCAAGCCATGACACCAATCTGACAATGCTGAAAATCAATAATCTACAATTACTCCGTAAGTTTAAAAAATGGTCACTGGAGCCAAAGTATTTTGATTTTTTGCTGAGACTAAACCTACAAGCACTGCCCACGACATATTTTCTGAGATATCAGAGACTATACACTAACATTGATCCTTTTTGTCCCCTGTGTCACAGGGCTGAAGAAACACAGGAACATCTATTCTATCTTTGTCCGGCACTAGACAGAATTCGAGTTATTATGATAGGAGCATATAGACAATCTAACACAACCCTTCAAAAAATCATTAATTCATATTGCAAAGGCTCTATTCCATCAGTCTGTGCAGCCACTTTTATGCTTTATGCATACTGGTGCACTAGATGCACATTCACTCTAGGTAACAACACAAGGCAACATCCATCAACTTTCAATATCAAACTGGCAAAACTACGAGCCAGAGACAATAAAATTGCACATCCAGACATCTATGCAGCAACCTGGTCACTGATAACACAACAATCAAACCTCTAAGATGGCTCCCAATAACCAAAATCTATGCCCTCAACCAATATATATAAAAAAATAAAAAAAATGTGGCAATTATCTACAAATAAAAAAACAGAATGTTGTCTTTGATTGCATAATATTAATATAAAGGACAGTAACAACAAAATCAGACCTCAAATACTGGAAAGCAAACTAAACCCAGCATGGCAATATACATCAAAGTTGAAGTTTTGCAAATTGAACAATGATAACCCAAGACTTTGGAGAACTATGATTACAGCAAGCAGCACTCATAAATGTAACGTATACATATGTATTTTCACCCCCCTTAACAATGTTTAAATATCTTTCCCTCCTAAGTTAAGTTCCTTTTTTTGTACATCACAGATACCAACTTAAACTTGGTTTACTCACTAGCAATGTAAATATATGTATACGAAGTGTCTTATAGCAAATGTAACTCTATGGTTATCAATAAAGTTCTTTTCTTTGAAACATAATAATAATAATAATAATAATAATAATAATAATAATAATAATAATAATAATAATAATAATAATAATAATAATAATAATAATAATAATAATAATAATAATAATAATAATAATAATAATAATAATAATAATAATAATAATAATAATAATAATAATAATAATAATAATAATAATAATAATAATAATAATAATAATAATAATAATAATAATAATAATAATAATAATAATAATAATAATAATAATAATAATAATAATAATAATAATAATAATAATAATAATAATAATAATAATAATAATAATACAATATTTATATTTATTAAGATCTTTTTTAAAATATTAATTTCATAATGAAATTTTATTTTAAAACCAGAGTTATTTAACCCTTTACTTGTTATTATTTTATTTTAGAAAAATATCTTCAAAAATTTATTCTGTTTATTTCTACTTTTTCTTTATTTTACATATATATATTCACATGCACTATATTAGTGTGTGTGATGTAACCCAACTGGTTACAATATATAAATATAGCATCTTATTGTTGTAGCCCCTAAAGTGAAATGGAAAGCCAAAAAAGCATTTAGTTTGCTATATGTGTGTGTGCATGCTTTACTTGTAAAGAGCAACCAAGCAGCAGTTTTTTTGCATTGAATTTGAGTTTTTGTGAGGTTGTGAACTATTGTAAAGTTTTTTGTAAACTGGATGGTATATTTTGGAAGGTAAAAAACAGTCACATCATCCATGTATGCAATGCATGTAATGCATTGTGAGGTATCTGATATTAGAATGCTGGTGAATGTTTGCGAGAATTTTTGTAGAAGGGTGTTGATAAATAGTGTGAAAAAGAGTGAGCTGATTGGGGATCCTTGTAATATGAACTGCATGGGTAAAAGTGATTGAAAGTTCTTGCCATAGAGTGTGATATACATTTCACAGCTCAGTAGCAAATTTGAAAGAATATATAGTAGAGTTTTGAGAATTGTGGTACAGGCTATCATATCTATAAGTACATGGAGACCAGTGAAATCAAGATCTCCTTCACTGTATCAAGCTGGTCTGCTATTATAGTGTAACTCTTCTGTTGTCAAACTGAGTTCAGAACTGCTTTAAATATTAGTGCTGCTTAAATGATTAATGAGTTTTTCTTTGTGAATTACATATTGGAAATCAGTGAAAGTTATGTGATTTTAACTGGCAGCAGTCCCATCAATATGGGATAGAAGTAGGTAAGGAAGTGTTGGCTACTGGTTTTTTGCTGAATGGATATTATAGCAATAAAGAAGATGCCTTCTATAGATTAAAATGACAAATGATTGGCTAGATCACAGAGATATTGAGCTGTAGAGTAGCTAACATGCACTAATATGAATTGAGGGATGTCATAGCTTTCAGGAAATGTGTTTGAGATGACAGCTAGTTTTATCATAAACTAAGTGGTATTGAATGGGTTTGTTTTTCCGTTGTGCCAAAGAAGACAGCAGAAAGTTTGGATAATTTGCTTGCAGTTTTTGTTTATGAATAAATGGCATAATCATGTTATGGATATGTGGTCTTATCAACTCTGATGGTAGTTGGAAATCCTAGTGATCATATTATAGCCTTTGGTCCAGCTATGTTATTGGGTGAGGTATACCTTTCTTTTTTAATCTTTAAATAATTTTTGTGTTGAATATATATATATATTGTTGGTTATGGTGTGAAGGTTTTATCATGGTAATTAACCCACGCAGTTCATCAGTCAGTGCTAGTAATCTAGAAGAAGAGGAGTTTTTCATAATATGATCAATATTAAACAAGAATGTAATAATGAAGGCCATCATCACCACATTCTGGAGACACTAGACTGCTCATTGCATTAAACTTGTCATTCTCATCATTCAAGATAATATTCATTGATTCACACCTTCCTTTATTGAATTATTACAATTAATATACACCACATTCTAGTCTTATTTCAAATGTAATAGTTACCATGAATTCACTACTTGCAGCTATTACATATCCATCCATCCTAATAGAGGGCTGAAATATCAAATGCAAAGACTTTACCACCCAATGGCTGCATCAAATATCTTTACCTCTTATGAGTGTTGAGGGCTTTCTGTCAGACAATGCAGTCACATTCTACAATGGCCAATATGCCTCATTGATAGATCTGCTTTTATTCATTTATACTGCATCATGTAGTTACCATGAATCTTATTTGCTCACCATTATTGAATCATTCAGTGCAAAACATAATTATCAACAGAGATTCAAACATCTATGCTTCCATTAGATAAAACAATAAGAATATTTCTTCCAGAAACTACTCCAAAATTTATATTCTTGAAGTCATATTACACACAATAAAATTAAGACCATGCAGCTCAACTCTACAAAAATATTAATTATTTTCATCATCATCTATAATAATTAAAACTTATTTTGTATATAATATTTATTCATTTTTATTTATTATTATTACTATTGTTGTAGTGAATATTTATGATATATTTTACTGTTATATATTAAAACAATAATTGAAATGATTAATTACTCTGGGATTCCTATTGGAAGTGACATAGCTGGGCCATGGACATCAGAGTCTTCCACCCCATCAATGCACTCAACCATGTAGTGCATAAATGTAATTATTTAGTTTTATATTATTTGCTTATTATAAAAAAATATTGTTTAGTTTCTGAATTAAAGAAAAAAACTAATATATGAAAGTTTTTTGAGAATGATAACAAATTGACCTATGGTTTCTCATCTAATTTCAAAAATTTGGAAGTTAAATTGAATTTCATTATTTATTGATGTTTTTCCTTTTTTCTCTTTTTTTTTTCAAAAATATATTGATTTTATATTCTCACATTTATTCAATGTTAAATATAATTTTAAAATTTTATATAAAAAATTAAAATGCTTTTAGAAAAAAATATAAGGAGATTTTATTTTAATAATTTTAATAAATAATAGATTAAATTTATTTTCATATGCATTTAAAAAACATCTCATATAATAATTACATTAGATTAGCATTTTAAATTTATGATTGAATAAATAAGTTGATGGATATATTTGCTCATAAAAGCTAAATAGAAACCCTTTCAATATTAATATTGTTTTAAAGTTATATTGCGATTATTAAGAATTTGATATATCCCTTATCTTTATCAGTTCATTTAATTACTTGGTTTAATTGGAGGCAGTTGTTTTTTTTTTTTAAAACATCTGTATTTTTTTATTTTTGCAATTGATTCATTAGTGATATATTAATGATAGATCATTATTATCAATATCTTGTAGTCAAACCTAAGTTTATAATCTGAAACATGTGGTCTTTTAACATTAGTGTTGACATTAACATATTGGGTTCATTATTATACAATGAATATATTATAATACTTTTGTCAATATAAGGGCATGATTGAATAGATGTATTTATCTCTACACCCATTTAACCCATATAAGATATCAATAATTTTAAAGTACTATTAATAATTTTATGAAATAACATATATGACATTAATTTACATGTGTGTTTTTATTGTGGAAAAACTATCCGTACCATGAGCAACAGAATATTAACAATATATATATTGAAAGTTATGAATTGTATAAATGTAGTAAGAATAAATTTTCTCCTGAACTGAATATGAAACAATCAATTTAATACTCAACTGTATATTTAAATCAAAAATTTATTTCCATCAAATCGATTTTTGATTTAAAATTTTTAAAATTTTATTAAATTTTTGATATAAATATACAGTAGTCTATTAAATTGATTGTTTCATATTCAGTTCAGGAGAAAGTATTTAAGAAAGACAACATAATAGTTTTAAAAGAAATACCATCAAGTGAAATAAGAATAAACTATATGTATATGTAACAAAATATATTCTACCAGAATATGTATACGATTATCAACTATTATCTTTGATACAAAACAGCATTTGTTACTTTGCTAAATCAGGCTTTTGATACAGTGTATCTTTGTTAAAGCATATCTATAGTTCAGCACATCTTTGTCAAAACATGATTACAGTTGACTATTGTCATGCTTTGATAAAGGTATGCTATATTGAATGGCTAGCTAAGCAAAGTAACAAATATTACTTTGTTACAACAAAAGAGTTATTACTGTAGTAGTTGATAATTGTCTACATACTCTGGTAAAATATATTTTATTAAATATGGTAAGTTATATCTTCCATTCTTAATAAAAGCTCATGTGTATATATATGTACATGAAATTTTTTTTTTATCTATATCCAGTTTTACCTTTTTAAGTCTAATGTTTTTATTACTGCTAAAATTTATAAACCAATATATGTTGATTTACAAGTTTACTGTGAAAGGTCTATTCATATTGTGAACATAAAATGTTAACAATGTGTAATGACAACTAGTCATTAATTATTTAATCTATCCCTTTATTATTATTGATGTAAGGCTTATTTTAAAAGTATTATTTTGTTCCATTGTATTTTGTGCATAATTAAATATTTTATATTATTTTCTTTCATTGTAGGTGCAATATGTTTTAATATATTTAAAAACTCATTTTTCTATCAAATGTGTGTTATCTCACTCTAGTTTTTATATTTTTTTATTATTATTATTTGTCTCTGCATTTGGTTTCTTAACATTAGTTTAAAACATTTTTCACATTTTTTTTTGTATATGCATTTTTTTATTTATGTATTGTTAAATGTAGGATTAATAAAAATTCAATAAAAACTAAATAAAGAAGATAACACAAGATCAACATAAAATCAATAATGTATAAATATTACATAATAGCAACTTTCTCCATATATTGTACAATACCTAGTATAAGCCATAATAATCAATAGATGCTAAAAAGTTAGTTAGTACTTCAAAATTTCTATTTAGTGCCTACTCATACAATATCCCCAGACTAGTTTCTGGCTTTTGGCCTTTGTCAGTGAGAAGCCTTGGATCTGAGATCATTGCAGCTAGATTTTAAATCCAAGCCTCCTCACTGCTGAAGGCCACAACCCAGAAACTAGTCTGGGGTATTGGATGAGTAGGCTAGATGGGGATTTTATGCACAAGACTTCTGGCATCCATTGATTACTCTGATTTGCACTGAGTGCCATTACATATAGAGAGTTTTGCCTGTTTTAATCTATATATTTTAGTGGCTTTGATTTTTTAATAACTATAATCACCAACATTCTTTGGCTAGGATGGGTATCAAACCACTATAACATAATGTGACCACCATTTCTTATGCTTACACAATATGTTAACATAGTACCAACTTTTTCTATACAATATCACCATCTAGTACAAGCCATAATAATCAATAAATGCTAGAAAGTTAATGCATCAAAATTCCAATCCTATATCTGCTCATCCTATGTTGCCAGATTAGTTTCTAGCCTGTAGTGTTAATCAATGGGGTACTTGGATCTGATGTATCCCTACAGCAGTAGATAGAGATTTTAATGCATAAACCTTCTAGCATCCATTGGTCATCATGATTTGCATTAGATAGCAATATTATTATGGAGAAAGTTGTTACTGTATTAACAAATTGCATAAGTATAAGAAATGGTGGTCATGTGATCTCATAAAAAATTCTGGATTTACAATAAAAGATTGTATTACATTCAAGGATCAGCCTTTCAAGCTACTTGTGCATGTGTCTTTTGAGAGTGTTAAATAATAAATGAATACTTCTCTCTACAATACAAGATATGCAGTAATAAAAGGAATCTCTTATTCCTACAACTCAAATTCTTTTATATGAGCAAATCTGATGTACTGTAGAGGAAAGCGCCAAAGTAGAATTCTCACTTTAAATTACTATTCCTGATGTTTGAATGAATGACGTCGGTGAAATTGTCTAGAATTTACTAAATGTCACTCTAACTGAAACTTAATTATAAGTAAATAAGCATTTATTTTTATATGACACTATGTGTACAATTGTATTACATTCAGAGATCAGCCTTTCAAGCTAATTGTGCATGCGTCTTTTGAGAGTTTTAAATAATAAATTAATACTTCTCTCTACAATACAAGATATAGTATTTATGCAGGAATAAAAGGAATCTCTTATTCCTACGACTCAAATTCTTTTATATGAGCAAATCTGAAGTACTGTAGAGGAAAGCGCGAGAGTAGAATTCTCACTTTAAATTACTATTCACGATGTTTGAATGAATGACGTCGGTAAAATTGTCTAGAATTTACTAAATGTCACTCTAACTGAAACTTAATTATAAGTAAATAAGCATTTATTTTTATATGACACTATGTGTACAATTGTATTACATTCAAAGATCAGCCTTTCAAGCTAATTATGCATGCGTCTTTTGAGAGTGTTAAATAATAAATGAATACTTCTCTCTACAATACAAGATATAGTATTTATGCAGGAATAAAAGGACTCTCTTATTCCTACAACTCAAATTCTTTTATATGAGCAAATTTGAAGGACTGTAGAGGAAAGCGCGAGAGTAGAATTCTCACTTTAAATTACTATTCACGATGTTTGAATGAATGATGTCGGTGAAATTGTCTAGAATTTACTAAACATCACTCTAATTGAAACTTAATTATAAGTAAATAAGCATTTATTTTTATATGACGCTATGTGTACAATTGTATTATTTATAATTAAGTTTCAGTTAGAGTGACGTTTAGTAAATTCTAGACAATTTCACCGACGTCATTCATTCAAACATCGTGAATAGTAATTTAAAATGAGAATTCTACTCTTGCGCTTTCCTCTACAGTACTTCAGATTTGCTCATATAAAAGAATTTGAGTCATAGGAATAAGAGATTCCTTTTATTCCTGCATAAATACTATATCTTGTATTGTAGAGAGAAGTATTCATTTATTATTTAACACTCTCAAAAGACGCATGCACAATTAGCTTGAAATGCTGATCTTTGATTGTAATACACTTGTACACATAGCGTCATATAAAAATAAATGCTTATTTACTAATAAAAGATTGTATAAAAGTGTTCATACAGATCAATGCAATAAAAATAAAATAAGCACTACCATGTTAGTCTGGATTTTAGTGATGAAAAATAGGTAGATTTAAGACAAAATAAATTTGAACAAATAATATATACAGTATATAATAATAATAATAAGCAACAATATTGAAAGAAACTATAAGAATAAATACAAATTAATTAATATAAATAAGTAAATAATCAAATATTTTATTGGTCAGAAATTCATATAAAAACTCATCTGAAGTTTGGGTATTGGAAGAGATAAGATTAATTTAGATTCCATGGGCATTGAGTCCCAGAATTCTTTATTCTATCAATGCTCTAAACTACGCAAGGTAATTTTTTTATTAATATGACTTAATTACAATCAGTTTGATTAAAAAGATATCATAAAGATTTATATAATCTTGATACTTGATGTATATATATTATAATTTTTATAAATATATTAGAAAAAATTATTTAAAAGAATAGTTTAAATAAAAGGTGATAGATGGCGGTAAAAATTAATAATTCAAATAATTAAGCAGTTTTAGTTAAATCTTGGAAAGAATTATGAAAAATAGTGAATTTAAAATTTATAAAAAAAGGAATATTAAAATATAGAAAGTTACAAATAAATGTTTATGTAGGATTAATATGGATAGTAATAAAGAATGGAGTAAATATATTTTAGAGTGTATAAAAGAAATTTTAAAAAGCATATAAGAAATACAAAGTGGCTATTAGGAAACAAACGGAAGAAGATAAAGGAGCAATTTCATAAAGTAATAAATAAAAGAAAAGGTAAGAGGAAAAAATAGTTTGACAATTGAAATATTATTAAACATGAGAATGTATGTAAGGAAAGCATTAAAAATAAGTTTAATAAAATTATAGGTAATACTAATTTTACAGAGTATGAGAATTAGGTTATTAGATAGAAAGAAATAAAAAATATTTTAGGTTGCTAACTTTTATAATATAGTAAATAACTGCATATAAAAATGTACATACTGAATTAGCATTTGAATTAAAGAACCTAAAAATATAGGAAAGTGGTGTAATAGTTTTTCTTCAGAAAGACAGAAAATCATTTATTTTTATTAGCTATTGACTGAATTAACTTATAAAAAAAAATTAAAAAATAGCGTATTTAAATATAGAAAATATTTGTGACATAGTGATAAAATTCGACTAGAAACGAATCTTGATAATATGGTAATAGATTTGGAATTGATAAAAACGATTGATGGTTTTAACAAGAATTACTTTTATAAATAGTAACTGAAGAATATTTATTTTATTTCTAAGAGAAATAGAGATAAAAAGATTGGAAATAACAATGGTGATTTTCATAGTAGAAATTAAGAGAATATCTCTAAAATATGGAACATCTTTTTTTTTTTTCAAATGAATACAGTATTTTTTTTTATAAATAATGTAAAAGATATTAAATTAACATTAGAAAAGTGTGCAAAGTTACTAAAAAATATAAGAATTAAAGTCAATGAAAGAAATTGTAAAATAGTAAATTATGGGAAAGATAAAAATTAAGAATAGAAAACTAGGAAATAATTGTTTTAAAAAATAAAATATAAGTATCTAGATATTTTGTTGAATGATAAAAGGAATTATAGAAACAATTAAAAAATAGGATTGACCTAAAAAATTAAAATAGAAATTTTATTTTAGCAAATATGAGATATTTAGAATAATTTTTAAAAGAATGAGTAAACCCCCCTTAACATTTAGAAATGAAGCATATTGTTGTTAATGAAATTTGAGAAATATTTAGATAGAATTAAAAAAGAAATGGGGAAGTATATAAGGACAGTAAATAAAGAAATTCAAAGGAAATGATGTGGTTTTCCTTTTTTAATAAAAAAAAATGTTTGGAAGACTATAACATATGGCTGAAAATAAATTATTAGATTATGTGAAAAGAAAAGTGATTGTATAGAAAGATTTTATGATAAGTAATGTTAATAGATAAATTAACTTTTATGTGCCATATTTATATAAAATATGATATTATGATATGTAGAGAACATATTATAGGTTTGTAATTATAAGGGGTAGGAAAAGAGATAAATAAATTGATCAAGAAAAATAGAGTTATAAAAAATAAATATGTATAAAAAATAGTTTAGAGTTAAGTAAGAATAAAAAATATATAAAATATCAGATAAGATTTTTGACTGCAGATGTAGTTTACAAAGATACTGGTGAAAATATAAATCATTTTATTTTAGAATGTAGAATATTAATAGAATAACTTTATACGAATAATAAGATTATGTTATCATAAGCTTTCAAGAACAGTTACATTCACTCTGTTCTAGAATTATTTATTGTTAGTCTTAGTAATTAACAAAACAAGATGGGATAATGCTATAAAATCTCTATTTCATACAGTTCTGGCTTTGGCTTTCATCAGTTAAACAAAGATTTAAACCTTGGAACCAATTGCAAGTAAATTAGTTTAATTTCAAAATAAAGCTTAGTTTTTTTTTAAAAAATCAGATTTCTGAATGTATATATTTTTGTGTGTTGTTAATCACTGTTTGAAAAATTTTGCCGATAGTATTTTACTTGCAACTATATGTTGGATTATTTTCATTATCTAGAATTGTTAAATGTTTTTAGAAAAATTCCATCTTTATTTAAGCTTTTCAAATACAACAATAATAATATTGAAGTTAATATATAGTATAACATTTCAATTAATTTTATTCTCTTTTTTTCAGATGTTTCAAGTCTAACAGTGACAGTATCGTACCGGTCAAAATTGTATGTTAACTCAACACGATTCACAGCCTGGGTAAAAGTACCTCGAATCCAACCATACGCAAGATCAAAGATAAAAAATACTTGTGGATTCTGTCCTGTTTACCCACTCTCTAAATCTGCCAACTAATTAACAACATTTTTGAGGCAAGCAATTAATCTTTTCCACACTCCCGCCCACTAGCATCAATGGTGGAACATGAGCCTCAACTAATTCGAGTGTCTAACTCTAGTTATTAATCTTAATTAAACCTATCCAGTATTTAAATATAAAAATAGTATGTGTGTGACCTTGAGTCATCAGATAGCAGCACAATAATTTATTAGAAATACTAATTTTAGAATAAATAAATAGAGACGAACCTCAAGTAGCATAAATTCACATATATATTTAATAAAACATTTTTATAATTTATCCAATGTCTCTGTTTTTATTTCATATAAGTTAGTTAACACAAATTTCTATTCTGTCATTTATTATGCCTCTGGCAAGAGAGCGGTATAGGTTATATGCCAATCTAACAAATGTAGATGATTAGCGATTTATGGAAAATGTTCACCCAAATCCGAGATATACAGAATAAATATTTTAAAGAGCCTATTTTAAACATAAATTTGTTATGAGTGAAATTATTTTTAAGAGAGAAATAGTTAACTCAAACTATAAGAATTGGCATCGAAGAGAGTGACACATTTAAAATATAAATGGATCGCGATATTCACAAATAAATATTTTAAGATTTTAAAACACATAAATTAATCCGATCGTAGTCAATCTGCCATGATGTGCTCAGAACAAAAGAGAGTGAACAAAACCCAGCTTTTGATATTACATTACCAGCAAAGACTCAATTTACCTGCCCTATTTCCATGATGCCAAGAAATAAAGAAGGAATGGTCTGCGCCATTGGCAAACCCTAAAATATTTCAGGTGAAAGTATAAGAATTTCCAGGGCTAGCTGAGCTTAGCTTGCTCCGGTCCTTTCCATTTTGTTTTTCATATCCTGATAAGAAAATTAATGGCCAGTGAAATTATCACATGGTCTAGTTCTGATCTAGCGATCACAAAGAACAAAAGACAAGTAATCAAGCAAAATGCCAGCAAGGCAAAATTACGCGTGCTGGAGAATATATTTTAGCATTTAAATATATAATTGTGCTGAGCCATAAAGATTAAATAAATGTATATGGATTGACCAAGATCAGACCAACAAGGATAAAATAAACATTAATTATTATTATGAATATTTTTTGAGCAACACGTCTCTTCCTTCAACACAAAATCCCACTAACATTTCAATCAACATTCTATTACCCTCTTATTATTTAGTAAGAATCTAATTTTCTAAACTCCCTTCCTTTCACTCTTTGTAAATGAAATAAGATAGCTAAATAAACTCTCATACTTGAATCTAGCATCTCCCCCACAACTAAACCGTGTAGGTATAAACATTTTTTAAAAAAACACATAATAATATAAAATGGTTTCAACTCGACAAAACAAAGGTTGCTCTAAAATCTTCACAGCTAGAGAATTATTCATTTTTTATTTACTGACAAACATTGGTCAGGAAATAGGCAGAAAAATATTTATTTAGATAATGCTTTTGTCAAGATGGAACAAAATTGGTATATATTCATTTCATTTAAATAAATAATATTTTTCTAAACTGCATTAGAAGAAAGTTTAGCATTAAGATGCCTAACTTTTAGACAGATAGAATAAGAGCAAAGATATTAGATTTTAAGTAATATAATACACAGAATATTAAGTTACACATTTAGATTACATTATGAGGATTACATTTTAGAAGACATTAAAGTATCAGGATTTACATTACTGGGTCACTGGGGTTTTAAAAGAATAAATTAGGCAGTTAAAAATAATAAATTGGAACATATTACCTAATTTATTAAGAGTCCTTGTAGAAGTTTTGATCCCACAAGAAAACTGAATTTCGCACCAGCATAGCTAGCTATGTATTTGAATAAGAGAGTTCAACAGTTCAGCATTTCACAATAACACATTCTGGTGAAGTTTTTCTGGCATGAGGTATTGGACAATCATCTTTGGGACAGTGGGGAGATGGGAAAGTTAAAAACCGTCTACCCAACTACCATGCTTCCAGATATTTATTAAAAATTTAACCAGCATAGGTTCATCAGGCAATCACTGACAAAAACTATGACTGGCTCTTCTATTGTTCTCTTGGGCTATTTATACCCTTTTTGACTATTCCTTTTTTATATGCTCCAGGCTAAGTAGCTATGTTGGAATTCTGGTGACCACAATTATTAATCTAAAATATATTCACATTGTATTCTTGAGCTGAACTCTCCTGATAAACTCAATGATTTAATTGTTTCAAATCTATTTTTAATTAAATGTAGATTTTGAAAAATTTATATTTCAAATATCTTTTCTATTTTAATTTTATTTTAATTAGAAAATCCATTACCATTTTGTAATAGATTTTCTTTTGTTTGACATTACGGAATGTCTATGAGGAAAAGAGTTAATGTGGGGCATCTGCACGCAATCGTTGCATCACTTTCATTAGTTTCTAAGGATGCTCTGATGTTTCAATGAAGGAATGTTAGTAGGGTTTATCATGAAAGCAAATCTCCAGAATAAAATACTTAAAAAAATATAGTAAAAATTTATATATTGATTTTTATAAAAGTTTCCATCTGTAATTATATATATATTTGCGTATATATCTATCTATCTGGGCTCCTATATATATTTGCGTATATATCTATCTATCTGGGCTCCTCCAATATTTATAATAAAAACATTTTAATAGAAAATTAATACTTTAGTCACTTATTTACTGGCCTAAAATTTAAATGTATATAAAATGGCAGACAGAAAGTTTTACAAATATCATAACACATGTGAATATGGTTTGATCCTAGCCTAGTAATCTAGAAAGACGTGAAACGTGAATCTGGTCTACAGATCCATTGCTTCAGTATTAACATGGTGATTAAACTACTAAATTTTAGATTCATGAATACCAAATATAAAAGAACACTTGTCAATGGCAACCCTCAATAGAAATTTTATATAATTATATATGAGAGTGCTCCTGATCTCTCTATTGTCATAAGAACAAGGTTAATGAATGATTTCCAAACATTATGATTTATTTCTCTAAGTTGATTTATTTGCTATTATGATGTGAGCAATATTTTTATTTTTTTTATTATTCTGTGTCTAATATTTATGACTTTTTCCTATTGAACATGTTACACTGATATACATTTTTTCATATTCATATAGTATTTTATAGTAGCTTTTTTTTTCAGCATTGCAAATTTAGATTTAGTAGAGATTACAATGCCTCACAGTTATTACTACAGGCAAAACTCTCAGTACAGTAGCACCATTCAGTGCAAGCCAGAGTAATCAATGGATTCACTGAGTAACACTACTGTTGGAGAATTTTGCCTGTTTTAATAACAGAAATGTAGTTCATGTGAATTCCTCACGGTGTGTTATGACTTCGGAAAACTGTTCTGGTATTATATTGATTGCAAATTTTTTTGTTTGTCTGCTACCAATGGTATGCATAGGTAGGTATACTACAGTATAAATAATTGGTTATTTTATATACAATGTTTCTTTTTGGTTTTCTAAATAATAATTGATGGATAAATTATTATTCATAAAATTTTTACTGTAAAGAAATTTTTCCAAGTCACTGGATTCTGAAAAACTTCTGCATTGTTACTTAGGAATAGTATAACTCTAATTCTTATGTTTCTTTCATGTTTAGATGTAAATACTAAATATTGGCTTTTGTATGAGTTTTTCCCCTGTAAAATATACTTCCATTTTTAATTTAGAAAGACTTATCAAAAAAACATCTTTTAATAGCAATTTTTTGTCCTTATGATTCTATTGGGAATTTAAATGAAGAAAATATATTATTGATGTGTGTCCATAATGTGTAATAATGCTTTGCCATATGATCATACACCAAATTTATTACTGATATAGTTATGCCAGACTTAGGTGAGATGGAAAAATATTTATACCTATGGTTTTATATGCAAATTTTTCTGATCAAGAGTGATAAAAATGAACCCAGAGCCATTCCTTGAATTTGTTGGAAGAATTCTGTGATGTAATGAAATAATGTTGTTTTGAAGAATGTTAACAATTCCATTATATTCTCAATAAAAAAGTTGTTCTGGTTTGTACATTATTATGTTCATTTATTCTTTTTCTTATGCTTCATCATAAAATATATTTATGCATAATATTTTTATATCAAAGTTTATTAATATGTTAGTCTATTTTCTGTTCTTGACTAATTCCACAAAGTGCTTAGAATCTCTGACAGAAAACTATGTCTTGAATCATAAAGAGCTGTGAACCTTACAAAGAAATCTTAATGAGTTTTGACATAACAAATTTCTAGAACTAACTGAGATCTTAATAGAACATGGCTTTTATGTATTTTAGCTAGACTGTGTTGTTAATTTTTTTTTAAAAAAATCAATGAAATTGCAATGCTTTCTAAGTAATATCTGTAGCCGTGTTTCTGTCACTGCTAAAATTATACCATATTTTCAGACATTTTTTGCATAAGTGTAATAAATAATAATACTAATAAAATGCAAAAATTTATTTTTAAAATGTTTTTAAGTAATTCAGACAATCGTCATACTATAGATGTAGAGGTTTCTACTTTTGCTATACCCAAACAAAATTCTAAATGTTTTGTCACATTGTGGTTTTAAACCCAATATCCCTGTTAGAACTAACATGTCTTGACTATTGACTATACTAAATGATCACATAACACTGTGAACAAAGAAAGATTTAATGAGTGTTTAATATAAAGAATGTAAGTTAAAAGTAAAAAATCCTATGATATTTACTTACAGTTTATGTCATTTTTTGTCTAATATTAAAGTACACATGTCTACATTATAAACAAGCTTATTAAAATATATAGTGTTTGAGCTAGTCTTAATTAAACTAAGAAGATGTTACAAAGTTTTGAAATGCAATCTCAATGAGTCACAATTATAAAATTGATAAACAGATAGGTTAATGTTATATATCAAATTTTTACTTTGACTTATAACATCTTAAAATACTCTCTACAAATAACTTAGTTTTTTTAAATATTAATAGCAGTTTTACTTATAAAGTAGTAATATTGATTAAAAACACATTAATCAAAATTGATTGAAAGAAATTTTAGCATTTATATAATAATAGACATATTCTATGACAAAAAACCATAAAAAATATAATGAATAAAAATATTTATAATCATTAAACAATGTATAATAAAATAGATTTAACATAGAAAAATTTAAGATCCAATCCATTCTTACGTAATTTAAATGCTGTTTCACAAAAAAAATTATCATCATAATATGAAAATAAAATAAAAAGAAAATTTTCTTTTGCCTGATTTTGCATATTAATAGCTTTCATATTAATAGCACCATAAAACATTAATAAAGAAAAATAGAACTGTTATTATCATTTATAATGTCCATAGATTTGATTGACGTATTCGTCTTAGCCATTAATGCATTTCTATAAATGAACATATTGCTATATATCAAGAAATGGAAATAAAAATACACATTTTGTTAAACTCAATATAATTATTTAATATAAAAGTTAACTACATTGAGTGATAAGATTATTATGTAAAGGATTATCTAATTAGTTTGATATTTGCATTGATATTCCAGACGTTTTAAAAATAATCATAAAGATTGTGGTTACCCATAACTTACTCTAGGCTGTTTTTTGACTTTCACAAAGCAAGTAATCCAGAAAATTTTTTTTCAGAACTTTTCTTTATTTCAACTTCACTAACCTGGATTTGATTTCGCTGAGCTTATATTCTTACTTTCTTGGTGGGAAAGGAAATGTTAAAATATAGTCACATGATCTGGTTCGTGAGTGGTGAGTTAATTTCTTCATGCTAAACTATGATTCGTCTTCTGAATAACCATTAACTTATCTACATAGTCCTATCATTGATTGATTGCTCACTTATCTAGTTGCATACTTGTGTAATCACATGTTTTTCAGATATATATTTTAATTTTATTATGCATTAAATCATATTCTAATTTACTATTTTTGTAACCATCATACAGTTTCTAATACTTGATGTATATATGATGTGATAAGATGGACATAGCAATTATATTAACAAAAATATATAAAACTATAAATTTAAACTCAATCGTATTTTTTTTTAAATTAACAACTTTCATTAAATTTTTTATATAATCTTAATATAGAAAACATTGCATCATTCTTTTAAAATTAAATAGATTAAACAAAACAAAAAGGTTTAGCCAAATGCATAAAACTTTATAATATATTCTCAAGGAATTAAAAAATGAGTTCTTAAAAATGCATAAAATTTTAGATATATTAAGAAATTATTTACTAGATGCAATCTGAAACTTGGCAATAGCATGAAATAGGAATATAATCATTTATATGCAAAATATATATGTGTCAATAATTACAAAAATAATGTCGAACATGAACACTTTAAACAAGTTGTTTTACAGCTTCACAAAGATATTCAATATTTACCGCACTTACTGATAAAGCCAATCAGATTATTGTGATCACTCGGTGAAGTATTTTTTTTTTGAAAAATAATTATTAACTTGGAGTTTAATCAACCCTTAATTAAAATATTTAACATTATTCCTGTGAATTAATCTCTGATAAGACATAATCAAAGTTTAAATAAAACTTAAACTAAATACAGACAAGTTATACCATCTTATATACTCCTAGAAATGTTTTATTAATTATTCATATTGAAGCAGTTTAGCTTCATGGTTCTTCATACTCACCAAATTACTAACCCATGTTTGAACCTTATGTTCCTTCCTGTTCCTATATTAATGTATATTTATTTTATATATGTGTTTCAGATGTGCACCTAAAGAAATATAAAATTTAGCTTTTAATATTTTTTACTATTTATTATTAATTCTTTTATTAAAATCAAAATATATTAGATGCAGCTCAAATATATATATATAACAGGAGCAATTATTAACACTATATTAGTTTTACCAATATTGTTTTTAAGTTCATAAAAAAATAACTTTTGTTTAAATTTATTAAAAACTATATTTTTGTTTTAAAAATCCAAGATGGAGTATGCTACTGTTAATTGTCCAAAAATAACTAAAAGGGTAGAAATGTTATATTATCTAATTGTGGGAAAAGATGTTTAATTATACTATACTAAAAGTAAAAAAGGGAAATCCAATTAAGAAGTTATACTTTTGCCATTAACATTTTATCAAATCTATTTTTAATCTGGAAATGGATTTAAATATATTTTTGGACAAAATTATCTAACAGTTGCATCTCAAAAACAATAGGTAAAGGAAATTTTAAAAAACCCTAAAAGCATTCCTCACATACCTGAGGGCTGTATATAATGGGCTGATTTGTGACTACTAGGGGAAGAACTAATTTGTAGAAAAGCTGTTTTAAAAGGCCTCCACGCTATTTTTTTTTTAAATGTTGGATGAGTAGAAACAACTAATCACCTTCCTTGTCTTTTTTACTGATCAATCTCGCCTCAAATAATCATCTCACTGATGCCCCAAAATATGATCTAAGAACAGAGGAATGCCTAATAGAAGCTTGCTATTCAAATGATTTCAATCCTATTAATTTTTCCACACTGGAGCCGAATTGTTAAAATGACTCTTTAATATAGCAAGGTAATTAACTGTAAGAACCGCCTATGAACTTTACATCCTATTTCTTCTAAATTAATCTCAACTTCAGCTCTCTGGACTTCATTTTAAATTGTTAAATTAAATGTTATTTTTTTATTAATTATTAACTGTATTTGCTCTCCTACTATTATTTCTTCTTTTATATGTAAAGTCTGCTCTTATTTCTTTAATCTTGGTGCAGTTCCTTTCTTAATTCTAAACTGTTTTATTTTATTATTTTGAAGTTGCCGATCTAAACAATCTTGGGAGCTTAATATATAAAGTTATTTTTCCTTATCTACTTAAACCTCCCTGAGTCAAGGTTAATAAAATCCCCTCCCTTTTTGAATTAGATTTACATATTTTCTTAGTAATATGCTCGCCAGATTGTTTTTCAGCTTAATTCAATTACATAATTTTCTTTAAAATGTGTTTAAAAGAAGTATATATATTCTTTATGTATAATTTTATTATTACCAAAAAATTAACGCTATCAAATATTTTTTTATATCATGCATTTAATTCTGAAAAGGTGATTTTTTTTTCTTATTATTGTTTTTATATTATCTGGATTATAATGCTATACTCTTAATATTTCAAAGACTTGATTATTCTCAAGTTACAAAATTCATGAGGGTGGATTTCAGTCTGTTAAATAACAAGGAAGGGAAGAGGAGTAATTTTTAAAACTATTTAATACAAATTAAATCGTTCCCATATATATTATATAGCATAGTGTTAATTGCCTAAATTGTAGCATTCAAGTGAGGTTCATGTGTTTTAAACTAGTGATTTCCATTTCATGTCATTAAAGCCAATATTATGTTGCATTACTGATACACCTGGGTTTCATTTTACACGATAGGTTCCTCAGAAAACATGCGCAAATGAAATCATGCAAAAATAGACATAACTTACATTGAAAAAGAAGGGATGCGGTCTGTGATTTTTCAAAATTCACGTAAAAGCAAAGCACCAACGTAAAATTACTTTAAAATTTGCGCAAAAAAAAACTAAGAAAATAAAATATGACTAATGAAAAATTTCAAATTTGAAAAAAATTGATACAAGACAAACTTTATTTAACTTTAATATTTAATTTTATTCAAAATAATATATTTTTATGCATAATTTACAATACAGTAATTTACATTTTTTTATATAAGAAGAAATACAACTAACGCCAACTTCACACTCATGTTGTGTCAATGGTTTTCTGGTGACAATGTAATTAGTAATTAATCTTTGAGACAATGATTTTATTAATTGTTTATGAAACTAACAACTAAAAATTAAATTCTTATTTTTGTCTTTAATTTTCAATTCCGTTTAAAAATCAAATTTTACATCACATTAATTTCAAGTCAGCCATAAGTAATTTTTAAATTGTTAATTACAATTAAAAATCAGATTTTAATTTTTAATTGTCAAATTTAATTGTGCCCACTGCTATTACTAACCTTTTAAAAATAAACTTGTGGACACTAAATGATTAATAATAGATTACGTTCTTTTTTAAAAAGCAAAAACAGAATGTGATTTAAAATGCAAAATTAACAGCACAATGTTTGAACAAATTTACATTATAATCTTGTAAAATTTAATGTGTGTATACATAAAATGTGGAAATCATGATTTTAATTTCATTATTGCATAAAATCTTACTATTATAAAGCACTGAAAATATTGAAATTACTAAGATGAAAGTCAAATTCCAATAATGTGCTACTACTTTCAATATAACGTAAGTGTGCGAATTTATTATTTTAAGTAATAGCGCGACTTCTGGTGAAACATGAACTGCGTAACTTCAAAATCATGTTAAATAAGTCTGCATAAAAAGAGAACCAGGTGTATAAGGTTTTGTTTATTAAATATTACGTGCTTCTAACTTGGAGGGTTACAATAAATTCGGACCCATAAACTTTCTTCATGCCCTGTCCTGCAGGTAGTTGACCTTCTGGGGACCATTTTCATATAACTGGCCTCTTGCATTGGTTACCCAGAGAATCCTGGGAACCTTGCCAAACCTAATTAAACTTCTCTAAGCAGTACTCTAGAAAAAGGACTCTTAGCCACTTATTTTCTTTGTTTGAAAGCATGACATTACTTTGGATTCTTCTGCCTTTGTATCAGCCCCACTGTTTCTCCATTAGTGTTAATTTATTTATTTAATGACCTCATTTCAATACTGTAATCATAAAATTGTGCTTTGCTTATGTATATATATATGTCTTTCCGATAATAGTCATTAGTTTAATTAAATAATATTGTTTTTTTTATTTTTTGTAAAATCCCACCATTGTAATTCATCCCATTTATTTAAGAGTATACATATTTTTAGAAAACAAAACATTCTTTTCTTTTTAAAGCTTGAATTTAAAGAATAGTTAAAATTATTATGTTCTCTAATAAAAGATACTTGATTTAAATGTATATTATTTTACTAAATCCTCACAAACTTTGTACTCCATGATTAAACCATTTTGATTTTCACAACCGAAACAGCTTGAAAGCAATTTGTATAATATGTCTAATGATTCTTAGAATGCTTCATAAATTTGTATGCTCATCATCACCTTTCATAGCCACTGCTAAAGCATTAATTTAAAAATGTGTAAGTTTGTTTTGCAATCAAATGGTTGGCACCTTAATCTAACCCACCAAATATATTTATTGACATATAATATGTAATTTATTCATAAGAGCATTCAAAGAAATATATAAGTAATTTACTGTTCATTAAATGTTTATTAAATATTTTGTTATTATTCAAGCCATTTATGTAGTTCGAATTATCTTCTTTCCACTTCCATACATTCCAACATATATGTGCATTCTCGTTAAATATGTCTCATTCTCTCTTTCGCTCTTCTAGTGGGGCAGACATAAGAATTAATTCTCATATGCCATCACTATTATGTTATTCATTAGGTGTTTGATCTGGGGCTTGGGGAATGGGTTTGAGTCTAGGTTTGTCCCTGATCTAAATCTTGGGCTTGACTGGGTTTGAAGTATGTTTCATTGAGTTCCAGCTTATGTTAGATGGATCAACATATTTTGACCAGTACAATAAAATAAGCAAAATACTTCAATTTACTTTTTGTCAAATTACATTAACAACATCTCCTAAACTTTTATCTGATTACACTAAATCAATAGTCCTAGAAGATAATTTTTTTAGATAAAGCTCTCTTTGGTAAATTCAGAGACAAAATCAATGTCCATAATCCATAATATAATAAAAAAGTAAAATGATTTTGATAAGATTTTAGTTCATTAAAAATAAACCCTTTATGCAAAAGATGTTAATCTTGTAGTTCATTATACTTTGGAACCAATTGATTTTTCTAAGTTGCTTTCTAAAACAAATGCTACCAGATGCTCAATTATTGGTTTGTGTAATTGAATTTGATTAAAAACCAAAAGCCCTTCAATTAAAAAATTATATAAATACTTCATAAAAGTGTTTTATGGTTTCTTCTTAATAGTCTATTGTTACATTCTATTTTGTCTACTCCAGTTTTGCCACTTATTGCAATACCTATACATTTTCTTTCCAGTGCTGCCCTATTTATATCTCCACATTATTTTTGGCTTATGACCTTCAAGGCATCTGAATTTTTGATCTAAAGCACCTTTTCTTCAATGATCATCTTTTATTCTTTTTTAATATCAAGTTTTCAGGCTAAAATTTAAAAATACCATAATGTTTTGAAGATAAACCAATTTGAACTTCATAGTTGTACAGATCTGACACTAGTTCGATATTTATATAGATTAAAGTCTTTAGTTTTTTTCTATTCTCTGGCAAGATAGTTATAAAACCAATAAAATATGTTACCATGGCTTACATAATATTTTTATTGGCAAATTCTATTTCTCCTATTCCATATTTGTCATCTAGTAAAAGCTTAAGCAATCACTAGATGCAAGATGGTAATTCCTATTAAATTCCTATTGAGTGTTATTCTATTTAAATCCACGTACTAGTTTCTGGCATATGATTTTTATGAATGAGGAGTTTTAAATTTTAACGGACAATATAATCTGCCATCTGTTGATTACTCAACATTACACTAGATGGAAGAACTAGAATATGACAAATAGAATTATCTATTGTCATAATCATGTTGATTTAGAAACTATTTTCTACAATTATTCAAAAAAATTATGGTTAAATGCTAGTCAAACAATGCCAGACTTATGAGTCCATCACCCTGACCTTTTCTAAAACATCTCTCATTTATATTGATTACTTTTTAACTATTTTGTAGTTGTGCAATGGCTGAATTATTTGCATAAAGATCATATGATCTTTCAAATATCTAACCATTGTCTTATCTTTGAAATAATTATACATATAGATTTATTGATAAATGTGTTAAATAATTTCTGTCATTTTATTGGAACTCATATTCAGTACATCAAATAGTTGTTATGGCAAAATTAATTGCAATCAGAAAGATTTTTTGATATTTCTAGAATATATTGTAACCATCTGGGTTACATGGCACACAACAACATAGTTGTGTGTATGCACCCACACACACACACACACACACACATATATATATATATATATAGGAAAAGTAGATAACATAGACATAAATTTTTGTAGATATTTTCTATATTTCACCTGGAATAAAAATAGTAAATAAAGTGTTGGATAATTCTGAATTTAAACAGAATTTTATTATAAACTGAAACATTTTAAATGTCTAAATAAATATTAATATATTATTATTCTGATTTTGAAATTTAAAAACAAGCAGGATGTATTTTTGGAATCTTTTAATTAAAATTTTTAAATTACTGCTTGTATGCATTTCTATTATCTATTTTTAAAAATCTTTGTAGATTAAAAATTCCAAAAAGTAGCTTTTAATTAAAAGTAACTTGAAGAGAGTAAAAACATGTAGATCACACCTTTGATAAAATTTTAGAGTTGCTTCCAAAAATAGTTTGTAATAAAAAGTGATTTGAAAAGATTCAAATTGATTTTAATCAAGATAAAGATTCGATAGAAGAAAACTCTGTTTTTGGTTACTGTGTTTTTATCACCTCAAGATTAAAAAAGATTAGACAGATTGAAAACAGTCTGCAATGTGTTTTTATCATCTCAGATGATTCTATAAAAGGGCCGATAAAGAAATATCAGTTCAGTTTGACTTACAGTTTTTGTAAGAACTGGTTAGAAGAGTCTGGTTTTAATATTTTATGAGAAACAATGGCCAAATTGGCCAGCTAAAAAATCTGGGTAGTAGTTTTTGAAAAGAGTGTTGGCCAATATAGTGTGCCTAATATTTTTGAGACTTAGCTAGTTTGTTGGTAACTATAGCAGAGAATGTCCACAGTAAAGCTAGCTGCAGAGATGGATGGCAGAATTATACAGAAAACTACCATGAGAATGTAAGAATGAAAAAAAGTAGTTGCTCTACAGTTCACTGGTGGATTTTGAATTCACATGGAACAAAAGGATCAAGTTTCTTTGTAATTCATATCTATAAATGTGTTCTGAGAAAACAGATAACTTTCCTGATCCAATCCTAGCCAGACAGGAACTGATCAATGCCAACAACCATACCTAAATTATACCTTCCTTATTATGGCAATCCTGGATTATACCTGTCTCACAAAGATCAATTCACAAAGAGAAGCACAGATAAATGTATATGCAATGGTGAGTAGCATTTTATATAATGAGAATGAAATTTTAAATAATTTCTTTGATAAAAATGACATTTAAAAATTTATATATTTTAAAGGATAACAAATAAATTTTCTTAAATTAAATTAAAATCTACAAGTAATAATTGAATCATAAACAATTTATTTTGAAAAAAGAAAAAGAGGATATCAAAAATCTTATTTAGATTAATTTAAAGATGTAATTAATTAATTGAGAGTAACCTGTCACTAAAAAAATGTTTGAATTATCTATCAAAAAATTGACTATTTTTTTAAAAAAAGGAAAATAGTTTTATTGATTGTAATTCATATCATCTATATGTTCATAGATATACATCTATGTGTAAATTTTATATATAATTTTCAAATGGAATTAATTATAAAATATATTTTTAATAATTTTATTTTGATAAATTCAAATATGTTCATTTTATATCAAACCACATGCCTGTGTACTGAATGGGTTTTAAGTAAGCCTAATGTATTAATCATGTAAATCAATATAATAACTTGAATTTTGTAAATCACAAATAGGTTAATGTAATAATTTGAATTTTGTATAATAGCCATTATAAATCACAATGTGATATTTTTTATTATTGTATGTTAATCAAAATCAGAAGATTTAATTGTAGAGCCATATAATCTAGAGACCTCAACTTCATTTTTTTATTGTTAATAAATTTTTATTCAATTGTTAAAAATTGTATTGCATCATTATCTCTTGCTCACCATAACAGTAATAGAACTTATGTTCTCTAAGCTAGATTTGAGCACAGGCTGAATATGTAAATGGGGATGTATTTAGTGTTTTAGGTGCAAGGGTCCTGTTTTGGCATGAAGAGTATATTCTTCAAAGTACCTGCACTATATTTTATTTAATTTAGTCTTTATTAGAATTTAATTTTATAGTTGGCCATTGCATTAATGGCACTAAGTGGCCAGAGCATTGATGATGATCAGCATATTTTAAAATCCCAGCATTGTTGTTTAGATTTTTCTAGTTAAGTATTCTGATGAATTAGCACTTAAGTCATGCATCCAAATTAATGGTTTCAATAATTGCCCAAGTTGGCAAAGGCTTAATAGTTAGCCTGGTCTATAGAAGACCCATTTCCAATCAAATCACCAGCTGGACTGTTCATTTATATTGATTTTATTTGATGTTGATCATTCATGATGATGAATGGTTTATTTTGAATTTTACTTACTCTTTATAATGCTGGTTGATTTATAATTATACTTATGGTTGCTCTGAGGAGTAACTGGCTGATCTCAGATTTCTCTCTTTAATATATAAAATTCTTATATATTTTGGATATTAACATTACTTAATATCTTCTCACTTTAATATCTTTACCAATAATAATTATACATATTATGTAATATCTCTTACTTATATCTTATAACACATCTATATTTTGATACTGCTCATTATTTATATTTTTATTAAATTTCATTATTTGAAATATGTTTACTGGGCATAATGATGATTTTTCCATCATATCAGGTTCACCAAAATGACCACTACCTTGATTACTCCATTCTGTTACAATATATAAATCTCAGATTAAGTTTAATCTTTGGATTCGTCATAGCTAAAACTGAACAACTTCCTGAACAGAGATAACTCAAAAGTTAAAAAAAATGTTTCACCCACTTCATTTTGTGCCAAATTAATAAAGAAAAGATGGCTTTATTTTTTATTACATAACATTAATTAAATAAATATTTATACAAGCAATAAATATAAAGTGATTCTTTAATGTTTCTTTTAGTAGTTTTTTAACATAAAAATGATACATGTTTAATATAAATTTAAGTCAAGACGATCTTTTATATTTAGCAATTCCTTACTTTCAGCTAAAAGATGATTTAAATAAATTCTCCCATATAAAGTTATAAAAAAGCTTCCATTTAACAAAGTTTATCTCTAATTTTTCCTATATATTTTTATAATTGTTATCTCTTTCAAACTTTTAATTGTTGTCTATGACTCAATCACTGTTAAAAATTTCATCAACAAAAATTTGTGTGAGTTTTAATGAGTGAAGTAAGATGTTAATCATTTGAAATTAAATGAAGAATAATATGGGATAAAATATGGATACTAGATAATAATACTATCATAGGGACATCTCCAAACTCAGGCTAATGGCCTTAGACTTAATGTGTCTCACTTCCAGCTGCCATATTTTACTTTTATTTTACTGTCAGAAATTAGTCTAAAATGTAAAAATACTTTAATATTTTGAATCTATGTTTGATAGTTATATAGATTTTTAAATATGTCAGTAACTATATATTTAACTGTCCTCAGTTTTATGATTTTGTCTATGATAGTGCAAATGAACAAATATCATATGACTGTCTTTGCTAACATTTAAAATATAGGATAAATTTATTACACCTTCTCCAGAACAATATTTTATAAGATTAAATAATCAATGAACATTGATCATAGGGTTATCATATCCATATTCATATATTAATAAGAAACTTGGACCTAATGTGTCTAAACCTTCTATACCTAATGCACTTTTTTTCCAGAAGTTGTTTTTTATTCCTTGTTTTACTATACAGTCACTAAAATTAATAGTTATTGATCTAGTATCCAACCTATATAACAGTACCTAGTAAGCTGATTTGGTTTTTGAATATCAAGTACTAGATTAATAATAATAATAATAATAATAATAATAATAATAATAATAATAATAATAATAATAATAATAATAATAATAATAATAATAATAATAATAATAATAATAATAATAATAATAATAATAATAATAATAATAATAATAATAATAATAATAATAATAATAATAATAATAATAATAATAATAATAATAATAATAATAATAATAATAATAATAATAATAATAATAATAATAATAATAATAATAATAATAATAATAATAATAATAATAATAATAATAATAATAATAATAATAATAATAATAATAATAAAAAAAAGATAGGATCAGGATAGGAATGGATTTAGGAAATTTAAATGCATTTAGGATCAAACTTTTTATTAGTATGATGATGTGATATAAAATCCTAATACCTAGTATCCATTGATTATTTTGGCATCATATGTTAAATGCAACAAAATAGTTCAATATTTTTTTAAATATGTTTTAAAGATTTTATAAATTTACTATTCTGTACTGCAAATTATTTTCCTTAAAATATGAACAATTTATATTAATTTGCACTATCTGAAATATAATCAAATGTTTAATCATGTTTGAGATTCTATGTCATTTGGAGAGTAAAAAGTGATGGATTGAAATTTAATCCGAAAGCCTTTAGTTTTTGAATCTATCATTCCTTTTACCATGCTAAACTGTGTAATGCCTAAGCCATTTCTGGTTAGTTTTTATTAATTTTATTTTTTCATCTTTGATATTTAAAAATTTTAAATAGTATAACTATTGTTCATGAGATTATGTGACTCAAGTAGCAGGTTGGGTGCAATAGTTTTATTCAATCAAGTAAACTGAGATTTATTTTTACTTTACTCAGTTTTGAGTCAGTTCAGATACCGTTAACTTTAATTGACGTCTATTTGTTTTTTATTTTTAAAATATATAACTTTTTTTTCTATTATTATTTTTGCATCTTTATATAAATTCTAATATAAAAATAGTAATAATGAATCATTTCTATCTGTGCTTAATCCAATATAATTTATTGTTTAAGTATATATGAAATGATTCATCATAATTATTCTTTATATTGTTTTTTTTTATAATTACTTTGTAAATCTTTTAATCTTTTTCTTTCTCTCTCTTTATATATATATATTATACCGGGTTCGAATATGTAACCTTGAAACACCGGCCTTTTAGGCAGAGAAGAACATACTCGGAGAGTATGTATGCCCAAACGATAGCTATAAAGTATATAACTAGCGTTACATTTCCAGGACATAACTTCTTCTCGACTGTTGAGTTCAACACCAAGTTCAAAGTACTTTTTTTTGTTTGTGTATAAACATGGGCACCAGCTATCTATCAGAAGAATAGATAACGCACTTTGAACAATAGCCACTAACCCAATGCCTAAGCATTCACGACTAGCTCAGCTGTTTGTAATCACTAATAGATTATACATAATTAGTGGTTAAAAGAATTGATAAAAGAATTGTAAAAGGAATTTATAAAAGAGATTGATAAAAAGAATTGACCGGCAAATAGAGTTTAATTTTAAAGACAATTTATTAACTAACATTAATTTACTAAATTTAAACATCCTTATAATTTAATATAGTACACAGACATTTTAAATTAACATTTCTAAACTAGTTTAAATATCCTTGTAGATTTTAATAATAGACACTGGTATTTATCTAATTTAACTAATAACACTGATATAATGATCACACACATATTAACTTATATATAGCATTTACAAATATAATAATAAAGCATTAATAGCATTTGAAACTTAAACACACATATCAATAGTTCATTTTATGTATGATATAGAGTTCATATAATTAGACTCTTGGAGGGTTCGCACGAATTAATGCAATGCAATCGCTATTACAGTATAAACGAAATAAGCAAATGTTTTACCTAGGATTTTGAATGTAGACTAGAATTTTGTTCTCTTTGGTGACTGCTTTCAGTGAGAATATTTCCATTACAAATGCTTTCAGCTGGCTGGGACATTTCCTTGATGAGTTTCCTTATTATTCATGATTATTATTATTGGAGACAATTAGATATTGATGGAGATTTTCTAAGATGTTAAGTTGACATTATTTCATGGGCAGATCTTGCTGTTTTCATCGGACATCAGGCTGTGGAGAAAATGTGCATTCCCAAAATCTTCTCAGCACTGCATTTTGTTTCTGGATACCATTAACTTAACTGACTCAATTAATTTCTGAACTCAATTCACTCAATTAATTTGTGAACTGAACTGAACTATTGTCTCAACTGATTGTCCGATAAAATATTCAGTATTTATACCGATGACGTGTTGTCCCTTTAATATCCTATGGCAAATATCTGTTGTCAAAATTCCAGTGATAATCCTTTGATAAACATGTTTTGGAAGATTGTTTAGTTAGTAATAGCCATGCAAAAATGTATTGTTTTATTTTATTAATAGCCATTGCTGTGTTTTTAATGATAATCTTCTTTTATTTCACATACATTTTTTTATTTATTTACAATCGCACATATATATGCACATTACTAGTTTTAAGATTATTTTTCTTTAATTCGAATGAAAAGAGATTTGTATTTTTTAAACTTTAAATTATTTATATTTTACGAATACTAATAAGAAAACTCTTTACTTCCTTTTTATAAAACCTTTAGTTTAACTTTTCTAACGAAACACCCCTCTCCCCTTCTGATTAATTAATTGCAGCTTTTATTTCAAAAACTAACAATAAAAACCTATTTGATTCTTATTCTTTTCGAAAACAAACTGTAATAAACTCTTCAACATTTAATTTACGTTTTTCTTTTATGAAAGATTATTTTAATAATTTTTTTAGATAAAATTATATGTGCCAATATATATATATATATTGTAACTGTCAAGATTGTATAATTAGTCAACAAGACCAAAAGACCAAGCAGGGACTCTCAATCCACAGATACAGGGTTATCGCCATGCTCCTAGTTTAAATTGCTTCCTAGCCTTGACTACCTAATTAACATCCTTGTTGTCACACAGCTTCCCTTCTTCATATAGTACATTGTATCTCAGGATTGGAACATGGATTTTCTCTCTCTCAGGGTTCTCCATAACTTTTGACATCACACCACACTAGCACTTTAAGCCTTGCATTAATTTATTTATATTACCACTGCTGGTCTGATTTTGTAGTTTAACCATTTCTATAATGTTACAAAGCTAATATTATATTTATAAGTTTTAAAACCATGGATGTGCTTGTTTTGTAATTAACTGACTTACTAGGTGATATATATAACAACTGATTAATAGTTCCAATTCACAATAAGAATGTGGACTTAGTTAACAAGAAAAATATAATGTTTTATTATAAAATTAAAACAATAAAGAGAGTAACTTACAAGATATGAAATTGAAATAATCTACTGGCTTTACATAACATTACAGAAGGTGGTAGTGGCTTACAACAATGATGCAGGCTCTATTTAATTTGGTTGGAAATATTATAATCTATCAGCCCATTCTAATTTTGAACATATAGTTAACAATATATTTATTTAATGGGACAACTTGTGTACGGGTTCATGTCACCCAGGGATGCTGATGATTGCAGGTAAAGGCTAAAGGCAAGCATTATTTGGAAATTGTGGTACTATCTATGTAAGTGGGGTCAATGGTCCATAAAATGAGGATGATCAGCTTAGAAAATCTAATAGTATGGTTCACTGCTGAAGAATGGATGTCTCTGGCTGCAGAAGTGCATCTACTTCTAACCAAAGGCACATTCTGATGGAGGAAGTGAAGATGTGCTAAATCTAGGATTTGGAATCACAAAGAGTCTCAAGCTCACATGGAACCTAGATTGACACTAATCTTTGGATTAGAAACCTGGGCATGTGGCATCTTGTCTACTCTCACATAATTTGACTGTAAGATATGAACCATACAGAGTATATATGACAAAGTTGAATAATAACGATACGACTATTACCACACATATATGGAGGTAGATAGAAAGATAAATTTAATTATTAAGCTTTTTCACCCCCATGAATAAAATCATGAAACTTATTTTATACATAAACATAAGCATCCCCAGACAAATGATTCATTTGTAATTAAAACCTATTCACAATAACTATTTTAATAATCTAAAATTTAAAAATCTAATCAAACAATATTTAAGTCTTGGGAAGATTATTTATTCCTAAAATAAATTGAGAGCACAATCCATTATTCCTTATGTAGATTATACATGGATTGCAAGTTTAATTCATATAAATATTATATTGCACTGAGAAGCAATGCAATATACATTTAGACAATTTTATTAATATTACTTCCTACATAATAAAATCATTATAAATATTACAGTATTTGGAATAGTTCTTATTACAGAGAATCATTTTATCAAAAGAGACTCATTAATTTAGCAGCATGGGAAGTAACAATTTAAACAGAGTATATTATTTTATTACAAATATCTTTAATGAAATTGGTTTCTAACACATATATGCTTAAATGTATAGAGAGTCACATGGTAAACAACATACATAATTTATAAATTAATTGAATAGAAATGCGCTCGCCACCCTTCCTTAATTCTATATACAATTCTAAGAATTTTGATACATAACCTTCCTTGACATGATTGGGGGGGGGGGGACAAGAAACTATGAAAACAATTTATGTACATCTTATTATTACCTTTTTAAAATTTAAAAGTTTTCAATTTGGTGTCTTCTCAGCTCACTCCATCCCTTCAAATTTTGAGAGCAGAGAAGCATAAACACATATAATCAATTGAAATTTAACTCCATCATTCAAGGTAATACATAAATAAAATGCACAATATAGATTTATAATTTATTAAGTAATTAAGTCAGCAGATTTAATATTAATAAATATGATCTAGATAATTTCCAAGGTTAAGACTAGTTAATATGTTAAATAAAATGGAGGTACAGTTAAAACTTGGAATAAAATGAAAGCATTTTTTACTGGCAATAAAATGATGACTTTGGGACTTCTGCACAGATAGGTAGATAGGTTTAGGATCTTTGGATTGGCATGGATATAGTAAGACATGGATGAATCTTCTATATTTTGATGGAACTCTCAGGACACCAACTCCACCAATGACCATGGAGAACTTGATGCCTGTCTACTCACTCATGGTGGTAGATACTTTCTAACATTTCAATTTTTTCTTTGTGGGCACTAGGTAAAATTTAAAAGCAGGATAATGAATATGTCTTCTACATTATTATATTTTTGATAATTATTTGATAATCAGAAATAAAACAAAGCAGAATAATACAGGATTGTATAGAAAAAAGAAACTTTTAGAATAATACCAAATTAGTTAATACAATGCCTTTTCCCATGCTTATATATATATTGAAACAGTAAGGTCTGCTTTGCAGATCTTCGTTTCACCTTTTCTTACCTATTTCCTACCCTCATACCTTAGTTTGAACCTCAATCTATAGTAGTGTGTCTGCAATACGCTTATATACCAAAAATCCTGCCTAATTTTAAACCACGAGTACAATGCTCATATATTATATATATATATAAGTCATTCCCAAATAAATAAAAGATTATAGATTATGTATATGTTCACATAATTTTGATTTATTAAAAAGTAGGTTATATAAGTCGTAATTGTGCACACACTATGGTGTGCATTTTAAAACATATCAAAATTATAAATTGTTAAAGTTATTTTGTTTGAATCTATTTACAAATATATTACCGTCGTAATGTATTTTGATTTTAAATAAAACTCATTTAGTAAATATTCGTTTAGTAAATAGATTCAAATATTGCAATTTAAAAGTAAAATAACTTTCGTTTAATTTAATAAAAGTTATCCCAAATATTTCTTTAAAATAAATGAGGGACAATAGTTTAATTAGTTAATATTATATAAGTTTATCTAAAAACAGCAGATGTCAACTTAAGGTTTTCTTTAATTAATAAAAGTAATTTTTAATTGAATCTAGTTTGTAATCCGAATGTCGACAGGGAAATTAACAAAAGAAATTAATTAATGTTGAATTCCTTTAGACATTGGGATAGATTTAATTACAGCTGATAAGTCCGATATATTTTTGTAATGCTCCAGGGCAGTTCTATTGTTAACGTTTACTATAAAAAGAATGGTTTTCTTTTGTTCTCCAGTTAGTTCTTCTAATGTTTCTAAGAGAAATCATTCTGAGTTCTATTCTAGTAATTTGTAAATCTTGACATGACAGAGTAGAGCACGAGAAGGCTATTTCTCTCTGGTATGGTCATCTGCTGCTGTAGACCATCGGATGTTATCACACAGGGAACCCCGGAACTGCTGCTGCTGCTGTCAAAAATATGAACATTTCCAGATTTTGCTGTTAAATTATATAAAAACCTGCCGACCATCAATCTGCCTAAAAATGCTTCTCCAGAGGTAACCCTAAATTAACCCAAGAGCTCTTGTGATTCCTAACTAACATGCTATAGCTATTTAACATTGTTTTTCTTATATTTCACATAACTTCATTATGTATTTCTTTAACGTGTTTAAATATACTCAACATTTTGCTCTCTATCCTTGGGTTAATATTTTCTATTTATAAAGCTTTCTTTTATTTTATTATGATAATGTGTCAGAATCGTCTTTGACTGAGTGAACTATTCCCTTTATTGAAAGTAAGACGCCGCTATTAAGGCATATTTTAAATTTATAATTTTCCAATTTTATTATCTTGCAAATCACTCGTTCGAGGGCGATTCTTTTCTTTAATATAATATAATCACATAGTTTAAAATCTACATGTCATTGATTTTAATCTACCATGAGAGTATGTGTGAGGTCAATGATTTAAATGTGTCACCAAATGCATGATTGCATATATAAATCTATACTTACTTTTCAAACCTGCAAGCATGCATTTTCCTATTTTAATTACCGTGTTCTACTTTAATTATAAAGTTCATCATTGATGTCGGGAATGTGCGGACCCTTTTAAATGAATTTCGGGGAATTTGATTGGGCATTTCTCTTAATCTGAGTAAAACCCATTTAGTATGTTTTTATATACACTAGTCTCGTATTGCTGGTAAATGAATTGTTTGTTGAGACCGCTTTGTTTTATTTTTCCAAGGATTCTTTACATGGCAAAGTCCGTTCTTTTCACTTATTGCAAGTTTCCAGGCAAAGGGTGTCCCAAATGACACCCCTGGGAATTAAACGCAATCGTCACACAGTCGCTAAGTTTTGGCTGTTCATAAAATACTTTCCTATGGGTTAGCGGCGAGATGCCCTCCGTAATTATTCCGGATCTTCAATATTGTTTTATTTTATATTTATTTTACAAAGCATCCGTGACTTAAAGGTGTCACACCCTCCAACTTTAATAAATTCATTATCAGCAATACTGATCTCCCAATGTAACTCTATTATTATTATTCTCAAATAAATGCCTTGATCACATTCCCACTTTGTTGCTTAGTAAGCTTTTGTCCATGCTATTCTCAAAATCAATAAATATTTTATAATACTTAATTTCAAATATTTTCTTAAACTTGTATAATTGCTCAAAGCACCTTGCACATGTTCCTATCTCATCAAGCACATTAACCTAATGCTATTAGCCTGAGGAATAGAATACATCACTTTGTTTTAAAGTCTTTTTGTCAGTTGTGGAAATATAATGCCAACAATTATTTAATACGCGTCCCTGTCTCATATAAGCAGATAGTGGCATTATATATATAATTTATATGAATAAATTTTGTGAAATTATTTAAAACTAAATTTGATCTCTTATTTTATTTGATTCCTATCACTGTCTCGGTCTATATATATATATTTTCTGCATTTCTTTTGTAAATCCATAGACGTTAATTAGCCACTCAAACTTCTTTTAGTATAGAATCTTTTGTTTCTCCCTGACCACCAGGCACCGGTCAAAGGTCATACTAGTAGTGGCATCAGATGCGTTGTCACGTAGATGGCGCTGTGAAATTTGGACTTTAGATTCGAACTTAGTATATCTAGAAGGCAAGCCCTCCTAGAATGTTCAGTTTCGTGTCTGGGGTTTGAATTCTGCAGTGTGTTAGCGAGATAGACGATTCTGACTGTTACAATATATATATATAGTTTTATGCCTGGGGTTGTATCTCATGAGTTTTCTTAATGGATTTCAATCTAATTTCTCTAATTGTTGTTCCATCTTACTTTTCTTTTCTTTGTTTCTTACTTTTATTTAACACTTTAAAGCATCTAAATGTGTTTAACTATAACTATTACAGCTGATAGTATGTATAGATAGAGAAATATGGCACTTACGCTCCCTTCCCTAATGGCTACCTATCTCTCTCCCATTGTATAAAATATTTTAACATTTTTTCCAAGTTGATTATACTTTTAATAAGATGTACTTTTTCTCAAAATAAAATTGCATGATTTAAACAATCATCCTTTAACTTAAAAATAATGTAAGATTGTACATACATGCACGCATATATTACTAATGTGTGTGGATATTAATAAATAAATTATACACACACACATATATATATATAAACACAATAGGAAATAGATTAATTCAAATAAACATGAAGCAAGTATATCTGCATGGAGATATACACTGCTTTAATATATATATATAATTTTTATTTAATTAGTTTGTAATTTTTTAAAAAATATGATTCAATTTAGGAGTTACAGCCACTTATGGCTTTATTTAATACTTTAATTCTGCTATTATATTTACAAATTATACAACCATTGATCTTATTGATAATAATTTGTATTTGAGTACATCAATTTGAGGGCCATTCTTTTTTCATTTTTGAATAAAATAAGTGAAGTAACCATTGTTCATGCTGGATCTATTTATAGTGTTTCAGTGTCATATAGAAATATCAAATTTACAAAACAAAGTTTTCATGAAATTCACTTCTTATTCTATTCTTTTATTATTTAAAGTGGATTTAATGTGAGTTTAATAAAGATTTTGAAATTCTATTAAGATTTACTTCTTTTTTTTTTTCTGTTACAGTGCAATTCTATCATAAGCATTTTATCACTCATAAAATATATTTTGTTTTAAAATTTTAATATATAGATGCATTCATATTATAATCTCATCACAAACTTTAGCCACTGAGTTTGAGCACTATGAATTTGACCGAATAGGTAGAAAGCATGCACAGCTATATATTGAAAGTTTAAAACAAAATATTTTCTTTAAAAGATGTTGAAAGTATATTTTGAATGAGTAATCTGATATTTTTATGATCTTTTTATATATTCTGTAAGTCAACTTTGTCTTAAGTATCTTTTTCCAATAGAAATATAATATTCAGCAAAAGAATATTATGATATAAAATCTGATCACAGAATACTTGAATTATATCCTCAAATAGTTCCAAAAAGTTGTTTTTAAAATTATTTTAGAGGGATGGTTCTAATGTTTAATAGATGCAGGAAATAAATTAGGATGCAATTTATAGTCAATAACAGTTTACAAGAGTATGACTGTATATCAGATTTTGTTTTAGAAAATAAATTTCTAAAAGAAAAAATGAACAAACTGTGAGAAATAATCTGCAGGTATTCAAAAATACTTTTTTTATTACTACTGAAATCTTTTCTGTGAATAATGACAATATTATTTCACAAAAGACTTGAATTTCCTGATTTCTTTACTAGAAGATCACTGATTAATGAGTTAATAAAATATCTAAACCATATGGAAAGCCAATCTATAAGCACTTGTCTTTTTTCCCATTATTATTATTTAAAAGTATTTAATTTTTTTTTATCAGAATATTATATGAAATAAATTAATGATCTTTCTTAAATTAAGAATTAGAGTTCTTTTCTTCAAACAATTATAAGTTAAAGCTATATTTATGAAGTAATATTTTTCAAACTGTACAGTTATAGATAGAATCTGTTCATAACAGGTTTGTTTTGGGCTGAATTTAGCTATTTAAGTTGAATGGTTCTCAATTATTGGATAATTCTTTATATCATTTTTCAAACAGCTTGTAAAAATATTGATAATTTTTATTAGTCATTCATTAGGCTAGAGATGAACCTTTTAATGAATAATATTTCTGTAGTATAATTTTCACTATACCACTCTCATGCAAAATAGGAACTAATTTCTATCCACGTTTATCACCTTGTGGAATGATGTAATAATAAACATATCACCCAAGACATAAAAAAGATGTATGATCCCTAACATGAATATTTCATGTTGAACCAGCACTCATCATTTGACTCAAATCACAATCTCTTACAGATATCTTTATCATTGTTCACATAGTGAATTATGTAATGTGTCAAAGTCATTCATTCTAATTCATTAGACTAGAGATTATTCATTTAATGAATAATATTTTTGCAGAATAATTTTTACTACACCACTCTCACGCAAGGTATGGACTGGTTTGTATCCATTGTTAACACCTTGTGGAGGGTGTAATCATAAATATATGACCAAAGACATGTGAAAGGATGTATGATTTGTGCTGATTCAGCATGAAATGTGCACTTTGGGCATTATACACCTTTTTTGACCATCTTTGATCATATATGGGTTTATGATTACACTCTCCACAAGGTATTAAAAGTGGATAGAAATCAGTCCCTATCTTGTATGATAGTGGTGTAGTGAAATCTTATTTATTGAGCTTGTAAAAATCACATAATAATAATATTGGACAATAAGTTTGCTTATTATTGTTAAGTTTATTTTAGCCTTTTTTATGTCAAAATTTTAAAATATTTTTTGCATGAATTATATCACATTTTTGAATAGGTTTGCTAGTGATATTAAAATTCTGTAAGTATAATATCTGCTGCGAGGAAGTGTTTAAGACAGTCAAATTCAACAGTATTTTTTTTGCTTTATTAGATTGAGATTAAAGATATTCTAGAAAAAAATAGTGAAGTTTTCTTTTAGATGCTTATTTAATTAATCTTGAGCTATTTCAGGTGGTTTGGAGCAGAGGCCCTATAGAATTAAAATCCATGATTTGCATCTAATTCTGTCACTTCCAGTGTTCAGACTTCTTCATGAATTCCTAAGCAATAAACTATTCAGTTATTATTATTTCAATCTGAGCTTAAAAGGTTGGCAATCTTATCAATGATAATATACTTTATGTCCATAACATTCATATTAAAGAAAGTAAGACTCTTTTGAATGATCTTATAAAATCTTGATCCCAAAATCTCAACTTTTTTATTGTATCATCAAAATATTGTATGAATTTATGAACAGTTACTGGATTTTTTGTAGCTATATATTGATTACATAGATTATTATTGTTCTTATTCAGACTTGGAATTAATTTATTTTAATATCCTCAATATATGTATCTTTTGGCAGTAGTAGTTATGAATTTATTAAAATTATTTTATAGTAAAATACCTATGAGTATAATTTTATTAATATTATTTTCAAGATATCCAATATATTGAACAATGAGGATTGACAATTTTTCAACAAGCTTTGTGATGAATGCTTAGCCAGAGCCAGCACTTAAAATATCTCTGTCAAGGACCCCCCCCAAAAACCCTGACCATGGTTTCGTGCTTTGGCACTCCTCAGAGAGGTGACAGGGTAGGTTCAGAGACTAGATCTAAAAATACAAACCCAAAGCCATGCACTTATCTAAAGGTTATCTATTGAGTGGAAAATCTTGAAATTTTCAGACACCTACATGTCTTCAAACCCAGCTATCCTCATTGTTTATAACTTACAAGCTTAAGAGAATAAGGTCATGCGATCTATGACTCTTATTTTGACTATTCAATATATTGATTTCAATTTTCAGTTCTTAAAACCTATCATGTCTGTTAGCTATTCATTTACAAATTTCAAGAATGGTAGGACTACATTTATACTAGGTTTGAGGGAAATGATTCATATATTAGACACAAAAGAAAATAATTAAAAAAAAAGAACATACCATAAATTAAATAACACAATAATTCTGTCAAATAATGTAAATTATTGTACATGTATAAAATGTGACAACCAGAACAGAAAAATTCAAAAAATACTAAACACTAATATTATTTTGTCACATGCTTTCAGTACTGGGTATCATATTCATGGTGACATATTGGAATTGAACAATTAATCTTCCAAAGTGCATGCTCAGTGGAAGACTAATGTTATGCTGATTGAAATTGTTTTGATTTAGCAATAAACCAAGTCTCTTTCAACTTCCTCTTTCTATCATTTGATTCATTACAAACAATACTGATATTTTGAGGATTATAATATAGGATTTCAATTACCTTTACATTTAAATAGACTAATAAATAATTCAAAGGTTAATGTGGAAGAAATGAATAAGTATGAAGTGGTTTATTCAATTAATTCCAGAGAAATAGGTTGTAATGCTATTTATTATGGTGAAATAAAGGCTAATGTGTTAATGTGATTGAAACAGCATGTTTATCAATATAAAAAATCTAAAATTGATTCACAAGTTAATTCTGTTTTTTCGAATCATAAAAATATTTGTGGACATGAGTTTTATCCTCAAAATATCAGTACTGTTTGTAATGAAACAAAAGATAGAAACAAGAAGTTGAAAGAGGCTTGGTTTATGCTAAGTCAAATAATTTTATCAATCAGCATAATACTAGTGTTCCATTGAGTACGCATTGGAAGATTAACCATTCAGTTCCAATACATCACCATGAGTCTGGTACACAGTACTGAAAGCTTGTAGCAAAGTAATATTAGTGTTTAGTATTTTAAAATTTTTTGTTCTGATTGTCACTATTTATATATGTACAATAATTTATACCATAAATTGCTTTTTTACTCATATTCTTGAGTGAAATTCTTTTTTTTTTTTTTTGCTTGTATTAATAAACTATATAGAAGTGGTTTAATATTTTAAAGTTGATATATTTTTAATTGAAATCTCTAAAGATAATTATAAGAATTGAAAATTTCTTATGAATATATATGTTGTTAAAGATCTGGGGGGGGGGGGGGCTGGAACTAGTTTGTATTGAAAGGGTTGTAAATATTAATTAAACAAAAATTAACTGAATAGTGTAACTTTATTATTTGAACTTTTATTTAAGAATGTATTGTTTGGGTTTTTTTAGGAGTTTTAAGAATATGAACATTATTACTTATAATAAATCTCCACATATATACTTTAATGCAAATTTGTTAATACAATTCCTTTAATTTCCTAACAGTTTCGACAATCCTGCAGTCTTCATCAGAGCTACAACATTTAAACATATAATCATATAACCATTATTGTATATGCATATAAAAATACATATTTTACATTATTATTATAATCATATTTTATTCTTAATTCTATATTTTTACTTCCCTCTTCTTTTCTAATAATTATTTTTTAATTGTTTCTTTACTATTTCTTTTTTTTTTCTTGCTTTTTATTTTTTTACTTTTTCTTCCTATCTATCATTCTACATTACTCTCTAATATATTTATCATCTTTTTATTTTACTTTTAACACCTACAAATCTAATTCCTTTCCTTTCTTTCTAATATTTATCTATACTTATTCTTTTATTAATAATCCTTATTCCAATTCCTATCTTTTTTCCCTTTTATAATTCACTTATTCATTTTACTCACCATTTGCATAACCTTCCTCTTCTTTTTAAATTTATAACTGATTTTTTTCAAAATCCTTAGCCTCTTTTTCATATACTCCTTTCATACAACTTCCTCTATTATCAATTTCTTTAACTATTCATCATATGTTTAAACTTTATTTTACAAAACTATATATAAACATTTTCTCTATCATTCCCCCCCCCCCAACTCTATTCAAATTTTGTTTTATCTTTTTAATTAATATAGCTTCTTTTATTTTTCTATCTCTTCTTTTACTAGTATGTCCAATCATTCTTATGTTATCTCTCTCAAATATATGTTCCATTTCCATAACATGCATATAAACTGGTGACTTTTTATCATACCTATACTGAATTAATCTTGTATAAATTAAATTTTTCATTTCGCTTACATATTTAGTTATCTAATTATTCCACATGATCTACATTCTATCTCATATACCCCATTTATATGTTTTTCTATTTCTTTAATATATTTATTATCTAATATATCCATTACATTTCTCCTTTTTTTATTTACTATCTTATATTTAATTACATTATTATATTTTTTATTAATTTTTTTAATAATTTTATTAATGCTCTTAATTATATTATTACTATACATTTTAACACCTATATATTCATCCTTTTTTATGCTTCCTTTCTTACATTTTTCCTTCTCTTCTTCTTTATTTTCTCCTTTATATCTTTTATATAATATTTTTACACTTTTCTTTATTATTTTCTCTGGATATTCATTCTCTTTAAACTCTTTAACTATTAAATCCACCTCTTTCTTATACACTTCTTCTTTTGAACAATAATTATGGCTCTATATACTCTTGAACTAATACTACTTATCTTACGCTTATTATCCACATTAGAATTCCAATTCATGATACTACTATCCCCATTCATTTTCTTATATACTGATGTTTCTATTCTACATTTTCCCTTCTCATATGATTTTGTTAATAATATATCTAAATATGACAACTTATTATCTTTTTCTCTCTCTACTGTAAATTTTATATTCTCATCCAATTAAAAGAATTATATAAAAAAATTTCATTGAAGTGTATAGGTGGATATTTATTATAAGTAATATATATAAATATATGAAGGACTGCAAAAAATGTAAAGGAGAAGATATAAGAATAATACTTCTAATATGAGCATTGTGAGATTAATAATGAATCTATTAACATGAAAAATTTAGTTGAAGTCAATTTTGTGTTTTAAAGGGCATATCTGACACCATCATGTTCAAGTTTTTTTATTTTGATAAACTCTGATTTTTAGTTTTTAGATGATTATTCTATTTATAAATACTGAAGTTGACCATTAAAACTGTGTTGTGAATTTCATATTTTTATTGTTGTTCTTTTATTAGTCAAGAGTTTATAATAAAATGAAATATAGACAACTGTTTTTCAACTATTTATGCATTTACAATGGTTGTTATCACTCCATCCTATTAATATCAATTCTTTTTAGTTTAATCCAATGCATTTATTTCTATTAATATTCTAAAATTCAATTATTCTTTTTTTTTTCAAAAAGAAAAAAAAACTATATATTGAAAAGATATAATCATTTCATCTTATTATAATTGTGCATCATTTCATAATAGACAGATATAAGAAGTGTAGTACAGTATAGAGATTTATTCAGAGACAAACAATCAAAGCAAGAAAAGGACACAATCATTTGCATGCAAGTACGAAAAAAACTTATATTTAGGAAGAAATCAATTCATAACAATAATAAATAGGCATGTGTTATGTTGTGTGCATGTATATAGAAATGCATGTGTATATAATATTTATTATTAATTATGTGTTAATAATAAAATATTTTAAAGAGTTTTTAAAATATTGTGTAGAGTAATTTAAAATATTGTGTAATTTTAAATTTAATTATTAAAAAGATAATAAAATTTGATTAATGTTGAAAAGATTGACAATTGGCCAAGTGTTATAATTGACATAATTTAAAAAAATAATTTAAATTGATAAGAAACTTTATCATCGGCAGTTTTTTAAAATGGTTGTGATTGAAATGTTTGACATGGATTTTATTGCAATGGCAGGCTGAAGTATATAAGATCCCACCTAGATATGCAAACAAGAGTCTTCAGAATGCATTAAGAGCAAAATACATAAATTCTCATTCTCTACTATGTCTGATAAATAGACTACAAGATTATGTACTAAAGGAATCATGAGTTTTAAGTGTGATTATTAAATCATTTGCAGTTAATAATCAGGAGTCAAATATCTGAACTCTGAAATAAAAAATCAAAGAATAACTAATATTTATGACAAGCTTATTTAAATTTACATTTAAATTAAATGCTGTATCCAGATGTTTATTTATGTGTAACTTATTGATAAACTGGGTTTATTGTACACATTTTAATTGTGCCTTAATTACAATAGTTTGATGCACAAAATAGTCAAAATTGTAAATTTTAATTCAGTAATATTCTTTGTAACCTTTTAAAACTAAAACTATAGCAATTGCACTTAAAACTACCTTTTTTATATTACTAATGCATTAAGTGATACTTCAAATGCATATTAATAGTCTATTATAAGTACAAATTTTATTAATCATGTTGTTTAAAGTATAAATAATGTACTAATATTTATTAAAATAATGCAGTTTTTACTGTAAATCTAAATTTTAATAGCTATCAATAAAGTTAGTTAGCTTAAAATATTTTAAATAAATCATTAGATAATATTAAGAAACAAAGCATTATCCAATTAAAGCAGTTTTAGTGATATATGTGTTTGTCTGTGCTTGCATATATATTATTTTGCAATATTTAACTTGCTAACAATAATTATTTTAATTTCTTTAGTTAAAAAAAGTATTACAGAATTGACTTGTATTTAATATTTAATAAATAATAAATAGATATGAGAAATAATTTATTTCATGCAAAGTTTATTTAATAATATTTAGTTTATTAAATAATTATATTAAAAAATATTTATTATAAATTTAAATATTACTTAAATTAAATTGCTATTTTAGAATAATTTATTTTTCTTTCTTTTTGCTGTTTTTATTAAATCTAAAAATAGAACTTAAACTTAGTGATTGAAAATTGATTTTACTGGATGATTGATTTCAGTATTCAAATGATCAATTGGGGTTGGCAATATAAGAGAGAAATAACACGAGTGTGGTGTGTGCACATAATAATTATAAAGAAATTGATAATAATTTTTAAAAAAAGTTAATATTTTTGTTTAAAAATGTGTTTAAAATTTTATCTTTATTTCAAGCAGCATTAAAATGAAATAAAAAAATAAATAACTAGTCCAATCTTCAGAAAGCAGGACTGATATTTGCTTGTCATAATAATTGGGGGGGGGGGAGAAAAATATATGAATAGCTTTGACAGAAGTATATTACCAGAATTCTCATTTTAATCTTCAGAAAAAGTTGATCTGTGTAGAACTATGGACAACATAAGGATGTATTATATAAGAAATTGTTTATGATATTATGGAAATATTTTTTATTTGCTTACAAACTTTTATATGATTCTAAAATAACATAGTATTAATTCCTGAAGTAAACTATTTAATCTTCTGCTTTTGCGTATAATTGCAGAACTGTTATTGTAAATATTTTTAATGACTTACAATATAACTTATTCATTTATTATGTTATGATATTATATAATAGATCTGCTAAAATATAAATTATATTTAAACCAATACTTATAATAGTGTATCATTCTGTTATAAGATTATACTCAGAGAAATAAAATATTTCATGATTTAATCTAGCTGTCTACAGTAAAGCTAAAGATTATAATCCATATTTATTTCAATTGGAATCACTTATAAAAAGAAAGTTTTCTTTATACTGTGTTTTAAAGTTGTTGTTTTTTTTTAAATATTAAAAGAATATGCACAAACAATTAATTAACTTTATCTAAGAGAAAATGCTTTTTTGTCATTTCTAATTTTCAAGCTTATTTTTTTACATTGCGAGCAGAAGGAGGAAAAAAAATGATTTTAATAAATGAATTGACTGTTCAAACTTCTGTTTATACTTACATTTCAGAATGTGTTTTGGTAAAAGAAAATTAATTTTTATTAATTTTATTTTTTGAGATCGTTATATTTAAAGAAATTTATGTCTAAAGTTTTATATTTATCATTTTGAATGTTAATAGGTATTATATGTATGGATATACTATAATTTAGTATATAATAGAGTTATCTATATTTTAAGATATATTGAAAGTGTGGTAAATGATGGGTTATTTTCAAATGGAACATCACTGGGCAAGTGTTATTGAATTATAACATTTATTGCTAATTTTATTGTTTGTTTTATTATATGCTTATTTAGTTTGTTTAATATTATTCTATTTCAAATTTAAAAAGGTAAAATAATTTAGTGTCTTGTCCTAAAAATTATTCCTCGTATCTTGCAAATTACTATTTTAGAGTTATAATGAATATATGTTTCTGAATAAAAGATATTTATTTGGGGATTAATTATTAGTGCAGACATGATTTTTTTTATATATTTTAGATAATGAATTATTTTATGAAATATTTATTTACATGTGTTAATATTTCTTTGTGTATGCTATTATTAATTAAGTTATGCTAGTGCATTCTGGTAATGTTAAGAGTGTACAGTTCTGCTATTGGGCATTTATTAATTTTTGTCATGGAATTTTGTGTTTAGTTCTGAGGAACATTTTAGCTATTATGATAAAATGTATTAAGATGTTATATTTTTAGTTTACTGCTTAGATGTGTGTATGGTGTTTAAATCTGAGGATTTCTTGTCAAATATAACTTTGGGTTCACATGGGTATTCAGTCTTTGTGTTTTATTCCTGTAGTACATAGTGTAAGTCATAGGGAGAATGTAGGTCATCTAGTCATGAATGCAGATAGGCCATTTGATATAATTCCCATGAAATTCTTATATCTGGATTATTAAAAGTGCTTCTATAAAGAACCTGAATTATAGACATCACATCTAATATAGCAATGATATATATTTGAAAATCTTGGCAAAAGTTATTCCATCCACATAAGCATATATATATATATATTGTATACGTATATATATATATTTACATAGATACAAAACCTATGATTTATGACCTCTATAAGTATAAGGTTGTTAGTATTATGAATTTTAGTTAGCATCACACAAAAGCAAAACTTAATAATAAATATTTAAATATTTTGAAGTGCATAATTGTGATTTTGCTAAATAATCCTGAGAGCTATGGAAACAGATAATTAAATTGCAATTAATTTTGAAAAATGTTTAATAATTGCTATTTTAAAAAAAAATAGTATTAGGAAAAAATAATTATAACAAAAGTAATTCCTATATGCCAATTTTAAATCTGTATATTAATGTAAGATATGACTTAGGTTATTCTTTAGTTCAAAATGCTTGTTTTGTTTTTATGTATATGAAATAGTATTTAAAAATTTATATTTTAAAAAGTTTAATTATTGCCAAGTAACTAGTAGTCAATTAAAATAGCATATATGTTTAATTATTTTCTGGTTAACTCAATAAAGTAACCATAAAATTATTATGGAAAAAGTAAAACCTGCTTTTCACTAAGGTGAATAGGAATTCATAGATTCATCAAAGGTATAACAATATTTTATATTGTTTATTTTGCTTTATTCAAAGTAAAAAGGGAAGATATAATATGATAATTTAAATGATACCATCAGTAATTCAAATATTTGCCCACTTTGAAATATAGTGTTATTAAGAAATAATTATAGTCTTATTACAAAAAGTTAAGTAAATTCATTTGGATAGATGGATGTATTACCAAACCGACATCTTGTTCATTGTATTAGAAAAATTTGTAAATATAAAATTAATTTATTAAAATTTGTAAATAGTCACTTTAATTGAAAATTACTTATGTTTTGTGTGTTATAAAATAAAACTTAAATATTGATTTGTAAATTTTAAATATTGTTTTGTAAATAAATTGATTTTTATAGAATTTTCAATTGTGTAGTTTGACATTATTTATGTTTCCATATTTTTATTTATTACTCATTACAGACTCTGATTAAATTCAGAATTTACTTTATTGCACACTTATAATAAATCATTCTATTTAATATCTGTACTACACTTATGAAAATGATTATTTTTATCAAGAGATATATGAGAATTGGTTCATAAATTATCATAGATTCAGAAAAACTATTGAATAAATCCAAATTTATTCACTTATGCACAAGAGTTATCATCTTCAGTGGTCAAATATGTTCATTTCATAGTAAACTTAAGAATCTTTGTTGCTGGTTTCAATTTAATAACCATCATTACTATTGTTATTAGAGTTATTTTGCATTCAAATACAGAACTTATTGATATTTCAAAAGATGGTAGCAGAGCTATATTTGGATATCCATATGCCAATTATTTATTAAAGAAAATAATCAACTTTACTTAAATATTTGCTTTATAAGATTAGTTATAGTATATTTAAAGTATTAAAGGTTAGTATTATCATCATGAGAGATGATTTCTGAGTATTTTAATAATACAAATTATATTTTATTTAGATTTCTTAAATTATAATAGAGATATGTCTTAAATTAATTCAAAACCCTATAAGATCTAAAATAACTAATTTTTACAGTTTAGTTATCATATTGCAGAGCAAAGTTGTTATAGTTTGTTTAATAATATTATTATTTTACATTTTTCTACATTTTATCTGAATTATTGGATTTCCATAAAATTTCCCTTTGTTAGTCAATTTCCTATGTTTTATTCCTTCTGTAATATGATATCCCTGAAATAAAGATTAAAATACAATAAAGATTTAGATTAAGATTTAATTCAAATTGAAATTAGAATATAATTTTTTTCTTATAATAAATTGTAATATTATTTTTAAATATTTAGTTGGAATATTATTTTATCTTTATTTAAATAGGATTATTATAGTTAATCATAGATATATGATTGTAATTCTTAAAGGATTACAATTCAATGGTATTTCTATGCAGTCAAGAATGTGTCTTTGATACTTATTTGGCTTTAAGGCCGTCTGTATACCATAGCATGGGAATATAGTCTCATGAGTCAATTTATTATTATTGCTATTATTATTCTGAGCTAGTAAATTATTTATTTATTAAAGCAGTTTGAAATCAGTGGCTATTATTATTTGATTATTGTTTTTGCACACTTTTTGTGGGTTCGCTGCTTACCTTCGGTTGTGCCCATTGTTTTAATATAAACTATTTGAAATTTAACCAAGAACTTTTTGGTATAGAAATATTAAAGATATATTATTTATTATTTGTGTATTTTAAAGAGTTTTATAAATAGTGCATACTTGTAGTAATGTTTATTTATTATTGACAATTTAAAAAATAGGTGTTTTTTTTAATAAATGTATTATTAGAAATTGATTTTAAAAATATATATACAAACAATTTTACTTTGCATGTTATAATTTTAAATGAACACAGAACAATATTGAATGAACAATTGAGATCATTGGACAATGCAAAAGGCCTAAATTTACTTTATTTTTAAGCTCCATTTTACACATGTCAAATGAGTAAATGTTAAATGCTTTCTATAAGTTATAAAATTTTAATGTAAAATTATAACACAACTTAGCTAATTTAAATGTATGGATTTATTTGTTTATTTATAAAAATTTTAAGCTTAAGAAGTGTGTATATCTAATATATTTTATATATTATTACTACTGTTGACAAGATGAAGATGTCCAAATTATTCCGTTTGAAACAAGGATTCTATTGTGTATATATATGTTTGTATTGAATATAAAAATTTAGATGTGTAATCCTGCTTTGTATTAATAATGATATGCATGTTTACGGATGTGTGTTCCTGCTTTTACATTAAAAATAATGATCTTCATGCCCTTCATTTATTTATATTTTGATATTTCATACAATGCAGTGGAAATCCTGGCATATGATAATTAGTTCATTACTTATTAGTGTGCATATTCATGCAAGCATTTAAATACAGTTAGATATATCATTGTTATGAACTACTAATGATAAGAATCCCAGTTACATCTGTCTGGTTGTACTTTAAAGGTTATGATTTATATCAATATATTTTATATGCATATTTTATTTTTATCTCTTAATAGAGAATTAAAGATATGATATAATAACATATTATAATATTAAAACAGGCAAAACTCTCTATATGTATTGCCACTCAGTGCAAGCCAGAGTAATCAATGGATGCCAGAAGGCTTGTGCATAAAATCCCCATCTAGTGCCTACTCATCCAATATCTCCAGAATAGTTTCTGGCTTGTGGCCTTCATCAGTGAGGAGCCTTGGATCTGAGAGCACTGCATCTAGATCTTAGGATAGTTTTATAGTTAAGTAGTGATAAAAGTTGGCTGCTGGATGGTTGCATTAGATCCTAAGATCTAGGTGCAGTGTTCTCAGATCCAAAGCTCCTTACTGATGAAGGCCACAGGCCAGAAACTAGTCTGGTGATATTGAATGAGTAGGCACTAGATGGGGATTTTATGCACAAGTCTTCTGGCATCCATTGATTACTATGGCTTGCTTTGAGTGGCAATATGTATAGAGAGTTTTGCCTGTTTTAATAACAGTTAAGAGCAAGCATAAGAAATAGCGATCATGTGATGTTTACTGGTTTAAAAGTTATAATATTATTGTTGGTAATGAAGTTGCTTTATTGTAAATAACATGCATATTATATCAAGATGCTTAGTTTATTGTTTTTAAACCCTGTCTAAATTTCTCATTTTTATATATATGAACAAAATAATATTATGTGCAGTCATGTTTACATCATACATTGAAGTATAATAAGACATATTATCAGTAGAGAATAAGATTATATATAATAATACTAAAGCTAAACATAAAGTCTTTATGGTAAAATAGCTGTCTTATATAGTTGTATTTTAATAGTCATAAAAATTTATTATTTAGTTTTATAATTTGTTGGATATGGTGGGCATTCAGCTCACATCAATTTATTATTTTGGTGTTTCAAATGAGATGCGAAGTACCCTTTTTGCTATTATTATTTTGTTTGTGTATTAATAAATATGTTAATGTTTTACTTGTTAGTTATCAGATTTACTTTTAAATATATTCATAATGGTGTTTTTCTATTAATGTTTTTTGATAAAGTTTTTAAAAATAATTGAGAATAAAATCGTTTAATGAATTTAAATATTTAAAAAGCTGAATAAAGGATATAGACATGTGTGTATGCCATGGTAAAACATGTTTAACAATAAAAATGTTTTACTGATAAATATTCTATGATTTGTAATTCTGTGCTCTTTAATGGAAAAATGATGACTAAAAGTTCCTCTATTGAATTTCAACTAAGAAAAATACAACAAAAATTTCAATTTGATTAATTGCATGAAATTATTTTACTCACTGATTTCTTGAGTAATTACTTATATAATTTATTACCAATTTGAAAAGTTCATTTGACAGAGTAAATTTGTGCATCCTCCATGAATCCCTTAGGTTTTTAAAAATGATTAAATGTTTTATATGAAATATTGTTGTCGTATGATTTGAAACATGGACAATCACTTGAAAGAATAATAAGAATTACATCTTAAAGAAAAAAAAGAAACTCAAAAAAGAAAAATTGAAAAGGTTAATGAAAAATTATCAGTATTATTATTATTTAAAAAAAGGATTTTCAAAAGCTGAAGTCCATTTGTATAGACTTTCTGATAAAAACTGTGATTGTCACAACTAATAATACATCTGATATATATCATTTTTGCCACCAAGAATTAAGTAGGATACATTCTAAAATTAAAATATTAGAATACATTGTAAGATGCTAGTTATCAATAGCCATTAATAATAATGCTAATCAAATGTTATCACTTGTTCATAGTGTCTTTGAGATTAATATATATAAATAATTTTGAATTAAATTTGCATTAATATAAATGAAGAAGTAGATGGATTGGTTTCAATATCCTAAAGATATTAGATTATTATCTTAAATGAATAAAAGAAATCACTGCATAGATGAAATTAATTGCTTAAAAAGTTCCATAAGAAAATAACTGCTTTACTTTATGATGTATTTAATTCTATTATTAAGATTTTCTATATGAAACAGATTACAACATTTGTCTCTGGCTTTTACTCTTTCTCATCAAGATGCACTATCTTACTATTGAGGAATATCAATAATCAGAAGATAATCTGTTTAACTAATTAACTGATAACCTGCTTAATACAATTAATTGATAATCATAGACGTCTGCCTATCTACTGATGACTTAAAAGTAATGCGAAATGAATGTCAGCTGTCAGATACAATTATTATATGATATTAAGAATTTAAAAAAAAAAAGTTTTTTCTTCAGTATTGTTTTATTATGTGTTTTTTTGTTTACATTTAGCAAGTAGATTTCATTTAATATTTTTACTTTTTAATTAAATGGAAAAGACAAATAGTAATACTAAATATTAACAGAGGATTGGAATTTATGTGAGAGGAAGAAAATATTCTTAAAAAGTTTAAAAAAACTGATTTTAGCATTGTAGATGCACGTTTTAATAACATGTCTATAAAATTAATGCATTGCAGTTGTATTAAAAAATGCCCAAATGTTAAGTAAATAATAATAATAATAATAATAATAAAATGGCTTTATTGTTTGGGAATTCCTAAGAAGTTTGAGTCTAGAAAATGCAAGAACTGGAAGCCATCTAGGGACTTATGCTTCAGAGTCCAACACTCTGTCCTATATTAAATTACAAAGTGCAGCACCAGTGTTAGTCAAAAATTACTGCTCATCCTATAATTCTGTAGATTAAATTATTCATTCATCTTCAAGCAGAGAAACTTACACCCAATATGCATGTAAATTTGGATTTGAAAGTGAAAACTAATTTTTGTTATGAATTTTTGATAGAAATGAATAAATGGGAGAAAAATTATAGCAGAAGTAATTATAATAATCTCAAAGAGGATGAGATAGTTTGACTATAATAAGAAAGAAATATATCAACAAGTGAAGTTCTGGAAAGTGAATATAAAGAAAAAAAAAGATTTTAGAACTTAAATGAGTTTTAGATGTCACAAAAAAGAAGATAAGAATGGGATAAGAATTTTGATATAAGTGTGTTTTGTTTTTTTTGTGTTTTTTTTTTTTTTTGGGGGGGGGGGATATAAAATGTTGAAAGTAAATCAAGATAAATTTATTGAAAAGTAGGAAAAAGTTATAGGCAAAATGAAAAAAAGAATTTTTATTTTTTGTTTTAAGTCATTATGGTGAGAATGGAGAATAAGAGGATAAAATAATGAAACTAATAAAAATGTTTTTTTTATTAAATGGTAAGTCGAAAGAAAAGATGTGTATATATCAAAGTTGAAAAAAATGAATGCTTGAGGGAAATAAAAGTAAGATTGCTTATTATAGTGTAAGAAGGCTTTTAAAGGTAGCAAATGTTTAACTTGGTTATCAGGATACAAACCAACAAAATATGACATGACGTATTATTTTACATTACTTTTATATTGATTATTCAGACATATACTAGGTGGCACCAATTAACTCTTAGACTGAGAGGCCACCATTTTGAATTTAAAATAAAAATTATAACAAATATAATTTATAACATATCTTCTGTTTGAATACAATAAATATAAAAATATATAGGTTGTTAGAAAGAGCAAATATAAAAGAATGTAATAAAACTGATAAAATAGCCATTACCTTAAAAAAAAAGAAAGAAATAGATTTTTAACACTTTTAAACATGTTTATTTTTACATTGGTTCACAAATTCTAAATTTTGAAAGACAGCTTCATCACATTTGTCATAAATTTCTGAAAAAAAATGATATGGGTCTTATTTGAGGTAATTTTTCAGTGCAAAAATTACAAATGCAATTGGTAACTTCCATTTTTACAAGTTGACCCAGATGCTGCTTTTTCATATCAGGGTATCTGCTAGAAATGTTTGGTTGTTCTTCCATGCAGGGTATCTGTTAGAAATATGTTTGGTTTTTAGTGAGAGGAAGATAACAAGAAAAGTTTGCAAGATATTATGCAAATAAAACTTTAGTAAATTGTAATTTATTATTATATATTAATTATTATATTATTAAAAAATGGGGTGTGACCTAAAAATATGTATTCTTTTCAAGTAAAGTGTACTCAAACAAATATCATATAGTAAGAACAGTTTATGAGATATTATGCAAAGAGAACTTTAGTCTAAACAGGCACTAACCTGTATTCAATGCACTTTAAATTTGCAATAATCAAGCATATTTTGTCGATAGAGGGATCTTCCAAACTATCACACAAGATAGTGATTTTTATAAAGACAAGAATGATCCATCTTGTTTTTAACCTAAATGTCCACTTATATACACAAATCTGAAGCATCTTGATTTGGAAGTGTGAAGTAGTTGTTGTCTCCACTGTTTAAATCCACCATTTCTTTTACAAATTAACTTACGTGAAATCTTGCGATTTACAGCGAGTTAGCACTTTAAAATTTGCAATAATCAAGCATATTTTGCGATAGAGGGATCCTCCAAATCATGATACAAGATAGTGATTTTTATAAAGACAAGAACGTATTCACAATAATCAAGCATATACAACACAAGATAGCGATTTTTATAAAGACAAGACATTCTTATCTTTATAAAAGTCACTATCTTGTGTCATGGTTTGGAAGATCCCTCTATCAGCAAAATATACTTGATTATTGCGAATTTTAATGCACATTGAATACAGGTTAGTGCCTGTTTAGACTATTTACATAAGCTTTCTGTGTGCTATATAAATTAATTATTATTTTTCTAAAGAGAACTTTAGTAAATTGCAATGTATTATTATATATTAATTATTATATTATTGAAAAATGGGTTGTGACCTAAAATATATGTATTCAAGTAAAAAGTGTACTCAAAAAAAAAGTCAAACAAAAATTTATCTAAGATAAAATGAATAAAAACTGTAACTAAATCAATAAACATCAAAATAAACACATTTATTATGAGCACTGATTATATATATGTATGGTGTGTATTTATTATGAGCACTGATTATATATATGTATGGTGTGTATGTGTTGGAGATAATATATGATAGAGGATAGCTGAGGGTGCATGTTTTTATTGTCATTGAAATGTAAATTGCCTAAAATTCTACAACATATTTATTGCTTTTCTACACATATTTCATTATATAAAAATATAAATAATAAAAAACAAGTAATAAAAAACACTACTTACTTAATTCCTGGCTGGTGTGACTCATCAACGTTGATTCCAAGTTCAAACTCTGCTCATGAAGAAAGCATAGATGCAATTCCCATGCTTGTCATGCAAATAAAATGACTTCACCAACTTTTTTTTTTATCAATGCAGTTTCTAGATCTGAAGTATCACTAAAATTATCACTAAAATTAGCTTCTACAAAGAAGAAAGCTTAAAATACATACATTGGCAATCAAAGCAATCAATCTTAGCAAGCTACAAGAGTCTATATTATGAATGCTAAATCTAAAAAAAGAGTGAGAAAAAGTAAAAATTGCATCTCAAAAAAAAAAAAAAAATCATTAAAAATGTAAATTTCATCGTAGGAAAAAAATTTATACATCATTTTAAACATAATCAAATGGCAGATCAAATGATATGAGTACCATAAGTATAAGATACACCAATTCTGTGCAAGATCAATTTAAAATCTAAACTTCCGGTGAGGGTACAACAGGCGTTTTGTCAGTGAAAGAGTTTTTAATATCTATTATGAACAGAACAACTAAGGAAAAAGCATATCAGATAAATACATTACATTATATAAACTGATTAAAAATACAAACAAAAGTTTAAAAGATTAAGCATCACCAAGATACCTAATCAGTTAACCAGTTAAATAACACTTTAATTGACAAATATACAAAATATCATTAGTTAATATTCAGTGATGACATTAGAATTTAGGATTTTATTATTAAAAAATTCAACTTACAGTAGAAAAATATAGAGATATATGACATTAAAATAACTGATGATATGTACAGGTCAAAAGAAAAAGAAAGATTACATTAAATCCAAGTAATAAAAAATTAAATTCAAAAACTCTTGCATGATAAACTTTATTATATTTATACTCTAAAAAGCTATATAAGCAGCCAAACAAACTACTATCATCAAAAACAAATATATGCTACAAAAGTTTCATATCAGTCTGCAATAGTCATCAAGTTAGTAGCAGCCTTGTTATTGGTTATCAAAGTATCTGAAGTCAATTTGTAACTCTCTTCCACTGAAGAATACTGCTACTAAGTTTCACTACTCAATTCAACTATCCAAAATTAAACATTGATATTAATGATGAATGCTGCAATATATGTGAAGGCAGTATCACTATAACAAATTTTGTATAATAATCAGTTATGAGCATTCTAGACTGAATAATACTATTTATGAAAAACATTACTTGTACATCTTAAAGCAAACAAATAAATAAAAATTTATCTAAATAAGTTGTTTAATTATTCTATTTTTTATTTATTTGTTTATGCTTAGTATTAAATATTGTGTTACATTATGCCATATTTAGTGTTATATAAATAAATAACTTGTTATATGTGTTTAATTTTAATTTAGTAAAACAAAAAAAAAATAGATAAAATCTTTACTATTAAGCATTATACAGATTTTTTTTTTGTTTACTTCCAGTTTCAAAAGCAGTTTTATCCACTTATTTATTTAGATATTAAGATATTTTTATATAAATGCCAACATCCAGGTAAAAAAAAAAGAGTAAACATTTATTCTTAAAAATCAAAAATAATAAAAGCATTAATCAATAATATTTGTCTGAAGGTTTGTGATGATGGTATATTATTACATGTGATATGTTGGGACTACTTCCATCATCAATGAGTTAATGTTGAATGTATTGAAAATTTTAAACTTTCCAAATACAAACAACTTGTTAGTAATAACACACAAATAGTTAATACAGGTTAGTAATTATACAATGCTTCAAGTAGTATTATTCTCCACTCTTCTTCAGGTATTGCTGGCCTATATGCACAGTGACAATATTCACTTAGAAGTTGAACTCACACATTTAGATTCTTGAATATCAAATTTAAGGCAAATGCTCTAAAGCATATTGCCTTTGACAGAATAGCTCAGTTGGTAGAGCATTTGCCTTAAATTCAATACTCAAGAATCTAAAGATGCGAGTTCAACTTCTAAGTGAATATTGTCATTGTGCATATAGGCCAGAAACACCTGAAGAAGAGTGGAGAATAGTACTGCTCAGAACATTGTGTAATTACTAACATGTGTTGTCTATTTGGGTGTTATTACTAACAAGTTGTTTGTATTTGGAAAGTTTAAATAAATTTTAAAATTTTCTATACATTCAACATTCACTCATAGATGATGGAAGTAATCCAACATATCACATTAATTGATAAATTTACATTGTTAAAATTAATTCTCATATATATAAATACATATAGGCCTCACTTAATAAAACAAATCTCATTATTAATTAAATAATGCGTAAAAATAATTATTTTTTTTTAAATCTTTCAAACATTCTATACATTTATAAAAATTAGTTTACAGACAATAATTATCAGTATTAAAATGAAATAAATTTACAACATTTAATGTAAAATCAAGTATACTTAGAAATATCAGTTTTATCAAAAACAAAAAGAAGTTATAATTTTATTTAAAAAATCCACATTTTTATACCAGAAAAAAATTATTAATCCAATTTTGTACAATTTGCCAAAGAGTGGAATTAAATTTTTATGGTTGTCAGTTTATATTATTTTAGCAATAGCTAAGGTTTACTTAAGTACCATTGTTTATTTAAATTTTAATACAAACACTTTATTTAAAAATAATAAAATACTACACATTTAAAAATAAAATTAAAGAATAAATACGTTTAAATGAATATTGTAAATTAATAAGTATAATTGATGTAAGAACCATGATTCTATTTTGACTTTTGATCATGTTTATTTTGCTGCATATTAAAACAGTTGAAAGCTTTTTTTATTAGGATAAAATAAAAGTTTTCTATTGCTGTAGTATATAACAAAATGGATTTTTTTAAAAGACTAAATTAGGTGGAGGAAAAAAATTATCTTTTAATCAGCTGACATGAAGTTGACAATAATTTTTAAAAATAGATTTTAATGGAAAAAGGGAGGTAGTGAAATGATCATAATATGAATAGACAATATATAATGAATTAAAACATATCCACATATATATGAATATTATATTTAAATATTGTTTAAGATTCCAACAACATGAGCCCTTTAAAAACATGAGATTTATTATGAGAAGAGGATTCAGCGTATATATTTGAATTATTTGTATTTTTAAAAATTTGCTAATCTGAGAAGTCTTGACATTCATGAGTATTTATTTATGATATTTCACTGATGTCATTGCTCTGTAAAAGTTAATGCAGTGGTAGAATATCAGACTGTAGAGCCTATAATTTTTGGATTGATTCACTTTCAACATTTGAACTTTTTATGAACTCCCAGGCAATAAAGCAATTTGATTTTTTTCACTTATCAATTTTGTTTTTATTACAATTCAACTTAATACAGCCTTTGCTACATTATTCCTCAAATTGATTTACATTTTAAACTAAAATTGATTGCAACTAAAAATTTTGAAGCTTTAGCAAAATATAAGAAATAAACAATTATTTTTATATTATAAAAATCAAATTTTATAAAGATAATAAACTCACCATGCATCATTTTCTATTTCAAAGTAATTAAACCTGGCATTGAAATACCAAATTCTTCTAATATATAATCAAATAGTGCAGTTAATCACTCAGGAGGTCAATTGATATTTGACTACTGGAAGTGACATTGAGGTTTGATCCAGAAGCCTTTAACATTCAAATCTGCATAGAATATGCTTCTAATACTATAAGAAAAATAAAATAGATGGGTCAATGTTTTTTACAGCTTAGCTTAATATATTCAATTTGTATTTAGTCTAATAGCAAAATGTAATTAATGGCTGTATTTATGAAAAAAACTTGCAGTTTTTGTAATATAATTTGGGAAAAAACATTATGCAAGATTTTTTTTCATTCATTTTTATTCTGCATTACTCTGTACAATTTAGAAAATAATAGAGTGATAAACACAGCATTCAAAAAGTTCTTAGTTGGGAAGAGTAAAAATAAATATTTGTTTAATCAATTAAATGTAAATTAAGAGAAGTGAAGACATTAATTTATATGATTGTTAAAACCAACAAAATATCACATGATTTCCATTTCATATGTTTACACAAGCTGTTAGCTGTTATTAGCAACAGCAAACTCTCCAGACAGCAGTGCCACCAGTACAAGCCTTAGTAATCAATGGATGCATGAAGGATTGTACATAAAATCCCTATCTAGTGCCTACTCACTCACTATTCACAGGCTAGTTTTTAGCTTGTGGCTTTTATTAGTGAAGAGCTTTGAATATGAGAGCACTGCATCTAGGTCTAAGAATCTAATGCAACTCTCCAACAGCCACCTTTTCCCTAGTTAGTTAACTGTAAAGCTAGGAGCTTAAGATGAAAACACATTATCATTTTCAATCCAAGCTCATTTTCTTGTATAGTCGTACAGATCTGAATCCAGTTCAGCATTTATACATTTTGATATCCTTGGTTTATCAAAAACCACAGTAATCATCATCCATAGCAGGAATGCTATAAAACCAACAAAACATCACATGATCCCATTTCCTATGTATACACAAGCTGTTATTAGCATTATCAAATTCTCCAGAGAGCCATGTCACCCAGTGCAAGTCTTAGTAATTAATGGATGCAGGAAGGTTCAAGCATAAAATCCTTCTTAATGATCAAATAATTTCCATGAATAATGATGCAATTACCATTCGTAGAAATAGCAATAGAGAAAATTTAACTGGAAATCTTGAGAATACAATAGGAATACAATTTCAGATTTGATCATTAAATTTATAACATATAAATGAAATTTATAACACATTTAGTTTTAAAAAAAATTTTTTTTTAGTGGGAAAATATGTGCAAATTAGAAGGCTCCTTTAAAAAATATGATTGGGTATGTATAGGATTTAAATTTTTTTTAGATATCAACTTATTGTTTCACTCTGAAAAAATAATCACTAAAACTGTTGACTCTACTTTATTTGGCAAATACGATGCCTACCATAAGATTTTAATATCCTAATCGTATTTTTTATTACTTATTAGTAATTCAAAATTAAAATCAATGAAGGATTATCAAAACATAGTTAGTACAGATATTTAGTATGGTAAACTTTAATAACAATTTTAACTTGTGATCACATTGTATTTGAAATCACTTATAGAAAAGTAGAACATGAAAACATTTTAATTTTAGGAAAATTGTTTTGTTAAAATATCATTTACTTACACATTAATGTATTAAAAAAAATTTTAATGTATGATTAATATATGTTGCACTTCATATGTAATAATTTATAAATATATATTTATGTATGTGTGCAGGTATATATATATATTTCCATATGTCAAAGCATCGACCAGGAAGCGAACCCGCAACAATTGTCTGCAAGCAATTGCTTTCTTGCGAGGCAGCTGCTTGACCTCTCGACTACCAATGCTTGACAGGTATATTTGATATTATCTAAACATTATTACATCAATTGTTTAAATTAAAATACTTATTTATTTTTACTTATTTATTTATAACATAAATAATTTGTAAGCTTAATATTTAAACAATTATATATTTACAAGAAAATTTCTCTACATTTACAATAAATAAAAGAAATATCATTTTTTTTCATTTAAGCATTCAAATTATATCTACATCTTTAGGTCAGTCAAATAATAAGTTTATTATTACCAGTTTGTATGCTTTCATTTATATTATCAATTAATTTTATCATTTATAAGTTTATACTGATGGGTAATTTCCTCGCTATCTTCAACATATTTAAATAATCCATTACAATCCAAATTATTTTGACAAAGTTATAATGCTTGAATATCATTAAAATTTAAAAATAGTATAAAAACATATTAATATAATTTATTAAAGAAACTGTTTATGCTGTGGTAATCTTAAAATAACGCAAATAATGCATTTAAATAGATAATTGAATCAAGGATTTTTTTCTATCAAAATTATCATTCATTTTTATACACTTCACATCTCTTTCATTCACATTTGCATTCTTATTTTGATCTTATTTACCATTTTCAAACAATAAGTTATTCTTATTTTTGATCGAATTCAAGAATATTTCTGATACTATTCTAACAAAGTTTAGGAAGAAAAACTATAGATTCCAAAAAAATAACTGGCAAATCTATGATGCTTTCTATATATATTCTTATAGTATAGACAAAAGCTTAAAGATAAGGAAGTAATCTCTTAAATTATTGTACCAAATATAAGAAAGGAGATATCCACTCTTTATAAAACATTATACTTTGGAAGTTAGTCACTTTACCTTAATGATTCTACCCCAATAGATCCTGGCTTATTTACCAAAGTCTTACAGAATATAACATTCATGTTTCATAGAAAAATTCTCTCATCTCCTTATAATAATAATATGGACATCACATTGATTAAGCCTACTAGAATCTTCTATCAATTCTTCAGGATGATCTATTATTCTATCCTGGAATTTTAATTTATTCTTTCCACACTATATGTCTTCAGAATCTACATCTATTAACTTTCTCTTTTCTAATAATATAATATCATCTTCCCATCACTTATCCTGATAAACATAATAGATCCCATTACAAAACAAATAACTATTATGACAAATGTCATTATTATACTTTTTTCATTACCAAGCTCAAGATCATAAATCATTTTACCACTTTAGCATTCATTCCATTTCATAATTTCATTTATCACATTATGCTCTTATGGTATATTTATATTTATTTCAATAGAATACCATTTTTGATTCAGCATTCTCAATTAATATGATCACTAAATATACATTATTATAATGAATTAATAAATTCATTCAGGACAGTTTTACCACAATCAGATTTTTAATCTTCATACATACTAAAAGAATAAATTTGAATGACCATATTACCCGCATAAACTTTTGTTCTATAACTCCTGTACACCATATTTAATCTATATAAGCTTATACTTCATTCTTCTAAATTGAACATATAATAATATGATAGTAAATCATCTTATTCATAAAATATTAATTACATATAAAATGATTAAATTATTTATAATCTTACCATAAAATACATTAACAATAAAATCAGAAATTAAAAATGTTTTTCTCTTCTTTTTTTTTTTAAAAAAAATAGCTTCTTCAAATTTCTTATCCAATGTCACAGTTATAACAAATGGTGATTAAAGCTTTCTTGTGAGTTGTTGATTCTTTTCTCCTTTTGCTAGCAAAAGCACACATAATTTCAAGTAAAACATTTCAAGAAAAAAAGATCACAAACAATAACTTGATAAAAGTTTTTGTCTTGACGTGTTTAAAATGAAATGTAAAATTCTGGATACATTTAATAATATTAAAATAATTTATGAAATATTAAATACTATTTTATTAATATTCTCCAATGTTATACTTTGCCATATATAAAGTCAAGTGATAATTAAACTTCATTTCAAGTTCTCATTATTTATACTTAGTAGTTTTATATCTTTGATATATACATAAATTCATTCAAGTCTATAATAATATATGTCATTTTTGTAATTATTACACATTGTAAAAGATCAAAAGATTCTCTTGTTAGCTCCTTATTCTTTTAGCATTTTTCTTATTAAAAGATAATTCTACTTGTTAAGATAAAAAAAAATACTTCTTTATATGCCTTTCCTTTCATATAAAAACATAATAAATATCATATTCTTCTTTTTAAATGGCAAATTTAATCATAATATATGTCATTTTAATTTAAGACAGAATTCTTTTCAAATAAATTTATACTTATCACTAAGTTATTATTTTACAGTTTTATAAATTAATTTTATAAGTTGAAAACAACTATAACTTTATGTTACATAAAAGTTCATATGAATAGATAACTTAATAAAGAAATTACTTAATTTTGCAGAGATAACAAACTATTCTCTTATGTAACAATAGCTGCAATTTCCAGGTAATTGTACTTTATCCTTTTCCATTGTTTTCCCAAGTTATAACAAACTTAACTTCTTTTATAATTCCAATAGTTGTTATTTTAATTACAATTTGACATCCAAGACTGTAATTAGGTCATTGATAAAGAAACTTAGGTTTATTTACTCTATTGTTTTTATATACCATTTTTAAAATATTATATCCCTATTCAGCTTATTACTGAAAACCTTACTTAAAAAAATAAAATATGGTAAAAAAATTTATAACTTTTAGAGAATTTAGTTAAACAGGTGTTCACTCTTAATTTCAATCAATTTTTTTAACAAGTTCATCTGCTATCATCTTTTATTTTGTAGACAGTATGACATGGACCACTAATTAAATGAATTTCGTTGGTCAGTGTCTAAAAAATTAACCAGCAATTTTTTGCATAATTATCTTTTTGTCTAAATTTTTTTTAAAATAATTAAGATTAATAAATATTTAAAATTTATTAAATTAAATAACTTTTAAACTGAAATTTAAAATATAATTATAATTTTAATAGATTGTAATACTAATATATTTTAAATCAGATATTTAATAATATTTATATCTAGAATATATTATTATTATTATTATTATTATTATTATTATTATTATTATTATTATTATTATTATTATTATTATTATTATTATTATTATTATTATTATTATTATTATTATTATTATTATTATTATTATTATTATTATTATTATTATTATTATTATTATTATTATTATTATTATTATTATTATTAGTATTATTATTATTGTTGTTGTTGTTGTTGTTGTTGTTGTTGTTATTATTATTTAAAAAATGTTATTATCTTATAATAAATGGCTAAAAACATTTTATATTCTTATTTAATAGAACCCTGCATACATACTTGTACATACACCTTTAAAAGGATCACTATCATTTAATTAAATTGAGATTTGATTTATTACTATTGTAACTTTTAATAAATCTTATATATTTATATAGGTACAATCTAAATATGTTTTTAGTTACTAAAAACTATTATAATTAACTATATATGACTGTTTATAATATAAATAATTACAAATAAAAGGTGTTTATTACCTATCTCCACATAATTCTATATTTAAACCCTATAAATTAAGCTGTTTACACATACTGTACATTAAAAATATATGTTTTTTTTATCCTTCTTGGATATAATTAACCAATTAAAAGGTTACAATATATATTTTGTAGGTTGATAATGAATGTGATGTTTTGGGTCGATCATCCAAGCCATCAACTGAGTGATGAATTCAATTATAAAAATCTTTGTAGAGATGCTGTATAGAAAAACCTGGTGTATAAAATTGAAAAAATAAAAGTAATCATGTTTATTGATACAATTTGGTCTCTTTATATCATTTATATCTGTAACCTGTAAAAATCTTCATATTAACATATATATATTGAAACGATAACTTTCCAAGCCCCTATCGTTTCACCATCAAACCTAATGACACTCTCATCTGTGCTAAGTTCGAACCTATTTAAATGTTAATAAATCTAAAATTCGCTCATGTCTGTATAAACAGTATTATATATTTGCATGCGAACCAACGCTATAATTAGATAGGATTAGTAAAATTATAGCGTACTAAAGTTATTTAATATTTCTAAAAATGTTCGTTATATTATTTAAGTTAAGAATAAATTATTAATTTTGTTGTTTAATATTGTAATTTCGTATGTGGATATATAATCTGTGCTATATAGAAGAAAGACATGATTTAAAATATGTAAAAGCCATTATCTAAAAATAATATTAAATGTCTTTAAAAATTGTTAAAAGATTTCTTGTTTTAAATATATTTCAGGGAAAAGTTTCTCGAAGATATATTTAAAAGCTATATCAAAATATGTTTGTAAATTATTTTTAATAAATATGTTAAAAATGTTTTCGTTTTAAAAAAAATGTTAAAAGGTTGTTTTTAAATAGAAAGAGTTTCTATTATATGTAAGATTAAAAATAAAAGCTGGTCAAGTAATTAAAAGATTTTTGGTTGTAAACAAGTGTCATTAACGACCACACCTGGAATTCGTAAAAAGTAAAACTAGTTCAAAATTTACTAATTAAAATCTCCTTAGATAAGAGTAAGTTATTTTAAAATCTAAATTGGACAATTGTTTGCAACGAAAAATCTTAATTATAATAGCTTATGGAATGTTTCTAACATAAGTTATCTAAGATCTGGATTATAAATTGAAACATATTTAATTAAATTCCTGAGTTTAGTGGGTCTTGAGGCGAGAGATTCCGATAAGGAAAACATATAAATACTCTGTATTTTTTTAACAAGAGATAGACAGCCATATTGTTAGTGAGAATTGCAGCCAGTCTTCACAATTGTTAATGTTTAACATGTCCGGCTAAAAGCGGGCATCTTGTTGCTGTTACTCTGCGGGAGAACGTAGTTTCTCTCGTCGAAATGCCTAAACCACCATCATGCCGATAGAAGAGACGATCCTAGCATAATCGGAAAGATGATGCCATCAGCCGCCCGGTAAAACTCACCAAAACTACAGCCAAGAACTTGCAGTCCAGATAAAATACCGGTACCATTTTAATTTTCAAACCGCAGAGCTCTGTGTAATTCTGTTTAAATGTGTAGATATATTTATATAAGTTAGCTAACTTTCTTTTAAAATAATGATAAAGCTAAATGTAACCAAAACTTAATCCATTTAATTAATATTTTAAATATGTCACTTGCTATCAAAATTTAATGTGTTAAAGTTTAAATAATCTGACTTATTTATATTTTCCTTTCATTTAAAGTACATTATAAGTGTCTAATTTAAATTTATATCACTGCGGTTGTGTCTATATTTCTTTGCTTATTTTAAATGCTTATTATATTTTATATGCCAAAATTTCGAAACAGTGAGCACTTAATTTCATGTATGTTTTAAGAAGATATTATTTGAAAATCTTAGCGTAATTTATTTATAGCATCAACTTTCTATGCTGTTTCGAAATCCTATTTTTTTTTATTATTTAAATGATTTAATATGTGAAATGTGGCTCTTTTATAATCAACCATTTAAAAAAACTTAACTTGATAAGTTTATTAAGAATTAAATTTAGCCTTGATCATATAAGTATATTTGACATTTAAATTCTTAAGTCCATAGAAATATACTTTTCCTCCTTAAATATTTATTATCTATAAGTAACTTAATAGATCGAACATGTCAAAGTACAGATGTAATAATATTCCCTTTAGTAGCATAGACATTTATTATCAGGCTACGCAAGAGTTGGTCCCAATTTGATAGAGCTAATATGCTATTAACTCGTATTTCATAGTATGAAATATACCATTCTTTGCTTGGCGGATGTGATCTTATTTTATAAAAATATTCTCGTTTTGCTGCTATACGTAATATACGTATCTTAAGATGGAGCCACGGCGTTGCCAGCACATCTTCTCTTATAGGGTAGAGCAGTAGCGAAGCCTGAGCCAAGGCCAGGTTAGCACGTAAGTCCCCCGCCATTCCTGAACACAATGTTCCTTTCCACGTAGCATTGCGATCGGTTACAGGGTACCGGCGTTTGTCGCAAAAACCCTGAAGTTATTTCATCCATCCGCAGAGCGACTTTTCCTATTATTGTTTACCTGTGCCATAGCGCATTGGTAAAATCTTATGCAGCCAACTCTCCCACCTTTATATAACGCTTTCAGCATTCTGAAATTTTCTCTCGAAAGCCATGTTCGATCGATCATTACTTGAGCTGGTTTATGCGCTCGTTATTAAATTATATTGGGTATTTTAGTAAATAAATTTATGATCAAAGTTCGATATAATTATGTATCTAACAGCCACCGATGTAATAGGATTTGGCTTATCGAGATTTATAGACATAACGTAGTGATTAATTATGTATCAATTGTAAACAATTCCTAAGATGGGCACATGTTAAACTCATCTATGAAATTTAATGATTACTTATGTAAAGTGATTTTGAATTACCAAATGTTTGCGTACATTCTACACTGAATGCTATTGTAAATAAGTGATATATATAGATATGAGTTGTAAATAAATATAGAATTAATTTAATGTATTTCATTCTCTGTTTCGTTATTGATCTAATTCAATCCAATTCTAATTATTATTTATAGCCTACATATGTGAAAACTATGCATTAAGTTAAATTAGATTAGTGATCTATCTTAGTCAATTAAGAACCTCACTTTTAATTATCAGAGTCTTATTGCTTCTCCATGACCTATGTTGGGCTGTGTGGAAGGAGGTATACTACGTGTAATTTCAAGGTGGTCATTCGTAGGGTCTTGAGTCTTGGAATCCTGGCTTACGAGTTGAAGTGTGGTCAGACTCGGGATGTCACCGTCCTAGTCTGGTCAGCTTCGGTCTCTTTTGCTTGGATTCTGAATTCTGTTACGCGAATGTACAAACTTGACTGTTACAATATATATATATGATAATTTAAATATGTATTATTTTGTTTTAAAATTACTATGTAAATATTTATTATCTTGTGTAAAGTAGAATCAGAAATAATCTGTTTATATTATTGAAAAATATTTATCAAAACTTTATATATATATATTACTATTATTATTATCATCATCATCAGTAGTAATAATAGTATTATTATTATTATTACTAACTAATTAATAATTTCACTAATCATTATTATAATGAAGCTATAGAAACACTAGATTGTGTACTTGTGTCTTTATTCTTGCAAGTATGCATTCAACAGAGTTCTTGCAAATTAAGAAGCAAAATTCAAATTATAATAGAATTTGGACTATATGAGTGTGAATATCCATCTAATTACCTTTAGAAATATTTAGATGGCACTAAGATAATAAAAGCCATTATTAAAGAGTGTAAATATTATTTATATATTTCATGATAACTGGCATTTTATTTACAACCAATGTGTGCAAGAAACCAGAGAACTCTTAAGCATTGATGACAATCAGCAACAATATAATAAACCAAACACTTTTTGCTATATGTTTAATTTAAACTTATTTTAGCACTCATTTATGGGTATACAATAAGAAATTTTGATATTTGCTCTTTAGAATATTATGTCATATTATTGGCATTGTCTTGATAATGATTAACTTCATATTTTATATTTAAATCTGGTCATGAAGGTTGACCAATAAATATTTGCTGGTAATGCTATGCTTATTACTTATATTTGTTTTTTAATGATGATCTGTTGATTTTTTGTTCAAAAGTTTCATTCAGCTATAAATAATCCATCTATGTATAGTGACATCCATTATGTGATGGAAATAGGTTATTATAAGCATTCTTTATTTCAACACATTCCTCCTTCCCTCCTATAAATAAAACATTTAATACATTACTTATATAACTATAAATATGCCCTAGTCCCTTGTATATGCATTTAATAATGTGGGCTTTAAACTGAAATTCTAGAATAAATAATGTTAAGAAGATGGTAAGTGATAGCAAGTTATCCCTAACTTTAGCATGTGCTTAGTTTTGGCACTATTCTCTAATAATTCAAGCTGCCTCCAGACAAAAAACTTAAGAGTTATTATATATATTGTATCTCAAATCCATAATAATCTATCTCAATAACAGCTTCTGTTTTACCAATGCTTTATAAAACAATGTTTTTACATCCCTCAAATGTATAATTAACATATTATTTTAATAAGATAAAAATCAAACTATTCAGAATATTTTGTATCTTATTCTGGGGGTCATGCAGGAGCATTGTTAACTTACATCTAGTCCTATTCATATCTTCTCATTGGAAATTATGTTCTAGAATTGACAGTTTTTTTACATTAATACTAAAGCAACACAAAATTCAGTGAATTCCTCTCTCTTTCTGTAATATGTAATATACCTTAGTGAATATATATTGCTAATGAATGGAAATAGATTTTTTTTTTTATTATCACAAGTTACTTCCCAAGATATTTGTATAAAAGAGAATTGATTTTTAAACAAATTGAATATTCTTTTATTGAATACCCTGTATGTTTTATTGAAGTGGTGAATCTAGAACCAAATGCTTCAGATCAATTCTCATTAGAGTAAAGCAATATATGTATATTTCATTTTGATAAATTGTGTGAAAACTATTATTATGGTCATTCTGCTATTTGAGTGGCTTGAACTAACATGACCTCATAAAAAGCTAATCATATGTTGTATTTTATTTAAGTAATCCTTATATATTTAGACAATGACTTTTCAAAAAATCTAACATTTAGAAAAAATTAAAAAAAAACAATATATTTTAATTGCAATATATATTGTAACGTTTTCGTATTACTTGGCCACTATACGCCTCAAATTTATATTTGAGCGTGAGTTGATCAAGCTGTATCAAAAGAAAAAAGAAAGTTGTATTTCTTTTCCCAAAAAACAGCTATATTTCCTGATCAAACTTTGCCTATTGATGGTTGAGAATTATGCTATTGATGAGATCAGCTTTTAATTTATTTGATAGGCGCCAGGTCTTTTTATTCTAAAGAGACCGCTGATATCTGTCACCAGCATGTCTCGCAAATAAAAAAAAATAAAATATTTTTAAAATTATTGGTCTTAGATTTTAAGAATCGGTAATTTTACGGTAAACTAGAATTATCTTTTTTTGAGATTATTATTGCTGGGCCTATTCAAACATATTGGCAAGGTAAATTACTTTTAAATCTTATTAAACTAATAATAACTTTAATATTAAAAAGAATAATAACCATTATTAATAACGCACAATGAAAAGGTTGATAAAAGTATAATCTCTTTTATTCTAACAAACTAAAATATTTATAAGTTAAATTACGAATTAACTAAACTGGAAAGTACACACATGCTAATCCAGATAATGAATCGATTAACAAAAACAGTTAGATTAAATAATGAACGCAATTCAATAATGTTCCAAGATCTTGTATAAAATTCTTTATAAGAAAGTCCCTTGAATGTGAAAGTAAAGTCTATATCAGGATGGTAGTCTAAGCTTAGATAAATAATTGTTTGCAAACTTTTAAGTCACTATCAGGAAAATTTACTCTTAACTTACCGGTAAGTTCATGTAGGTTTATGGGATCCCAGATCATGAGAATTTCCATTGGTCTCTCCTGCCGGCGTCTTCCATTATTGTTCCGTTCTATAGCTGGAGAAAAGGCACGGTTGTAGTGATCCTTTTATTGCAAAAAGCGGTCTTCACAAGTCCCGTTTCCATGCTTGCGTGACAGCTTGGTACAGCAAGGGGCATACCTGTGTAGAAGTATATTTCTTGCCACAGGTTATGCTCGTGGAAACCTCCAACTTTCAGAGACGTAACTAGAAGTTAAAGAGAAGACCCAGATTGAAGTTGTCATCTCCTTTTTATATCGCGCTCCATTTTTGGAACTTCTGCGCACTCTTTTGTCTTTTTATCAGCGTATAAGATAATAATCTTATACACTCTCTCTTAAATTTAAGTTACAAAGTTCTCTTTTTTTTTAGCATTATTCTTCCATCTTTAATTAGCTAAAATATTTTTCTTTTAGCTTATACTTTTTGAATTCTTTTAATTTATCTGGATTAGTAATCTGTATGTCATTTATTCTTTCCAATTAGATAAAAAAAATAAGAATGACAATTTTAACCTTCATTGCACGTTTTAACAAAAATTATACTAATAAAAAAAAAATCTAAATTTACTTTTTTAGCTTTTACCAAATGCCAATATATTTGTAACGTATATAAATAAACGTTACAATATATATATTGTAATGGTCAAATATGTGCATTTGCGAAACAAAATCCAGAACTCCGATAGATCATCCTAAGGCCAACCAGGTTTATGGTGGTGGAAGCCATGGCTCTGGCCTAACCCTAGTTCCTCTACCATTGCTCATAGACTTACTACCTTACAAATGACACAGTTGAGGTCACAGCAGCATTTCTTCTCTTCACGTGCTGGCAGTAGCACAACAGCAGAACATAAGACAGGTAACAATAGGTGTTTTATATAGCATATTTATGTAGGTATCATGTGACGTACTTATGACTATTAATTACTTATAAGTTTTTAACAAATAATGAAAATAATTATCAAATACTAAATAATTGTGAGTCTGTGAGCAAGACAAAGACATGAAGCTAGAGTAAATTTAAACATAATTTAATGAATTTAAAATATAAAATAATAATTCAAAACAATATTTTGATAGGTAAGTGTTTGGTTTCACACTCAGGTGATTAAGGGATGTTTACAATTTAATGGAATTCACATGCAAATGATATTAGAAATGATTTTGGAGTCTGAGTTTCCATGGCTTGGTTTTCATATATAGGATAAATCATTAACAAATGATTATAATTTTCTAGTACAAATATTACAGTTTGGAAGTTTATGCATTTCCAGTTTATATATATAGCATGTAATCACAGACAGGTGATTTTATTTTAGGTTACAATTAATTTCTTTCGCTATGGATGAAATTATAATACAGTTATATTTTTATGAGCTTAATGTATTTTAATAATGAGATGACTTTGCTCATGGTTATCTATGCCTAGTTTATGCTATATAGGATTTAGATTTGCTTTAGATTAGCAGAAGTGATAATAAATGTTTAATAAAGAACATATTTATTTAGCACGAATAACTAATATATTCTCTATATAGTTTATGTACAATTTAAATTGGATTCTAGTTCAGATCAAAGCTGAAATAATTATCATAATGGAGGGATGAACTGATTAACGGATGCTAGACTTCAGATACTAGTGTGTAAAAAAAATATATAACTCTTGAGTCTTTTCTGCATCTCATATGTGCCTTACTCACGGGATTTTTACCAAGTAATGGACCAAACTCATTGCTGTGATATAGGAGGTCTTATAAGTCCGGCAGAACGAGCAATTTATATATGTGTGGGAGGCTTACACTCTGTGTGAGTCTCATGCTCCATTTTTACAAATGCAGAATGTGGAGGTGCGAACCCATCCGCCATCTGAAGAGAATAATTGCCCAAACTAAGTGTAATGGTGCAGCATGACCACATGCAACCATTAAAAAAGCAGCAACAAGTGAGTACGCCATAACGTTTTATAAGGACACATATGCATCACTGACTACATAATCATATTTATAAAATTAAGATGCTAAATTAAAAGTTTCTTTCATGAAACTACCCTACATCAGTTCATGTTATAGTACTTTTAATAATACTATCTAAGAGAGTGTGTGAATCCAATTTATAAAGCTATCTATATAGGCTTTCATTTAATTAAGTAGGATTACAGCATATGGGGAAATTAAAATATAAACTTATAGACTTATGCTGTATTTATCACTTTAATTAATTATTGGTTAAAATATTAACTTTAAAAGCAAATCTATTTTAAATGATGGTACGTTTGTATTTATCTTTAATTCAGAATATTTTATCCATTTCAAAACAGAGCTTTTTAGTTTGTGTATAATTACACTGTTACATATATATGCGAACTGACATATATATGCGAGAGAATCCTTATTTAATTCTTGCTAATAGTTTAACTACAAATAAAGCTCGGTTTTAACATAATCAAAATAATAAAATTTGGCATAGATTTAATTAAGAAATGCATTTTAAAACAATAAAATTTCAAATAAGTGAAATTTGAAAATTGCTTTGTTTAAAATTAAAGTTGTGTGATGTTCGCTAAAATATGGTTGATTTAGTCTCAATAATGCTATTTTTAAGATTAATTACAGCAAGTATTATCATTAACTTAAGATGCATAAATTAGCATAGAAATTTTAATTATTATATTAAAATAGCTTATTACATTTTATACGTTACCAAATTTATATAAACATTTCAATTCTACATTTTAGCAATTTAAAATCAAATAGCATTTAATTAGTTAGAATAAAATCAATATGCAACTAAATCAATCATTATTTCTACAAGTAAACCAATACATAAAATCATAAAATCAAATTATCAAATATTAAATGAAATCATTTATTAAATCAATTATGAAATTATAGAATCAGATATTAAACTTATTTTCAAGTCATTTTAAATCGGTTTAAATCATTCAAAATCAGTTAAATTATCTAAATCAGGCAATATTTTAGGGTTTAAATAAAGTTATTGAATTCATTTACAATTTCAGGCAAGTTTTAAAATTGAAAGTAAAACAAAATATCATTTACAGAAGTTTAGTTTACATTTTATAATGGCCATTAGATTAAGATTTGACCTAGCATTTTAAAGTTGATTTTAGTGGAAAGTTTTAGAATGGAAGGAGTATTTACCATTTCTCTTCTCTTTCTTTTATCTCTATTAGCAAGTTCTCTGCTTAGCAGACCTCTTTAAGTTCTTGTGGTGGTTAGTACATGCTCCTCCAGCTTAGGCAGTTTTCATCAAGGCGGGAGGCAAGATTTCAAGCCTATTACCCCGACATGTTGATTGTTCACTTCTTACAGTTACAAATTTAAAGAATTAACTAAATTTTATTGCCTAATGTCAAATGTATCTTGAAATATGGCTGCTATTGTTTATATAGCAGTTTACCCCCCCTCTCCTTCATTATATTATTTACTTAGATGCCTTTTCTTAGCTTCTAAGATAATCACCAGCTATAGTGGGAGCCTGCTGTGTCAATTTTAAAATAGGTCAAACAAACCCCATTGACACACTGTAATTTATGCAGTTTTCTAAATTTAATTCTAAATATAAATTTTAATTAATCTTATACCTGTAAAGATTAACTTTCTGGCATCACTCTGGCTACAAAAACAAATCTAAGATATGCGAAAAACATTTTGTTATATATGTAACTTGACCGTTCTAATTTACCGACATATGCAGAATTATTAAATTTTGAATATAAATAACTTAATAAATATTGCAAAATTAGAAAAATCTTAATGTTTTACATCCTATTAACAATTATTTTCTAGCATATATGTAGTCTAAAGTTACACATACAACTCGTTTTCCATTTAATAATTATTAATAATATATATGTGCGTATTTTAGAGATTCATGACTATGTAAATGAATATTTCTTTATATATTTCAATATATGCACTCACATATGATTAGGCTTATTTAAGTTTAAATTTAGGGGTTTTTTTTAGTATTGTTATTAATATATATGAGAGTTTGATGGTGTTTCTATATATGAAAATACTACTATATAATATAGTAGGTGAAACAGATTGATTAAGCTGACTGTTTCATATATATATATATATCAAATCAAAACTACCCCAAATCCAAAATTAAACCAGACCAGCATAAAAATAATATTAAAACACAACCTAAGGTTTCACTGCTACAAGCAGACTTCTCAAGTGTAAAGAATTACAAAAACTACACAATATATATAATATTAAAAACTACCCACAACTCCATTCACTTCCCATCCACCCTTAATATTAAAAGAACTCTTAAATAAGTTAATTGCTTCAGAATAATAAATTTTCAATAATAAAGACTCTTTAATTCTTCTTTTGATTTCATTTCTCTCAAAGAAGACAAACTTAGCTTCATCAAAATCAATAGTGTGACCTGTATCTTTTTCATGGACATACAAAGCAGAACTAAGATATCTATTTTTAACTCTACTTTTATGAACCTTTATTTTTTCATTTAAACTCGAACTACTCTGACCTATGTAAACCTTCTTACTAAATAAACAAGGGATAAAATATACTACACCAGGAATAGTCTTTCTATCAAAAACTTCTTTTGTATTATTTAATAAATTATTAAATGTAACACCCCTTTTCCAAGCAATTTTCTTATTTCCAAACAATTTACTATTTCTACACACAATTTTATAAGAAGACAATTTAAATGGCAAAGAAATAAAATCATATTTTTCTTTAACCTTTACATCCTTACAAATATTACTATTAACTAAAATACTTTTAACAAATTTATCAGAGTATCCAACACTCAAGTAATCTTTATAAAATTGATATTTCTGAAACAAAGCTACCCCACTAGAATTATTTAATTTAATATTCATATGACAATAATTCCTTAAAGCAGCTACTTTATGAAATACAGACCGATAGCTATCAGGTTTAATTATAGATCTTAATTCTTTACTTTTAACTAAATGACTGCACAATAAACAATTAGTTTCTACATTTCTAATCACCAAAAGATCTAAAAAAATTTAACTTACCAAAATCTAACCCCCCCTCCTTCTAACACAAATTTTATAGAAGGATCAAAACAATTAAACTCATTTACAAATTCCTTCAATTTATCATTCTCAATTACAAATAAACAATCATCAACATATCTGACAAATAATTTTACATATAAACAATTCTTTTTAATAATAATTTCCTCTCCCATATAACTAATATAAACTGAACATACTAAAGGAGAAATAATATAACCTATTATCCACCCTTCCTTAATCTTATAAAAATTATCTTTATAAGTAAAATACATAGAATCTTCCAATAACAAAAGCAAATCTTTAATCACCTTAATTTTATTTTTTGATAAAGAACTTTTCTTAATCAATACAGACAAAAGAACATCAATACTGCTTAACCTATTAACAGACTGATACATATTTTCAATATCTAAACTTCCAAATACCCAATTACTTCCCATTTTAAAATTATTAATCTTATCAAAAGCCTCAAAAGAAGAAAAAACTGTGTACTGACCCAAATCAACAAATTGTTTTAAAAAATCTTTCAAGAATCTAGAAATACCCTCTACAACACTACCTGTAAAATCAAAAATAAATCTTAAAGGAAAACCATCTTTATGAGTTTTAATATTCACAAACATCTTAGCTGATGTAAAATCATTAGGATAGCATTTTAAATAATCTACTCTATTAAAATTTTTTAAATTAATCATTTTCTTCATAATATCTATCAATTTTCTTTTAATCAAATTACCTGGATCTTTATCTAACAACATATATTTACCATTATTTAATTCTCTATCCATTTTCTTTTTGAATTCATCTCCTTTCATAATAACAAATCTATCAGCTTTGTCTTCACCGGAAATGATTACATCATTAGCAATTAACCTATTCTTAAGATGTTTAATCTCAGCAGGATTAATAACAAATTTTTCTTTCCTTTTTAAACTTTTATTCAAAATCGATTGAATACCAACTTTCTGCTCATCACTCAAATTACTAGATTCAATAGACGAAATTGTATCAAAAACTATATTTTTGAATGAAATGGAACAAAATTAGGGCCTTTACCAAGAATATCTAATTCTCTATCATTTAACTTCAAATCAGAAAGATTAACAACTCTATCCTCAGAAACATTATTCTCATACCCTTTATCACGACAATAAATTTTATTAACTTTCCCAAACAACCACTTTAATTTTCTTTCATATTTTATACAATAGAAATTTGACATATTCTGTCTAAATTGTAATGTTTATATATATATATATATATATATATATATATATATATATATACATATATATATATATATATATATATATATATACACACAGCTTTTAATATCTTTATAAATCATTTAAAGCAAGTAAATAAATATTAGAATCTAACTATATATACTTTTATGTGATTATGATTTCCTTTCTTTCTGTACTTATTAATTTGTTCCAAAGAGAAAAAAAACAATATACACCTATAGCTCACTTAGCACTTGATCATTATGTGAGTATTCATAATAGGGATCACCAATTTGTACTCATTATTTTGATTTACAATTGATTATTCATTATAACGGTCTTAAAAAAATTCAAAAAATTATTTTTGACAGTCATTTTGTAAAACTGATGATGTTATAGGATATTTGTTAATGTTATTTCATCCAAAATCAAAATAAAGATTTTCATGCTGAAATTGTACAATATAGAGTGTATCTACAATACAATACACAATATTAGTGCTGCTTATATTATTTTGATTATAAACTTAAACTATGATTAATGAATATACAGTACAGTATTTAATTTTCATTCAGCATTGTTGCAAGTTAATCAGTACTTTATAAATGACATATCCAAAGTAAAGATTTTCATCATTAATGATTACAAAACCTAAAAGAAAGTGTTTCATTCAGTATAATAAATAAACAAAACCCCATTTTAATAAAGTACAACAACCAAATATATTAATATAGTATTAAATTTTAAAATGTGTGCATTAGTTTAAAAACTACCCTATATTTATTCACTTTTATAGATTAACATTTTATTAACAGTACTTTGCTTGAACAGAAATTATGACCATCATATTGTAATTTAGTTATTGTACTTGTTATTTTGAAAATAAAAAAAAGATTTCATAATAATGAATGATAAAAAATTACTCAATTTAAATTAAAAACATGTAATCTATTTGCTGGATTTTAAAACATCTTGTAATTTGTTTCAGAATTGCAAGCATTATTACAATTGTTTTTAAAAAAGTTTTTAAAAAAATGGAAAATTTTATTCAGCATAAAACTAAAAATAAATTTTTGACATATACTATTAATATTTAATTTTAAATTGTGTTCAATGTAAATATTGTCAGATGTATTCAATCAAAACAAACTGTTAACATATTTTTGATTTAAAAAGTGAGCAAAATTGCATACATTATGCAATTAATAATAAATTTTGTATGAAAAAAATGTAATACAAGAAGAATGATACCTTTAATACTGTTTAAATAGTTCATATCTCTACAACTTTACAATTAGGTAGTAATCAAAATTTTTTTAGTCATTTCCAAAAAAATGCCTACAATACTTAATAAAATGTGATATGCTGCAGCAAAAAAAATGCCACAGCTAGTGGATTTGTATATATAATGTACTTTATTTAGATCTGCATAGTACATATTGGACATTATAAAAAAGCCTTAAATATTGATTACAATATGCAAATACAAAATGCATTAGATAATTGTAAGGCAGTATGTAATTTGCTTAAACTGAGTGTTTCTTGTCTATGTAATTTGAGGGATTTGAACTCAGGATTTTCCAGCCTGTTAATCTTCCACTCCATCTCAAGCAAAGGAAGTACGTGACCACACATATGCAAAAAAGATGCATTATCCCCAATATATGTATATTGTATAGAAGAAGCACTCCTCGGGTGGATCAGATGGTTGAATAGTTGGAAAGTTGAAAAGATTGAAGCCTGTCCATTAAAATTTGAGGAATTGCCATTTTAATATAAACTAACACTGATTGTATATATATATTGTAATGGGCACATATGACATTACATTATTTTTTTATTAGTAAACATGAAAAAAATAAAAGTTCGTAAATAAAACTTCTTTTTTAAGAATTGAAAATTGAAAATTAAAATTCTATACTAAACTCATATATATATAAAATCGCACAGATAAAAAAATTGGTGCTGATATAGTACGCGCTCAGCGGCCATTTTGAATTTGGAAACACCCAAAAACACTGCTGGCACATGCAAGCGATAAATGTCATCGACTAGAAACACTCATTTTTCAAAAACGTAAAATGCCTGAGGCACTGCAATTAAAAAAGGTGGTGGGGAGGGACTACACTTAAAAAAATGGTGGGAAAACGTCACATTAAATAGCCTAAGGTGCTACTACCCAAAAAAAAAGGGCGGGAAAAGAAAAAGAAGTGAAAATTAAAAAATACTTTAAAATAAACCAAAAACGCTAATTTATATATATATAGTCATAATCAAACATTGCAATATTTACAAAAATCCGTTAAAATATAGCCACCACTAGAAAAAATCAAACATTACTTTGAATAAACCAAAAACGCCAATTTATATATATAATCATAATCAAACATTACTTTAAAATAAACCAGAAAACGCTAATATATATAGTCATGATAATCAAATATTGCAATCGTAAATCTCAAAAGATTAACCCTATGTTAAAGCATTTTTTAAAAAAAAAAAATCGTAAATGGTATTTACCAAAACACGTTAAAATATAGCGATCATTAGAAAAATAATAAATGCTATTTTAAATATATCAGTCCGGTCTATCAACGCTATATACTAAATCAGTATTATAATTTTAAAAAACAATATTTAAAAACTATAATGCTATAAATCAAACATTGAGTTGTAGCGTTACATTCAATAGCCAAAGGTTATACTATGGAAAAAAAAGGGCGGGAAAAGAAAAAGAGATGAAAATTAAAAAATACTTTAAAATAAACCAAAAACGCTAATTTATATATATAGTCATAATCAAACATTGCAATATTTACAAAAATCCGTTAAAATATAGCCACCACTAAAAAAAATCAAACATTACTTTGAAATAAACCAAAAACGCCAATTTATATATATAATCATAATCAAACATTACTTTAAAATAAACCAGAAAACGCTAATATATATAGTCATGATAATCAAATATTGCAATCGTAAATCTCAAAAGATTAACCCTATGTTAAAGCATTTTTTTTAAAAAAAAAATCGTAAATGGTATTTACAAAAACACGTTAAAATATAGCGATCATTAGAAAAATAATAAATGCTATTTTAAAAATATCAGTCCGGTCTATCAACGCTATATGCTACATCAGTATTATAATTTTAAAAAACAATATTTAAAAACTATAATGCTATAAATCAAACATTGAGTTGTAGCGTTACATTGAATAGCCAAAGGTTATACTATGGAAAAAAAAGGGCGGGAAAAGAAAAAGAGATGAAAATTAAAAAATACTTTAAAATAAACCAAAAACGCTAATTTATATATATAGTCATAATCAAACATTGCAATATTTACAAAAATCCGTTAAAATATAGCCACCACTAGAAAAAATCAAACATTACTTTGAAATAAACCAAAAACGCCAATTTATATATATAATCATAATCAAACATTACTTTAAAATAAACCAGAAAACGCTAATATATATAGTCATGATAATCAAATATTGCAATCGTAAATCTCAAAAGATTAACCCTATGTTAAAGCATTTTTTAAAAAAAAAAAAATCGTAAATGGTATTTACCAAAACACGTTAAAATATAGCGATCATTAGAAAAATAATAAATGCTATTTTAAAAATATCAGTCCGGTCTATCAACGCTATATACTAAATCAGTATTATAATTTTAAAAAACAATATTTAAAAACTATAATGCTATAAATCAAACATTGAGTTGTAGCGTTACATTGAATAGCCAAAGGTTATACTATGGAAAAAAAAGGGCGGGAAAAGAAAAAGAGATGAAAATTAAAAAATACTTTAAAATAAACCAAAAACGCTAATTTATATATATAGTCATAATCAAACATTGCAATATTTACAAAAATCCGTTAAAATATAGCCACCACTAGAAAAAATCAAACATTACTTTGAAATAAACCAAAAACGCCAATTTATATATATAATCATAATCAAACATTACTTTAAAATAAACCAGAAAACGCTAATATATATAGTCATGATAATCAAATATTGCAATCGTAAATCTCAAAAGATTAACCCTATGTTAAAGCATTTTTTTTTAAAAAAAAATCGTAAATGGTATTTACAAAAACACGTTAAAATATAGCGATCATTAGAAAAATAATAAATGCTATTTTAAAAATATCAGTCCGGTCTATCAACGCTATATACTAAATCAGTATTATAATTTTAAAAAACAATATTTAAAAACTATAATGCTATAAATCAAACATTGAGTTGTAGCGTCACATTGAATAGCCAAAGGTTATACTATGGAAAAAAAAGGGCGGGAAAAGAAAAAGAGATGAAAATTAAAAAATACTTTAAAATAAACCAAAAACGCTAATTTATATATATATAGTCATAATCAAACATTGCAATATTTACAAAAATCCGTTAAAATATAGCGATCACTAGAAAAATAATATAATGCTATAAATCAAACCTTACTTTAAAATAAACCAAAAACGCTAATTTATATATATATAGTCATAATCAAACATTGCAATATTTACAAAAATCCGTTAAAATATAGCGATCACTAGAAAAATAATATAATGCTATAAATCAAACATTGAGTTGTAGCGTCACATTGAATAGCCAAAGGTTATACTATGGAAAAAAAAGGGCGGGAAAAGAAAAAGAGATGAAAATTAAAAAATACTTTAAAATAAACCAAAAACGCTAATTTATATATATAGTCATAATCAAACATTGCAATAGCATTTATTTAAATAATTTTTTACTAATATTTTAATAATTTAAAAAAAATTACCAGCTCTCGATCGGATGGATGGTCGTCCGCTCAGGCTAAATTTGGTTCTTTCTAGATCTCTTCATTACTGCAATACCACAAAACATCAAATTATACTTTTAAGATTTAGGTTTATTATTTTAAAGAAGACACCAGTAAAATTAATTTATTCAGGAAATATCGCAGCTTGATATGGCCTCTTTCAAATTTATTTTTAAAACTGTATACTTGGGTCTGACACAAGGTATCTATGACGTAAGATAATTTCCAAGAATTATAGTTCGGATTGGGCCTTTGTCTTATTAAGATAAAAGAAAGTGTTAAGTTAAACTTTCAAATTTAAAAAAAAAAAAACAACTGTAAACCAGCTAATGGACTTTTATGCTTCAAGCCTAACATCGTTATGTATATAATCTTATAATAATGTATTTTGATGTATAATCTTGCGCACATCTAATATATAAATATATTTATTTATATATTAGATGTGCGCACATACACGTAAACATACGTTATTATACATCAAAGTACATTATTATAGGATTATACACGTGGTCTGGGATGGGTTTGAATTTGACAAACAGGCCTACTATGATACATAGAAGGTGAAACGGAATGATAGACAGAATTAGCAACAATAAGAAGTGTTAAAACTAAAATCTTACAAGTAATACATGTATCGGCACATATATATATATATATGAGTACAAGTTGTGATGTATAATATGTTACAGTGCGATTATATTTTGAAATCATTAATTTATTATAACCAAAACCCCAATTTTTTTATAATAAATTTTAACCCTCTTTTGCATTTCATGACTAGTTAGGCTTGAGGCATAAAAGTCCATTAGAACTGTTTTACAGTTGTTGTTTTTTTTAAATTTGAAAGTCTAACTTAACACTTTCTTTTATCTTAGTAAGACAAAGCCCCCATCCCGAACTATAATTCTTGGAAATTATCTTACGTCATACATACCGACCCAAGTAGACAGTTTTAAAAATAAATTTGAAAGAGGCCATATCAAGCTGCGATATTTCCTGAATAAATTAATTTTACTGGTGTCTTCTTTAAAATAATAAACCTAAATCTTAAAAGTATAATTTGATGTTTTGTGGTATTGCAGTAATGAAGAGATCTAGAAAGAACCAAATTTAGCCTGAGCGGACGACCATCCATCCGATCGAGAGCTGGTAATTTTTTTTAAATTATTAAAATATTAGTAAAAAATTATTTAAATAAATGCTATTGCAATGTTTGATTATGACTATATATATATATAAATTAGCGTTTTTGGTTTATTTTAAAGTATTTTTTAATTTTCATCTCTTTTTCTTTTCCCGCCCTTTTTTTTCCATAGTATAACTTTTGGCTATTCAATGTAATGCTACAACTCAATGTTTGATTTATAGCATTATAGTTTTTAAATATTGTTTTTTAAAATTATAATACTGATGTAGCATATAGCGTTAATAGACCGGACTGATATTTTTAAAATAGCATTTATTATTTTTCTAATGATCGCTATATTTTAACGTGTTTTGGTAAATACCATTTACGATTTTTTTTTTTAAAAAAATGCTTTAACATAGAGTTAATCTTTTGAGATTTACGATTGCATTATTTGATTATCATGACTATATATATTAGCGTTTTCTGGTTTATTTTAAAGTAATGTTTGATTATGACTATATATATATAAATTAGCGTTTTTGGTTTATTTTAAAGTAAGGTTTGATTTATAGCATTATATTATTTTTCTAGTGATCGCTATATTTTAACGGATTTTTGTAAATATTGCAATGTTTGATTATGACTATATATATATAAATTAGCGTTTTTGGTTTATTTTAAAGTATTTTTTAATTTTCATCTCTTTTTCTTTTCCCGCCCTTTTTTTCCATAGTATAACCTTTGGCTATTCAATGTAACGCTACAACTCAATGTTTGATTTATAGCATTATAGTTTTTAAATATTGTTTTTTAAAATTATAATACTGATTTAGTATATAGCGTTGATAGACCGGACTGATATTTTTAAAATAGCATTTATTATTTTTCTAATGATCGCTATATTTTAACGTGTTTTTGTAAATACCATTTACGATTTTTTTTTTTAAAAAAAATGCTTTAACATAGGGTTAATCTTTTGAGATTTACGATTGCAATATTTGATTATCATGACTATATATATTAGCGTTTTCTGGTTTATTTTAAAGTAATGTTTGATTATGATTATATATATAAATTGGCGTTTTTGGTTTATTTCAAAGTAATGTTTGATTTTTTCTAGTGGTGGCTATATTTTAACGGATTTTTGTAAATATTGCAATGTTTGATTATGACTATATATATATAAATTAGCGTTTTTGGTTTATTTTAAAGTATTTTTTAATTTTCATCTCTTTTTCTTTTCCCGCCCTTTTTTTTCCATAGTATAACCTTTGGCTATTCAATGTAACGCTACAACTCAATGTTTGATTTATAGCATTATAGTTTTTAAATATTGTTTTTTAAAATTATAATACTGATTTAGTATATAGCATTGATAGACCGGACTGATATTTTTAAAATAGCATTTATTATTTTTCTAATGATCGCTATATTTTAACGTGTTTTGGTAAATACCATTTACGATTTTTTTTTTAAAAAAATGCTTTAACATAGGGTTAATCTTTTGAGAGTTACGATTGCAATATTTGATTATCATGACTATATATATTAGCGTTTTCTGGTTTATTTTAAAGTAATGTTTGATTATGATTATATATATAAATTGGCGTTTTTGGTTTATTTCAAAGTAATGTTTGATTTTTTCTAGTGGTGGCTATATTTTAACGGATTTTTGTAAATATTGCAATGTTTGATTATGACTATATATATAAATTAGCGTTTTTGGTTTATTTTAAAGTATTTTTTAATTTTCATCTCTTTTTCTTTTCCCGCCCTTTTTTTTCCATAGTATAACCTTTGGCTATTCAATGTAACGCTACAACTCAATGTTTGATTTATAGCATTATAGTTTTTAAATATTGTTTTTTAAAATTATAATACTGATTTAGTATATAGCGTTGATAGACCGGACTGATATTTTTAAAATAGCATTTATTATTTTTCTAATGATCGCTATATTTTAACGTGTTTTGGTAAATACCATTTACGATTTTTTTTTTAAAAAAAATGCTTTAACATAGGGTTAATCTTTTGAGATTTACGATTGCAATATTTGATTATCATGACTATATATATTAGCGTTTTCTGGTTTATTTTAAAGTAATGTTTGATTATGATTATATATATAAATTGGCGTTTTTGGTTTATTCAAAGTAATGTTTGATTTTTTCTAGTGGTGGCTATATTTTAACGGATTTTTGTAAATATTGCAATGTTTGATTATGACTATATATATAAATTAGCGTTTTTGGTTTATTTTAAAGTAAGGTTTGATTTATAGCATTATATTATTTTTCTAGTGATCGCTATATTCTAACGGATTTTTGTAAATATTGCAATGTTTGATTATGACTATATATATATAAATTAGCGTTTTTGGTTTATTTTAAAGTATTTTTTAATTTTCACTTCTTTTTCTTTTCCCGCCCTTTTTTTTGGGTTGTAGCACCTTAGGCTATTTAATGTGACATTTTCCCGCCATTTTTTTAAGTGTAGTCCCTCCCCACCACCTTTTTTAATTGCAGTGCCTCAGGCGTTTTACGTTTTTGAAAAATGAGTGTTTCTAGTCGATGACATTTATCGCTTGCATGTGCCAGCAGTGTTTTTGGGTGTTTCCAAATTCAAAATGGCCGCCGAGCGCCTACTATATCAGCACCAAAAAATTATTAAAATAAAACTTTATTAAAAATAGAAAAAGTATTTTAAAAGCAAAAACTTAAAAAAGATTTAGAGATAAAAATATATCTTTAAGTTTGGAAAACAAATTAATTAATATTATTGAAAAATGGAAATGATTATTTTAAGTAGTCAAAGTGAACTAGCCCTTGGGCATTTAAATGTATAAGCAATGATCAGATAGGAAAACAATAGAAACTAATGGCCAATGAAAGAGATCCATCAGGGAATCGGACCTCAATGGAAGGATCATCATCATCGATGATGTAATGTCCATTGGATCCTAAAGTTACATATAAAAAAAAGTTTGATAATAAAATTTTTAGTTGAGTTAAGAAAATTAGAGGAAGAGATGCGACTGTATGTGTTAGTGCAGAGTTGAAGGAGAAGGGATTGAAAAGATGCACTCTTCAATCCCTTCAGTTTTGTTAAAAAAATGACATCGTTTTTTCTATATTGAGGACCACAGGGCATCGGGGGAATTAATGCTGGCATCCAAATGGCAAGCAACTGCAAGAAATTAGGAACTATGGACTTGTTAAAACCGTAAGAACTTTATGAACTCTAAGCTTTAAATCTATTTCTAAAACTCCAGTATACTAAACAATAAGAACTTTAATTTTAAAACTTGTTCAGTATTTAAAATAATTGAAATAGAATCCTATCTGACCAACTTTATTTATTAATAAGTAATTTTAATTTGATGTATTTCTTTTGTAAAATCATTTCCATTTATTTATTTTTTTGTTCTTTTAAGGTTTTATTAAGATTTCTGTTTTTCGTTAAATTAAATTATATAAATGTTAAACTTAAGTCAGGTGTGAATGGCTATATAGATTTGCAGTTTTATTAGAGGAGGGTAATCTTGGGTTATTCATTTCATAGTTGAATTAGGTCAATGGATTAGATATATTGGTGTAATTAGTAGATGTAGTACAAGATTCGCTACAGGCAGAATTGCTTTATATGCCACACACTTCCTTTTTGCCTATGGAATGCGATCGTAAGTCGGCAAAATGACCGCAGTCCTTTCCTATGGAGTTTTTTCATTGCTGTTTTTGTCAGATAGATGTAGTATTTCTATCTGATGAGAGGAAATTTCTTCCCTTAACCTTTTGTGCTGCCATATTCATGTTACATTGAATGCATCGATATATCAGATGGATTGACGTTGGTTTGACTGCGAACTTTTGACCTAAGGTTAAATAAGGATAGAATATTTTCTTTTCAAATGCAAATCTATGTAGTCTATTCATACTCAACACTCTAAATAAAAATACATTAAATTTAAGTTGGGTATGGACGTTGCATGGATTCGTTATTGGTTACTTATGTTTGTGGTTTTCATATTCGATTGGAATATATAAGTCATCGATGTCAATGCGGCATCTTATGATGAATGCTATTGGGTTTCTTGTATTCTCTCTGCAACTGACGTTATCAATAACTTTGTATTTTGATCGGTGATGTTTAATTTGAAACGTTTTTAACCATGTAATCTATGTAACCGATCTATACTCAACATTATAAAACAAACTTTTATATATCCATCTGTGTGAACTTATAAAAATTAAAATGTAAATTTATAAAAATTAAATGTAAATTAAAATAAAAAAAAATCAAAGTTAAAAATGTAAATTAAATTTTAAAATGTAAAACTGATACTAAAACAATTTTTAATATTATATATGTGCATAAATAAATGTTTGTGTGTATAATTACTGGCAGTGGCTTATTTTATTCTTTTTTATATATTCTTAGATAAGAATTTATTATAAAATATAAATCTCTGCTATTCCACTGAGCTAGTGACAATGGGCTAATGATCAGAATCAAAATATAAAAAAGGAAAAAAAAATTTTTTTTAAACTTACCTATCTGCCTACTATATAATTTTTTCTAGGTTCAAATGCCTAGATGGCGCCCTGTAGTGCAGATATCATAGACTGCTGTCTCCACTTATTCTCCAGATCGTTATAATATATATATATATGAGAGATTATGATCAGGCCCAACTGAGGAGTGCTAGTTCTGTATGAAATGTGTATATTGGAGATCATATATCATTTTCATGTGATCATATGTATTGGTTACTTGAAATGGCACAGAGGATGAATATATTGAAAAATTCTGAGTTCAAATCACTAATTATAAAAACATTACATATTTCTTTTTTTTTAATATATCAGAATATTATTTTAACATTAACTGCAATTAGGTTTTGATAATGCACAGTATGCTAATTTTACTATTTTTACACTAATGATAAATAACAAGTCTTTATGATCAATTTATTATATTTTTGTTAAACTTTTTTTAAAATTTTAAATAATTTTATGTAAGTAATATAACTTAGTAGTACAAAGTTCAAATAAATAAAACTCAGTTTGGAGGATTTTATTTATTGCAATGAGAATCAGTCGTGTGTAAAACACACAAAAAAAGATTAACTACTAGTTTATTTTCACTTTTGGGCAGTTAAAAGATGTACTTTTTTTTTAGTAATACTATTTAAAAGTTTATAGTAAAATATATTTTCAATTAAAATCATGGAAGCAACTAATATGATCATGACAAAATCAAGACAATCTCTATGCATGGAAACTGAAATAGATATCTTACAAAAAATTAAAAAAGAAATGAAATCATAACATCTGTTTTTCTATGGATTTATCCACATTTGTCATCACCACTACTTTTGAAAACAAAGACAAAATAGGACAAAGTGCTCAAACCATCATAAGTGCATTCAAACTTTTCAAAATTATAAAATCACAGCATCCCATATAAAAAAAATCCAAGAAGCATGTCAAACATTGATTCTAAACATTTTCCTGAAAGTTTGTGATGATGGTGTTCTAATTGTATTTTTATATTAAACTATTTCCATCATCTAATATGAGTATTGAATGTTTTTAGAAAAAATTATTTTTATTTAAATATTCCAAATACATTCAACTATTAGTAATAGCACATCAAACAGGTTAGTATATGCAGAATATTTCAAGAGGTATTATTATCCCCTCTTCTTCAGGTGATGCTGGCCTGAACAGTGACAGTATTAGCATAGTATTCAAACCTGAACCCTTAGATTCTTGAGTATTGAATTTTAAAATAATGCTTTAATCAACCGAGCCATCATGCCAAAGGTAAGTCTGTAGTAATTTCATATACTTATCTATGTGGTTTTTCCTGATTTCTTCACTTTTTTTTAAGAGCAACGTTGATTGGTGGTTTCCACACATTATGTATAGTCACACTAGGTTTGGCTTATGAAATGTTTTGCCACTGTCATGTGAGCAGCTTCTTTAAATTTTCTTCTTTGTATTTTTTCTTTTTTATCCAACATTTTTATATTTTCCCAATTGAACATATGTTCATTGGCACATACATAGTCTGCTACCTTGGACACATTTGTTTTCTCTCTTCTAATCACCAGTTTGTGTTCTTGCAAATGCTTTTCAATGGGATGACTAGTCTCACCAATATATGCTCTTTCATATTCACATGGTATTTCATAGATGCAGTTTTTTTTCTTTTCAGCAATTTAAGTTTAAGCTTTGCAGATGTTAAAATTCCTCATATGGTAGTATGGCTCTGAAAAGCTGTTCTGGTGTTATACTGATTGCAGATTTTCATTAATTTGTCTGCTATTTTTGGAATGTATGGGTACACTGCAGTACCAATAATTGTCTTTTCTCTTGATGCTTCTTTTCACTGTCTATTTAATGTTTTCTTAATAACAACTGATGGATAACCATTTTTCATAAGAGTTTGTTCTGTATAGATCTTTTCTTTTTCCAAATTGCTAGTTTCTGAACAAACTTCTTTTGCTCTATTCCATAATATTAGTGTAACTTCATGTTTTGTGTTTCTGGTGTAATTGGATGTATAGGCCAGGTAGTTTCCTGCATGTGTAGGTTTTTGGTAAACTGTAATTTTGATTTTGCCATGAGGGAGACTTGCCACAAGAACATCTAAGAATGCCAATTTTTGTTCTTCTTCTGATTCTTTTGTGAATTTAATTGAAGGTGATATGTTGTTGATGTGTCTCCAGAAAGTTTGTAGCAGTGCTTTATCATGTGGCCATACAACCAAGGTATCATCTACATAGCAAAGTCAAACTTTAGATGGATATGGAGTAGTTTTTATGGCTAAGGATTCAAGCTCTCCCATGTAAATATTGCTTATTAGGGGAGACAATGGCGAGCCTATAGCCATTCCTTGATTTTGTTGGAAGAATTGTATTATATTGAAAGTAAGTTGTTTTTATGCAGAATGTTAATAGTTCCATTATACTATCAACAAGGAGAGCTGTTCTGGTTTGTAATCTATTATCAGCATTTAATCTTTTCCTCACAATAGACAGTGCTTCTTCACATAGTACATTCGTAAATAAACTTTCCACATCAAAGCTTACTAGTAAGTCAGTTCTTCCAACTTTTAAGTTCTTGATTAATTCTACAAAAAATGTCTAGAATCTCTGACAAAGGACTGGGTCTTGTATGCCAAAGTACTTAGAACTTTGAGAAAAAAAATCTGACTTAGAACTTTGAGAAGAAATCTTGCCTAATTTTGGCAAGGTGAATCTCTAGAACTAATAATAGGTCTTAATGGAACATGGTCCTGATGGATTTTAGGTATATCATAAAGATGAGGAATTTTTCTTAAATATGATGTTATTTTACTTTTTTCTCAATCAGTGAAGTACTTGTGGTGCTTTCTGAGTAATGCTTGTAACTTTGTTTCTGTACTCGGTATTGGATTTTTTGCCACTTTTCTATATTTGCCTGCTGTGAGGAGTTCTTGTATTTTGTTGTCATAATCAGTTGTATTCCTTACAACTGTTGCATTGCCTTTGTCAGCAGGGAGAATAATTATAGATTTATCTACTTTGAGAGATTTAATTGCTTTCCTCTTACTATAGGATATGTTTGACTTCAATTTTTGTTGCTTGTCAAATGTTCTTTTTATTCTCCAGCATAATTTTTTTGCTTCTTCTAAAGGCAATTTTTGAGTGACTTCTTTGGTCGCTGCCATTATATCTAATAAAGGGATTTTAGATGGTATTATGGCAAAGTTTAATCCTCTTTCAAGAACAGAAATTTCAGTATCTGTTAGGAGATTTTTAACAGATGAAGTTGTACATTGATTGGTATATTGTGATTTTTGATATGCCCATGTAGATTAGCAAGTTTTTTTTTTTTGGCATTCTTTTATTTTTCCATGTAATGTAGAATATGATTTTTTTTTTACTGCTTGAGAAACTTTCATGTAGTCTTCATCAGTAAGTTTATTTTTTAGCAAACATTTTATATTATTAATGGAATGCATTGTTTGATACTTAGAAAATCTTTGAGCATTTATTCTTTCTCTTAACAGAGATTCACCGGCTCTCTGAGTGATTTTCTCAGCTCTCTGAGAGTGAATTGGAGGTTTTAGTTGCAAACCTTTAGGAATTATCCCTTCAGATATACAATTACATAAGAAAGTTAAATTATTTTTTACTTTGGCTAGTTTTAGTCATAATTTTTCATAATGTCTAAAACTTGATATAGTTTCGGGTCCATATCGAATACTTAGTGTTTCCTGAAGGTTTGTGATAATGGTGTTCTATATTTGTATTTTTATATTAGACTATTTCCATCATCTAATACATGTATTGAATGTCTTTAGAAAAATTTAACTTTATTTAAATATTCCAAATACATTCAACAGTCAGTAAGAACAAGAACAAATATTGGCATTCTTAGATGTTCTTGTGACAAGACTTCCTCATGGCAAAATCAAAACTACAGTTTACCAAAAATCTACTCATACAGGAAAATACCTAGCCTATACATACCATCACACAAGAAACACAATACATAGAGTTATACAATCACTATGAAAAAGTGCAAAAGAAATTTGTTCAGAAACTAGCGACTTGGAAAAAGAAAAGATCTATATAGAACAAACTCTTTTGAAAAATGGTTATCCATCAGCTGTTATTAAGAAACATTAAAAAGACAACAAAAAGAACCATAAATAGAAAAGACAATATAGTACATTCCAAAAATTGCAGACAAATTAAGGAAAATCTGCAATCAATATAACATTAGAACAGCTTTCCAGAGCCATACCACCCTATGAGGAATTTCTAACATCTACAAAGCCTAAACTTGAAATGTTGAAAAGAAAAAATTGCATCTATGAAATACCATGTGAATGTGGAAGAATATATGTTGGTGAGACCAGTCATCCCATTGAAAAGTGATTGCAAGAATACAAACTGATGATTAGAAGAGAGAAAACAGATGTGTCTAAGGTAGCAGATCATGTATGTGCCAATGAACATATGTTCAATTGGAAAAATACAAAAATATTGGATAGAGAAGAAAAGGTACAAAGAAGAAAATTTTAAAAAGCTGCTCACATGACAATGGCAAAACATCCCATGAACTAATCTAGTGTGACTATACATAATGTATGAAAACCATTAATCAACTTTGCTCTTAGAAAAAAGTGAAATCATGAGAAACCTCATAAATAAGAACATGAAATTACTACCGACTGTTGCCTTTCACAAGATGGCTCAATTGGTTAGAGTGTTACCTTAAAATTCGAAACTCAAGAATCTACAGGTCCAGGTTCGAATCATATGCTGGTTAGGCCAGCAACACCTAAAGAAGAGGGGAGAACAATACCTCTTGAAATGTTGTGCATATACTAACCTGTTTGATGTGCTATTACTAACCATTGAATGTATTTGGATTATTGAAATAAAGTTGAAATTTTCTAAAGACATTCAATGCACATATTAGATGATGAAAATAGTCCAATATAAAAATACAATTCATTCTAGTTTTCTTCAGAAATCCTCAGCTAGCAACATCTGCTGCACTCCTCAAAAAAAACCCCAAGACCATCAAAGAATTTATAAGTCAATGATGGATCTTAGAGAATAAGCTTTTTTTAATAGTTTTAAGTTGTATTATCATACATACATACATATTTTAAATGCACACTTGCATAATACACATAGCAAAGGTTATACAAGCATATAGGGTTTTTTTAATTACTATATATATATATATATTAGATTAAGTTCTTTGTTCATAGCCTTTGGTGTAATTTTTGGGTGAAGAAACCAACCAAATTTTTTTACATAGGATATCATTATAACTACTTATTCTTTATATGATATTCTTGTATAACAATGAGTTTTGGAGACCAATTACCTCATTAAGTGGGATGAAGGTGTATTTGGATTCAACAGAATAACACAATCTCCACTTAAAAATAATTTGTGCTTATTTAGTGAATATTACATGCCTGTAAATTAAAAGTCAAACCCGAGTGAAACATACCCCCCCCACAAGATTTCATAGCAAATTTAAGATCTGATCAAATAAGCAATTCATAGAAACTTATCTGAAGACTCCATTATTGGTTAGTTAACGGGAAAACATGAAAGACCTAAAAATATAATCAACAAGTGGATGATTGGCCTGATCATTAATAACTTTTCTCTGAAAGAATATTGGAGGGAGGAGATATTTTAATCTGACAGTGGACAATTTTTGTGACTTTTTTATCTCATTAGGCTGAGAACTGACTACCTGAAAAAACTTGAGATTAAATTAGTGAAATTACTGGGGTAAAAAAGTTCCCTTTTTAGACTTGCATTAAACAAATGGTATAATTGTTGCATTATACTTATATTAGTTTAATATTAAAATTTATACTACAGATTGCCTCTTTCTGTTTTATTTCATGCTGATATAAAATTGGACGGATCAGCCCAAACTCCTAATAGTAGTAGTAATAATAATAAGACTGTAGTAACTTTTACTAATCACATAAAAGAAAAACATTCAAAAATTCCATAAATTCAGATATTAATTACTGTAGTATATAATTTAGAACACCCAGAACGAGCCACCAATTTAGATGTAAAGAAAAACTTGTTGAATTAACAGATCTTCCTCTAGAATTTAAATGTCTTTGTAAAGATGGCTAAACAGTATATTTAGAACTTAATAACAAAAAATGATGATGAAAGCTATCAAAATCTTAAATTGTTTAAACAAGGTAATACGTCTGATTCTTACTGAAAACGTTGCTGCCTAATGCAATGTCTTATCATGGCTCGAAAGCTCAAAGTCGGTGAATGGAAATACAATGTGTTTCTTAGATGCTCGAATGTCGCATGGTATGGTATTCAATAAATAAAAAATATTAGTGTATATAAAAATAAATCTATTTATGTTCAATTCTTAAATAATTTATATGAATGATAAGCCTCTTTTCAAGAATGCATATATCCCGATGTAATTTTATCATTTTTATAAATACTAATACAGTTAAGTAAATTTTTATCGTGGAAATACTGTGAAGTACTATTTAATAATCAAGTTAATATAAACTATTCCGTATATATAGAGTAAAATTTATTAATTATTATTTTTTCTTTATAATTTTAATATACTATTTGAATTAGTTTTTAATTTACAATTCATTACAATTTCTTTAAACAGATTAATTGCCAAATGGTGTTCTAAACATCAACTAACTTAAGTTAGATTTTTTCCTGCTGCGCTTAAGTTAAAGTGCTGCGGGCGGTATCATTATTATTTGTTTCAAGTAACTATTATTTCAACTAAACATTTCCCTAAGTTAATATTAAACTTTAAATTTAGTACTACTAAAGATTAAATAAGTTGATAATTCGTTTTAGCTTTTTAAGTATTAGCTCAAATCTCAGCTGATTTTTATTTTATACCTTTTAAAAGAAGGTTTGTAACTTAATTAAACTTTTTGCATTTTTTTAAAATCTGCAAAGCAGGAAAAAATTAAACATGAATGCCCTCTAGTGTCACCAACTGCTATTTGGGCATTACCCATTTTAATGTCATAGGGTTCTCGTGAAATCCAGCTGATAACTACAAAAAGAAGTTAATTTCAGTGGCATACCTTACGACATCGGACCACTTCTATTAGAATGAATCGAAGCGTAACTGACACTAGGAAAAATATCATTAGAATCTCTTTCTCCTGTCTCTGACACGGATTACGATCACCTAAGGTTTAAAATATAATTGGAATTTTTGTTAAAAATATTTATTTATTAACAAATTTTTTTATTAGTTTAACTTTTCTTTTTAACTTCGGCATTTCTTTCATCACAAAATTCTCCGTCAGCATAACGTTAAGATGTCTTACGGCGAAATATATAAAAATCTGTTATTAGAAATTGGGAATTCTATTATATTTTCCCGTGAACAGCAATCGCCGAAGGTGTTAGGAGAAACTGTCAAGTAGGTGTATTGTTATTCAAGTACTTTTCTTGCCATAAAACTAGAAAACTTCAGTAAGTGTTCAACATCGCCAATTCAGTTTAAACTGAACTGAGCAGTTAGTGCCGCGCTCGGCAAGTTTGTGGAATTTTGCTCCGTTATGGAGGTATCTGCCAAAGCACGCTTTTACGAACAAACATTGGTAAGTTGTTTTTTTTTTTTAAAAAAAAAAAAATTCACTCGCATTTAATGGTCCTCTAATTTTTTTTTTCTTTTTAAAAAAAAAAAAAAAGATTGATAGATTGTAATATGTATATCCGAGAGTGAAAATGAAATAATTGTAACTGGAGCGAGAAAAGATTATGTTTACAATTTTTAGTACACATTAGTTATTTTTGATGACTGCAAAAGCAATCTCATTTAAGTAAACTTTCGCATACCTATATATTTTATAGAACTAATCATACATATCTCATTAGGTAGAAATATTTTTTCAGATAATAAATGAGAAGCACTAAAATTATGCCACTATTTGAAAAAAATAATACAGATTTGCTACTTTCAGCCTCTATAAATATATCTTAAATGTAAAGCAAAAAAGTGTTAGAATTGATAGACTAAGTAATAAAATTTTTTTTATTTATTTTGAGAATTGAAAATAAATTGATTCGAAAGTCTAATCAATTTTGTATTGTTGCAAATTGATTTTTTCATCTCAGAAAATGAGCATACTTGATTATTTTATAGGGAAAAAAAACTGAGCCCCAAACAGCATCTTAAAGTTTTTAACGAGTGTAAGCTTATCCACATGTTAATATTAAAGCATATTTACGAGTCAAAGCATATCCGCCTGCTATGCTTATCACCTGAGTTCAAATCCGTGGCAAGAACTTGAATTTTTTGTTCAGATTCTATACAATTATATAATGTTTATTTTAAGTAACTGCCTACAGTTACTTTAACTATTGTCAGTAAGTAGGTACCTAACTATTTTTAATTAGAGATTAAAACAATAATGGAAGATCGCTAATATCCTCAACATCCGGCAATTAAAAAAGTGTGGTTACTAATTGTTTCTTTTTCTTTGTAGTTGTTCTATGAGAACTTGTTAAAGAGATCTTTGCCCAATAATAAGTTATTTAAAATTTTATTTTACCGTTATCGTATATGTGATATAGCCATGGCCAGCAAGAGTTCTTTTTATTACACACACAGATGAGGATTATTACCTCAGCAAGTTAACTGAACTATAGTGAGTATAGTTAATGGTCAATAAATCTTCATTTAATTATTCGTAGTTCAAGAATAAAATAAATACAAATAATATCCGAATGGATCGGGGAGAGTAATACGAGGCAATCTATGGTCATATTATGAGATAGTATACACCTGCTGAGCTTATGGTTTTCTCTAATCTTAGTATACAGGTATATGAAAAAATTAATTGAATTAAAAAAGATCAATGATTAAATTTAGTAAAGTCGGTTGAGAAAAGAGAAGATAAGAATCCTTGGGTCCACAATTTTTAATGGTTGGATATTAGATTTTGAGGAAAATTCTGTGATAAAATAAATAAGATACTAATATTAAAAATATTGTTTTTTTTTTCTCTTGGGGAAGGGGGGAAGGAAAATTCAAAGGGTCCTATAAGTTTTTGCATCCGGTTGTGTTTTCGAAAATTTAAATTTATCATAAACAAGGTGATGCTAAACCCAGTACTACAATTATTCAAATCTATTTTTTTATACCCTTCTATTAATTAATGTGTTATTTTTAAAAAATTCAAATTATCAATATTTAATGATTTAGATTAAAATAATTATTTACTCACAGACTTGAACCAGCATGAGTGTAGATTGATTTTTTCTACTTTTTTTATATGTAACTCAAGTAGACATGATGTCATATAATATAATACTAAATCATCTATGCACTTTATTACTGTTACACAATGTTTTAATTGCCGCCCTCTAACAGTTTCGATTGCCCCAGCAAAAAAAAAAAAAAAAAAGAACCTTCTCTTTATCTATAGGAAACGCTATATCCTTGTTTGCTTTTTCTAATTAAAACAACAATAATAGTTTTAATTTAACTTTGCTTTAAAAATGTTCTTATATTTATATAATTATTCGTCTGTGGAATAATTTTGTAGATATTAACACAATATTTATCATAATATATTCAATAAAATAACTATTAGATCTTTATTTGTATAAAGAGGAAAAAATAAAAAGGAAGAAGCATATTAAAAATATAATAATATTTAATTGTTTAGATATAAAATGATGAGAAGAAACTAAAATTAATAAAAATTATTACTATTTTTCATTGCTAGATCCTTGGTTATCTATCAAAAGGCATCATATTAGTAGTGTAGTTCAAAATTAAAATGATTGAATAAATTTGAAAAGTATAAATCACAATGATAAACCATCAGCTATGATGATCAAATGTTATTGCTTGATCATAATAATCAGTTACCGATGTATATCAACCTGGCTTTTTCCAGAAAACTTGACATATAATGTAATGGCAGCAACATTCCTAAACGTCTTATCTTATCTTGCAAGGCATCCTTTCTTTTGTTTTACTCTTCAAATAGTCATAGCTTAAAATTATCTATCTACTTCTAATTATCTCTGTCTCTGTTCACTCACATTTTCAATATATTTTTAACAATTCCTCTAATTCTACTATATATATATCCAATTCTTTTTTGAATCTTAATACAGAATCTTTTTTAACTTTCTGAATTACCTTTTCCATTCTCACAAAACACATCTCTTCATTTTTCCACCCTCCACCTAAATTGCAAAGTTTGTGCTACATTCAGAAATTCTCAATAAAATATTTTATTATCAACTAATCTAACTTTAAGGACTCAGAATTCTCTTACCTTTAATTGAAGCTTACCTAGGATTACAATTTTTATTCCATTTTTTTTATTACTTAATAATGGATAATTAAATAGTAATTTATTACTATCATTTCATCCAATTTTTAGATATTTAATGATATTGAATCTGATCCATTGTTTTCTGCATAACTATCTTCTCCGTATATTTTCATTTCTTTATAAATGCATTTACTTTCATCCAATTTTCTATAAATTCCATCACATTGCTTAAGCTTTTATTAAGATTTAGCTCATTCCTCTCTTTCATCATCATATGTGCCACAAAATATTTTTCCTTCAATTTATCTTTATAAAAAAAAAACTTTTATTAATAACTCAGTAAATGCCAAACAAAATAGAAAATAGATTACGTACACCTTTCTATATTCTATTGTCAATGAGATCATGACAACAGGCATAAACCATTTGATTTTACATGTCCCCCCAAAATGTCAATATGCCATCATTTAAAAAACATTTTTATGTGTGTCAAAGCGTTGGCCAGAAAGCGAACCCTGGGACAACTGTTTGTGAGGCAGCTGTGCTAACAGCCACCAACGCTTGACTTAAAAAACATTTTTGTGATAGTAATGTAACTATTCACCAATTTACACCATATAATGTAATTGGAAAAATAATTATATATATATATCTGCATATTAATGAATAACAATAGATGAACGTCTTTATTATTGAATAAATAATAATAACAATGTACATTTATTATTACAGAATGCAATTACAAATTTGTAATTGTGATCTATAATATTGAAAGGTATGGCATGTATACAATAACCATAGATAGATTGTTGTTCTTATTTATGTATGGGTGTGTGCATGTCTGTATTGTGTATGTAAATTTTCAAGTTTTCTGTATTTTGTTGATTATTATTACAGTTAAAGCATTAACATTTCATCCAGATTTCATCTGCTACTGTCTGGTTAGTATGGATGGCTCAGTAGCAGAAAGTAGTGTGGTCACATGTGACATAGTTTATCTATTAATAATTTTATTCAATCTGAAATTTTAAAAACATTGGATTAATCATCTGCCCTTTTCCCCTCTTTAAACTTGTATCTTTTAAATTTGATTAAGTGATCAACAGTTAAACTATGTGTCAGTTAATATGGAGTTTTGTTACCTGCTAGTAATTTTTCTAGCAGTATTATCTTTGATTAGGATATCCATAATAATCATACACTGGAAAATGAGATTTGACTAAGACATCGGTGCTATAATAACAAGTATGTTTACATATAGAGAAAAATCTGAAAACATATTCACATCTTTTGCTCATGAAAATACTTATTTTACCATATATACATGAATATTATAATATTAATTGAAAATGTATCATTTTTGCTGATTAAAATTTTGATCAATAAGGGTTAATGTTAATAATAATAATTAGTAAATAGAGGCAAATTTCACCTTTGATATTCATTTAGCAATATGTTTCACAAATCTGATTTAATAAAGTTCAGTTCAGAAACTATGATTAAGATATAAATTTTAAAGAAGAAATAGTTAATGCAGCTATTGATAATTTATTTAGATAGACAGTATTTCATTTTCAAAATTCTTATTCATTTTTTCAAATAAATGCTTTTATTTATGGACTTTAAATCAACAGTTTGTCGATTTAAAATCAATCTGTAAATTAACAAAATTTTATTTCCAAAATATATCTAGATTGAAAACCAACTAATTGCATTTCAAAATCATCTAATTTTAGCAATTCAGATATTTTTCTGTCTATTTAATAAAGTGGTCAAATTCTTGAAAGTACCTAAACTGGATAAATATGAAAGAAATTTATTAATAAATTAATTGGTCCTCTAATATGTAGGCATAAATATATAGCAGTTTTTATGACTTTTAGATCTGCAATAATTTGTTTAAAAATAAAAAATACTCAAAACCATTTAATATTACAATTAAACAGCCTCATGTGTCGTTCCACAATACCAGTATGGTGTATGCAGCAACTAAAGAAAAATTTTGTAGACTAAATCTCAGCTGAATAAAAAAAATATTTAGCAATTGAATGAAACTGTTATGTTCAATCTACCAATTTGAATGATCTCATGCATCACATGACTTTCTGAGTAGTTAACAAGTGATCATTTATTTTTTCATAATTGTAATAGTTTTCATTATTTTACTAATACCTTGTTATTTGATATTTAGTTTATTCAATGTAACCATAAATCTGTAAAAGCACTAATCTAAAAATCCATTCAGTGCAAATCCTCATTATATTAATCACTTCTATTCTCATAATTTAAAACATTGAGTTTCATCTTAACTCTCCATGAGTTATTGAAAAAGTTCTCTATAACTAAGCCAATAATCCTTGTCATTGCCTAAGTCTAATCAAATTGACGTTGAATATATTTTATTTAACTGAAGAGTTTTTTTAATATCTAGATTATACATAAATACAAAGTTAATTATTTTTGTTACAATTCTTATTTGTCTTCCAGATGTTTGAAGGATTTCTTACATAAAATTTCTTGATGTATAAGGCAGTGAAGGCCTAGCAGTGAATGTCCAACATGTGTTATAAATAAATTGATAAACTGAGTTGTTGTCTCTTTTCTTTGTCAATAATATTGGGACGTCCATTTCCATTTCAGAAAATCTTTTAGTTGCTTTGCAAACAACTATTTTGGTTTTTTTGGTAATTCTTCTTAAATGAGGCTATATTAAAAAAAATATTTTTTATTTTTCCCGACTAAAATAATGAATAAAACTTAATAATATGTGTAAATCCATGTTGATAATACTCTCATGAAGAATGAAATTACATAATTTTGTATTATCTTTATGTTGATATATTTTCTCTCATTTTCAAGATTTTATCTTATAATGTGGTCCTCACTATGAGCAAATAATCTTTTATTTATTAAATTTTCTTATATATTTTCAGCATGTTCAAGAAGATAGAATGTACTTTCAATCATTCATGTTTTATATTTTATCATTAAATAGTTTTCCTCATTTGAAATGCAGTGCTATTGATAACTCATTTGAATGATTAATACATAAGAAAAAATGTGATTCCACATTTTAATTTTTATTACCCATGAAAAGAATTATTTTTGTTCTTTCTTTTTTTAAAAAAGTGATTTGTTTCACATCTTATTACATATTGTATTCTGCATACTATTGACCAGAACATAAAAGCACAATATTTCTTCAATTTTATTAACCATTAGTGTCTGCTTTCCATGTTATTTGTCAGTGAGCATTGACTTTCTATATGTCACCAATAGGTGTGAAAATTTTTTTAGGTGGATGCCATAATCAACCTAACAAGCCATTTAATATTGTTATCTTACATGGTGATTTTTTCTGTTTTTATTCTTATTAATCATATCATACTTTTCAGTTAACTAACTTTGAAATTATCAACATGTTACTCCTGTTTAAGTCAAATTTTGACTTTCATTTGAACTAACATGTTTATATATATATATATAAAGTGACATATATTTTAATATTTACAAAATATATTAAATAAATGATATTTTAAATAATAATCATTATCATTGATTTTTTATTTTTTTTAAATATATTGAGATTCAATATTTTTCTACCACAGATATAAACATATTAAAATCTCTTAGTCTGGTGTTAACTGCAAACCAGACAAAATGAGTCCTATCTTTGTCTGCAATCCAAGAACTTATATGGAGGACAAATTTAGACAATAAAACAAAAATGAAATTTTTTTAATTGTAGATATATGCTTTTTTTGAAATTGACTCAATTTAATATTATCAAGTTAAATTCATCTAACAGCTTTGTGAATGACAAAATTTTTTATTAATATATAATATTAAAAAATTTACTATATTAAGTTTTATTCAAATATATTAAAAGCAAAGGCTCTTCAACAGACATATTTAATTAATATTAAAACATAAATAATGGTAATGTAATATAATATTCGTACAGAGTTGAAATAAAAAAAAAAATTGTACCTAGTACATTTCCAACATTTTCATGTCATATTCATGGTCAGTCTGCTGAGAATGTTAATTTTTTACTTATTTGAGTACTATTACTTTTTTGGTTCATTACATATTCATTTTGTCTTATGAATCATGCCTCTTTTATTTTATGTTTGCAATCATTTCTATCTTCATATGCAAATCTAACAGCATTCAGATCACATGCATGGCTGTGTTCTCTCATGATTGAGAAAGATGGATAAATTAGATGCTTCAGGCTTACTCTTAGATTTCTTATACAGTAAAGAGTGTTGAGTCATTCTGGTTCTAAGATTTGCCCTAGTTTTCCCATGATAACACAAAAAATATTGTGAATTTTATTTTATTCTGCATATATATATATATATGTATTTCTTGTGAAAATATCAATTGCTTTATTTTTTAAAATGTAGGTTATTTTAATTAAATAGAAATGAAAATATCTGATCTCTTTTTAAGTTTTTATAATGATAATATTCATTATATTCATTGGCTCATAAAGAAATGAAAATAGATAACTATAATGAAAATGTTTACAAATTCATGCTGTCACCTCTCTGAGTTAACAATGATAGCATTTTCTATATTGCTCTTCTCTGGAAACAGGTGAAGCTAACAATTACTGAATCTTAAGATCATCCAGATCATTTTATTAATTTCTAGCTATTAACTATCTTTAGTGAAAAGCTAAAAATTTAATAATATCTTAAGGTTTTGTGACTGACACTATTAACAACAACTATAGATATTTTTGGCTCTTTAAAAAAAGAATATCAAACAATACTTTATTTTAGAAGTATGAGTATAAATTGATATCAGATAATAGTATTAGTTAGATTCCCAGATTAGTTTATGACATATCAGTGAAGAGTTAAAACAGGCAAAACTCTCTATACAGTATTGCCACTTAGTGCAAGCCAGAGTAATTGATCATGTGATATTTATTGGCTTATCATTGAAGAGTATAGAATTGCAATTGAAGACCCATATATAAAAATGACTTTTGCCATCACATTAATTTTAATTTTATGAATTAACTAATATAACATAAAGTAAAAGTTTAATTCACTTTTGACAATTACATCTTACTATTAGAACTTCATTATTTTATGGTGAAATTTTTAATTTAAGAAATTTAAATAAATAATTTTAAAAGATGGCAAGTAATGGCAAACTGTTTTTCAGTTATCAAGTTGTTATCAATTATAGTAAATTTTTGCCTAATTATCCTAAACTACTACAGAGAACTTTATAATGATGATACTAATAATTACCAAGTTCAAATTTTTATATAGATATTTTCTGTGCAATTTACTGCAGTGGTAGACTAGTGAAACTACAAGTTTAAAAAAACTTTAAAAAAAGAAATCCATATAAAATATAGCACTCCCTTCATCATTGATTATAGTAGAGCTATCAACTTTAAGTAATCCAAGCTCCATATTAAAATGAAAAGAACTACATCTAAATATTAAATACAATGCATATATAAAATTATTAGAGATTTAGCAGGAATTTCAAAAATATAAAAAACGTTTTGGTATTTATAGAAGTTTTCTTTGAAATAGTAGATAAGATGCAATAATTACTTGTAATCAACATCAAGTTTGTCAATTAATGATAGAATTAAAATATCTAATAAACATTTGATTCTAAGTTTTATTTGATTTTTTTTTCACTCGAAAAAATCAAAATCTCTAGTCGAGTTCTCACTATGAGACATGTGTATTGTGATGATAGTTTTGGACACCTCTGTTTTATAGTATAGATATCTTGGAAACATTTAAAGAGATGGAAAAGTGATTATTTTCTTGCGAGAGAAGATGCATTTAGGCACAAGAGTTGAAGTCTTTTAGAAAGAAAGCTTTGCTGTATTGAGTAAAAAACGTCCGTAAATATGTCAGTTAAGCAGAATAAAAGACCAGCATATGATATCAATGTATCTGTGTTTGATGGTTCATTTGTATAATATAGCAAAAGTTCTTTTTTCTTTATCCTATTTATTTTGATGTTAGAATGACCTTATTTATTTACTATAGCCAGTAGCAATAATGTCTATTTTTTTTTCTTTTAACTATAAAATTATTTTTTTACTAGTTTGGGAATGTTTCAGTTTTGTTTTTTTTTTTGACCATATCTTAACCAAATTTAATTGCTTTTTGCTTGGGTGTATACATTAAAAAAAAAAACTTTAAAAGATATTAAGCGAGAAAAGTATTTTTAAATTTTTTGAACAGAAAGTAAAAGTAGCACTTTTGTAATAGATATAAAAAAGTTTAAGAATTTAAAAAAAAAGTTTTTTTTTCCTAATGAAAATGTAATTTAAGAAATCAAAAGGTAGTGGCAGTAGGATTAATAAAATTAGATAAGAATTAAGAAAAACCTCTAATTTTTGCTGGTCCATTAGTACAGTGACAGAGTCTGGGGCTCAAGTTTTTTGGATTGCAGCCCAGTTCTGTTACTTTCAGTACTTAAAATTCTCATGAACTCCTGAGCTATTCATTATTTATTTAAAGAATACATTTACTTGTATCTAATCTTTTAATATAAAGATACTGGATAAATTTTATTTAGGAATGTTCTATAATATTCTGAAAACCGTGGTGGCAAAATGATTAATTAATATGTTCTTTAGATGTGATGATATGGAATCTATTTCCATATTATATAGGACACACTTTATTAATTAGACTTTGGAAGAAATAGGTTTCTAAAAAAAGTAATTAATGCTAAACTTCATCATGATATTTTGTGAAAGAGATGAACTTTTATATTATAAAGATTATCTCAAATTCATTTTAAAGAGATATAATGTTATTTTTTTCACGGAGAGAATATGGCTAAAGGTAGAATGCAGTGGAGAGCTAAAACCTTAGACAACGTATTGGAGGCCTTTTAGAAAAAGTGTACTGCAGAAGAATCAGTTTATAATATGGGAGCATATTCATGATTCACAAATTGATTTGTATAGATATTAACAAGCTCACTTAAATTTATAGATTGGCGCTAATTATTTATGCATGATTGCTAATAATAATGAATTCAGTTAAAAAAAGAAAAACTAAATAGATCAAAAAATTAAATAGTTTAAAAGAAGAGATAAGATTTGTGAAGCATAAAACTCTTCAATGAAAATTTGTAAGGTCTATAAAAAAAATTAGAAAAATAGAAAAGTCGTCATGAAATAAAATTCTTTATTTTTATAAAATCCATTTGAATATTTTTAACAGCAATTATGAATCGTTAAATTTCTGAGCATTGACTCAGCAAACAGAATGACTGATTCACTGTTGAACAAAATGTTTTTAGATCAAATTCCAACTTGCTAATGGCTAGGCAATACTAGTACACGGCAACGGACTGTGTTAATATTCAAATATTACTTGATCCCTTAAGCAAATAATTAATTATGTATTTAAATACATTCATTATAGACATATATAAAAATTATATATGTATTAATATATTATAATGCTGAAGATATGATAAAAATTTTGAATAAAAAAATTGAAAGTAATATGGACATATTTTTATTTAAGAAGAGCTTAGAATAAATGAAGAATGCTGTTGGGATAATATGAGTTGTTATTGAAAAGTATTAGAAAATCAGAAATAATCAAATAGTAGGGAACCATATAATGTTTAAGCGTCAAACTGACAGATTGAGTTTCAACTTAAGAGATTTTATTTATCAAGTCTGCAATGTTGCTACTGTTTTATAAATTTAGGAAAATATATATCTTAATGAAGTAAAGACTCATTAAAATTTATGATACAGTTTTAAAATTGAGATGTAAAAAGAATGGCAGGAAATGGAAACATCCACACAAATAAGTATGTTCTATATCTTGATCGCTATAATATTCTATGACTAATGTCATTGCATTTAACCTATTTTCAGTAAGAGAACTTAGTCATACATTTGAGATAATTAATTGTTTTCTTTTGTTCTTCTAGATGCAAGCTATAAACCAGGAATATATGTAATTAATTAAAGTACTGTGATAATTTAGTAAATTAAAGACTTTTGCCAAGATAAAATATAATTGAATATTGATGGAGATTATTAACTGGATTTTTTTAAATAGTGAGCCCTTAAAAGAGATTAAGTTGGTAATTAGTGATTGAGAATTTCAATATAATAAATTTGTGAATGATATAGTAGCATCGCTTTTTAACTCATTGAGAGTTTCAACATTTAAAATATATAATACTGATGCTAAAGCTTATTCACAAAGCAATTAAATTTGATATATTATCACAATAATTCATACATCATTTTTTAACAAAAGCTTCAAATAATAGCCACTTTGTCATATTAATGCCAATCTATTGATCAGTCAAAAAATGGTCACTTTTATCTGACCCCCATGTTGTTTTATCATAAATAAATCAAATATTCACATTTACATGGCAACACTTTTATGTAAATTACTGATTTATTTACTACATAAAACATGAAGACCAGATAAAAGTAGCCTTTTTTTGTCTGATTAATATATTGGCATTGATAGAAGTGGGGGTTGTTTACAAGTTTGTTAAAAAATAATATTTTAGGATTCTGGTTTGTGAAGTACTGTATCAACATATATGGACTTAATTGCTCCATGAATAAGTTTTTATTCACAATGTTTCATATTTAATAGGTATAATTTATTTATGTGTTATTAGAACATTGACTATAAATATAAATTGATCATTTTTAACAGATGGAAATGTTTGAATTTTATATGTGGAAATATCTGTTTGAATTTTCTTATGATAAATTGAACCTGAATTACATTTAATAAGTAAATAATTTAATGTGTTTTCTAGTTGAGTAAAGTATGTTGTAACTAAATTTTAAGTATGTGTTAATGTTGTTTGGAGCAGCATCTCAGGGTAAAATAAAATATCTGAATGAATTCTTATAATCATGTAAACCCAAAACTTTTGATAAATCTTATATAATATATATATATATGAAGAATTAATAAATAAATATAACATTTGATAGTGATTTCAAATAGATATTTCCACATATTATAAAATTGGGATTGTCTAAGTGTTGACTAATTTTAATTATATATATATTTACCTACTGAAATTTGAAATAAATTTCAATATATGTTGTAATGTCAATTGTAAATAATTTTTTTTTGGTTTGATTTTAATAGTGAATATATTAACCTAGAATGCATTGAAATATGTTGCTATGACAACAATAATATTGGAGAAAGAAATGTTTATTATTATTTCTAGTATAAAATTTTGCGAATTGACTTTATTCATTTTAAAAATGAATGTATAAATAATAACATTTATAGTCTTAATAATTTTTTTTTATTATTATGTATATTTTTGTTGCTGCATTCATAATGCATCTAAATATTTAAGATCTCAAGTATGTTTGTTATTTTATTTGTATAATATTGTGTTGGACAATATGTGTGGAAACAGGTTTCCATTGTAATATTAAAGAATATAGTCTAAATTGTTTAGTTTATGTTAGAGTAAAAGAGTACCACTGGTATTTTAAGGCATAAGCATTGTATATTACATGTTTAATAAATTATAAAATATTTATTTTTATTTGTTATTATTATTATGTAATAAGATTTTTATTTATGGGATGCTAGCTGAAATCGACCAAAGAATTAATGTTAAACATTGCTATAGTTTCTCTGATGTCAATTAAAAACATTTATAAATAAGACTAAACAGTTTAAACTCACTCTCTCATGTCTTGGCTTCAATAGAAGTGAATCCAAATCTCTTCATATAATTTTTTATTTATTTATTTATTTTTAAAAACAAATAATTATCAACTGGATAAAACGATGGGGTAAAATCAATAGAATTTATCCATTAACTGAATAGATTTATTGGGAATTTGTGAGAGAATGACAATTTATTGAAGAATGAAAATAATTCATATTGTTTTAAAAAAATCATCGGAATATTTCTTTGCTTTAAAAATGGATATTACTTACTTTTCAAGAATGAGATATAAATGCTAACAACATAAAAATGTACACAAAGATTATGTTCATCTGTTGATATAATTTTATGAGATCAATGAATTATTTATATGCAATATATAAATTGGCTCAATTTCCATTGCATCATCATTGATGAAATTAGCATCTATTCACTTATAATATTTTATGAATCAGATACCTTGTAAAAGAAATAATGCCTAAATTATATTATTATGGATATAAACTAGTATCTGTACATCTAGAATGTCCGATCAATAAAATATCTGCTAGATGAGATAATAATTTGGATATTTAGAAAAGATTGTAACTAATAAAATGTGCTTCAAATCTAATAGCTTTTTGCAATCTTTCTATTTTTCTGGAATAACAAAATATCAGATTGTGGTTCAAAAAATAGATATTAGAACTATGGTATTATTTGGAAATGTCACATGTGAGGAAAATTAATCATGTTATTTGCTAATATATATTATTATTATTATTATTTAGTATATATAACTGTATAGTGTTTATCAATATAAACAGTAGTATAGTTTAAGTTGAGTAAAGATTTATTTTACATGTTTAAATTATAAGAGAGTTATGTTTTTCTAAATTCAAATTTATATTTTATTGCTTAGTAATTATGATTTCAATTAAAACATATTTATCATCTTATTTATCGTTAATTATAAATTAATTTCAAGTATTTTATTTTTGTGAAATAATGTGAACGAATGAGAAGATTCATAATTTCAATTAACTATTTTTTTATATAAAGACTAAGAATGCTTTTGACTCTCCTATGTTTTGAAAGGTGTATCTGTATTACAACATGTTTGTGTTACATAAATATACATTTTAGATTTATCATTTGATAGGTGAAGTTCAATGTACAATTATCTATTTAATTTTAAAAATCAATGTCAATTGAGAACCTATTGCATAAGGCATAATTGAATTCATATGTATATATTTTAAATGTTTATGGTTTATTGACCATATATATATATTGTTATTTAATTTTTATCAATTGATAATAAATTTGAATTATTAGCAAAATTGGATTTAAATTTTGAATTAATTTAAAACAAGTAAACTGGTTTGGTTGTCATTCAATTTTACAATGCAAATTCATTGGTTAATAGTGCTTGGATAAGATATTATTCATGAATTGACTATACCATATAACTTCTTAGAAGCAGTTAAAAATAGTTTGGAAATCAAAAACATAGAAAGGATAAGATAGTATAATTACATATCATTTTTTTGTATTGAATATAATGTTTATTATCTGACCAGATATAGATTTTTATATAGCTATACATTAATTAAGTAATAAGTAACATTTAGATAGAAATTATATATGAATTGATCCAATGATTGATAAAGGTACAAATATAATTTTTGAAAATAAATAAAGGTAATTGTAATTAGATGTTAGCATATTTTATTATAAATCATTATTGATTAAAGTGAATATTATATTAAGTCAGTATACAGCCATAAAGATTGTAATCTTATTCAGTTATAGAGCTGATAATAATAATATATTTTGTTTTGTTACAAATTATACTGATTTGCCTTAATTATATTTAGAGTTTGATGATGTGGACCATAAATTTAGTTTAAATATTAAATTTTAATATTTGATTATACTAAAAGCTAATAATCTTTCATATGTTTTAATAATTATAGTCTAAAGTTTTAACAGCTTAGCTTTATTAAACTAAAGAATAATTGGATATTATTTGTCAAGGGTGTTTGAGTAAGCATCAAATATGAGTCTATCATTTATTTTATATATTAATGTGATTCAATATTATAAATTTTAATGTCATTTAATAGTTAAGATTTTATTTTATACTATTTTAAATTAGTGAAAGTGAAAAAATAGGTTAGGTTGATTTTGTATTATTATTAAGTATTTAATCTTATTATAATTGGCTTAATTAATAAGAGTATATTGATATTAGTGGAATAGCATGGATGAGTTAGAAATACTTTTATTTTATTTTATTGTAATTGGAAATCAATTATTGAGTCATCTATTTATTTAGATATTATTGATATTTTAGATTTGTAGGGCATATTAAAATTATTCTCATCCATTCATGAATTATTTTATTTAAATATAATTACAAATGTTTAATTTTTAGTATAAGTTTGTATTATTATAATGTTTTGATTCATAAAGAATATTTAAGTTTATCTGTCTAATTCTTTGTCACTATTTTTATTCTATTATAAGGGGTTTATATAATAGGCATAGATCATTACTTACTTATATTTGGTTTTTATGCTTTATCTTTAATCTATTGTAAATAATGCTCATATTTTTAGGATAGCTTGAAACAAATGATTTTACTTATTTTCTATCCATTCTAAATGCTATTTGAATTTATGAGATTATAACAAGGATTATTATCATTGTTTTAATGAATTAAGTATTAGATTGTTATTCACTGATTGATATTCACTTTAGTTTATGATTTTCATTCTGTTACAAATGATGCTACAATTCATGGCATTAATAAATTAAGATTGTCATTTCTTGGTTCATATTTTATTCTGTTATAAATGATGATAAATAATTAAGCTTTGACTAAGGATAGTTTAACCCACATTTTTATTCTGTTATAAATGGCTTCCAAATCTGAGGGGCATTAAAAGAAGAGCATACTCTCATTTTTATTCTGTTACAAATGGCAACCAACGATTGGGCTATATAACATTTGAGTTGTTAAAAAGTATATAGAAAATTTTGAGCTGGTTACATGATGACAAAGTAAAATTAGAATGAGAAGAATTTCACTGACTTCAAAAAACATTATTAAAAAAGATCTGAAGTGAAAAATTGCCAGGCCATTTCTTCCAGGTCAACTATTAAGGATTAGTAAAAATTTTATTGTCAAATAATAGTAATCAGTATATATTTTGTTATCTGGGAAGAATTTATTCCAACACTTCTAACAATCAATACATTAAAAAAAATATAAATCAGAATGTTAAAATATTTTAAAAACAAATAATAATGAAGCGCTTTTAAGTGTGTGTGTGTGTGGGTGAGAGAGAGAGACAAAGAGGAATGATATAAGAAACTAAATTATTCATATTATCAAAAAAAAAAAAATCATATATCAAATATTGTAGAATAACTACAAAAAAAAAAGCTGATAAATGAAGAGGCCAAAATTAGATATATTATAGATTGAGTAATATTAGAAGGTAATCAGACAAAATGTGTAAAACCTATTTTCTTTTTTAAATAATGATTTTTATTTATATATGCAATAATCGACTGAAAATTTAAAAAGTAAAAAAATATATACTTTTACTTTTATTTAAATATTTTATAAAAGTACATTTAACCTGGTACACATATTCATGGATGGTATACTAAAATCAATTATCACTGTTAAAAGTAACTGAATAGAAAACTAAGTTTCTGGATTAAATTTAACTAAGGAAAATAAAGGGGAAAAAATCTGATTAATTTAAATCAAATTATTATTTTTAGTCTATGTGATATATATTGTTTTAACATTATTTGACTTACATCCTGATGCACTAATATCACTTAATCCCTGACCAATTGATCTTCCAACAGTTAAAATGAACAAAGGACTACACAACTCATAAATGAAATAGTTAACACAATAATAGCATTTATATGGAAGCACTTCAAAGCACTAAAACATTTATAAATCTCAATGGAAAATAAGTCATAAAAATGTAAGGTTGGATAAGTAAAATGCTATTTTGAAGACCCAACTTCACAAATAATGTCTTTAAGTGCTGAATCAAAGCTAACAAATGATCAAGAGCAAGTCATAAAAATACTCTTATCTTACCTAGTTAAAATATTAACAAGCAAATAACAGATATATTGCAATTATGTCAATTATGAATGTTATTTATAGTAAATGAAATTAATATATGCTAAAATAATTTTTTAAGAAGCACATTTTTGTTTACTGGAATTTAGAAAAAGAAAAGAAGAAATCTTTATAAATACCCATGGCACATTGCTCATCTTCATTAAACAAAGTTTTTACAACAATATATATATTTTCTATGCAATCTGTGTGTTTCAATTTTGTATAAGTTTTTAACAATAGAATAAAACTTCTGTATTATCAAGGGGAAAATAGAATTTATCATGATATATGCTAACATATATAAAACAAGAAGGATCTTTAGTAGAATGACTCATATGATACAATTTAAGAAAAAAGTTTTAACAGGAAATCCCTAGAAGATAAGCATTATTTATTAAAAGCTTAGCTTCAATAATTTATTACTTACCTGCTTCCCAATTAATTTTAGACATATATGTATATATAATGATTTATTGTTAAATGCAAACACTCTTCATCTGGAAGTAAATATTACTTATTTATCTTCTTTATATTGTATTTGACCTTCAACATAAAATATTCCAAGTCCATTAAAATGAAATCTGTCAATTAATATATATATATATGTGCATTTTAATTATTTAGACATATGTTTAATTTTCTATAACTTTGTTGGTTGTTCATTTTTTAAAGATAATATAAAAATTTCATAGCAATAAATTAATGTTAAATCTATAATATTATTTTTTATAATAATAATATTTGGAATTTTAATAATTATAATAATGATAATATTTGTAACTTTAAAAGTCTGTTATTTGTACTATTGCAGAGATATTTTTATAAAAAGAATATTAAATGTAAGATAAATATAAAATTGAACAGGTGAATAAATCTGAGACAAGCTTTATAAAAAAAAAAAAGGAGAATGAAATACCTACTGTTAAGCATAAGTTGGGTGTTAAAGATAAGTGAATTTGAATACTCTATTCTAAATCTTAAAGCAAAAATTTGATATACTTTATCATTTTGCTCTTATTCGGAACATCTCTATGCTTGCAATCTTTAATACACTATTCAATAATTTTTTTTATTAATAATAATAAAAATAAAGTTATCTGATTAATTTATTTATAAATTATTTTTAAATGGTAAATTACTAGTATTTAAACAAATTTAAAATCTTTAATACTGAATGCATATGAATAGTTTTGAAAATATATTTTGTTAAGGCATAATAATATTTAAGGGTTAAGTATTCACAACAAATCCAGTTAGGAAGTCCTGGTCTTTATTTTATTGCTTTGTTTGCATTAATACATATTATTTATTAAAATTAAAATTTTGAATAGTTTCTTTTATTGATTTATTTTAATGCATTTTAAATCTTGTCATTATTTCTTATGCAAATATAATATTATTTAATGAATTTGACGTGGATAAATATTTTGACGTGAAAAGCTTTCGTGCCCTTTCTCATTCTCTGCATTTTCCACTCCTACTATAATCTTTAGTTTATAGCATTCAATATGAAATATGACTAATTGAGAAGAACCAGAAAAGATAAAAGCGGATTATTTAAGAGGATTTTGATTGCCTTAATAAGATAACAAAGATTAAAAATTATTTAAAATTTGTTTTAAAATGTTTTTAATGAAGTGTAATTTGTCAGCATAAGTAAAATTATAAATTAAACGTAAATCTTAAAAAATTGATCGCAATCATTATTTTGTTCATGTAGAAAAAATTAAAAAGAAAATAAACAGAAGAGATTGAAATTTTAAAAACAAGATATTTTACACCTATCTTTTCAAAATATTTATTCAGGTTAATGTTATACACCTATCTTGTGATGAAAAAAAGAGTATTATATCAAATGAGCGGTTGGGGGGGGGGGGTAACTTTTGTTTTGCCTCTTCATTATGAATTGATATGACTTCTTTATCTATCAAATATTTTAAAATTTTCCATTATTTTAATTCGATTGTAAAATATAATAAATTAGGGAATAAAAAACTAGCAATAATTAGATGTTCTGATAGATCAATTATAACAATTGTTTCTTGTCATTCTAAGCGATACTGAAAAAAGAATTCAGAGTCTCTGAAATAAATGCAAAAATAATTTGATAAATCTCAAAAAAAAAAAAAATCTAATAAAATTTTATTTATAACATAATAAAATGAAAGCGAAACTCCACACACTTCAAAAAGAATTCAAAAGTCTGAAATAAAATGTCAAAAAATTTCAAAATAGATTTGTAATTGAAAACTCAATATTCTCAATATAAAATACAAGAATGTTTGAAAGAATCTCAAAGGGAAATTTAAAAAACCTCAATCCAGAATGCAAATGAAATTTTTAAAAATCTTTGAAACAAAAATAAAGTAAAAATGATATTTTTTTAAAAGATAACCTGTAAGAAAAACTTTAATAAATTAAAAATTTCAGCATAGAAAGTAGGAAAAAATATGATAAAATCAGAGATATGGCAAAAATGAGAATATTAAATAATAAATAAATAAATATAAAGATTAGAGAAACTCAAGAGGAGAGTAAATGATTTATGTTTGGAAACAATTTAGAATTCTGTGTCATAGAGCACAAACAAGATAGATAAATATAAAATATATCTAAAGACTGGTCACTGAAACTCAAAAATTATCTAAAAGCAAAAGTCTTAAAAATATGAATAATTAAAATGAGATCTGATTCAAGAAGTTTTTTCTATATGCCTACAATGAACTCGGGATACAAAAGTTGAACCATGACATTGTTTATTTGTTATTATTTTTGGTGAAAACTTGAGAATAAAACTCATCCTCAAATCTGTACAAGAAATGGATTCATTGTATGTGTGAAAAGACTGCTATTATTGAATGAAGTTTTTAACACTGAAAAATTATTTTGTGAGAATATCAGACTACAGTTACTTTCTGGAAATCAGGAATTCCTGATTTCTTTTGCAAAAGTAAATTACAAGTTTTTGTATACACTAGCTCTTTAATTAATAGCAGAATAGAAACTGGATTCTTGCCATTAGACAAAAGTCACCATTAAGTGATCTAGGCCTTTTATTTAGTCACAAAAGCATATTGCATTCACATTATTACTGTAGTAGTAGTAGTAATAATAATAATAATAATAATAATAATAATAGTAGTAGTAGTAGTAGTAGTAGTAGTAGTAGTAGTAGTAGTAGTAGTAGTAGTAGTAGTAGTAGTAGTAGTAGTAGTAGTAGTAGTAGTAGTAGTAGTAGCTTAAAATAAATACTTATAGGGATCTGTTTTGCAGTTAATAATTTTGATTAGTCATTCATAAGACTAGAGATTATCCAATAATGAATAATATTTGTGTAGTGGAATTTTCACTACATCACTCTCATGCAAGGTAGGGATTGGTTTCTATCTGCTTTTAACATCTTGTGGAGAGATGTAATCACAAACATATGACCAAAGGCATGCAAAAATGATTTATAATCCCAAAGATTCACATTTCATGTTGAATCAGCAATCATCAGTTGGCCCAGACCACAATCTCTTAAACATATCTTTATCATTGCTCAATATATATATCAAATTACTACAGTTTGGTTGATAAGTGTCAAATTTGATTCCCACACAATCAACAATGATAAAAATATTTTTTAGAAATTGTGGTCGGAGTCAACTGATGAGTGCTGCTTCAGCATGAAATGTGCATCTTGTAGTGCATATATCTTTTTCACATATGTTTGAACATATGTTTATGATTACTTTTTACCACATGGTGTAAAAAGCAGACAGAAACCAATCTCTGCCTTGTGTGAGAATGGTGACAGTAATATTATTCATTATTGGTTAATCTCTAGTCTTATGAGTAACTATACTTTCATTAAGAGATTTGTTAAAGTTGTGAGGGAGCAAATTTGACACTTGTCAATCAAACTGTAGTAATTTTCTATATATATACAAATAAATGATAGATATGTGTAGGAGATTGTGTTCTGGGTCAGCTGATGAGTGCTGGTTCAGCATAAAAATATGCTACAAAATTATTATTCTGTTTTGCAGTAGTTCTCTGTATAATCTAATATTAAACAATTCAAAACAAAGCAAAACTCTCCATACAGTAGTGCCATCTTGTGCTAACAAGAGCAATCAATGGATTCCAGAAGGCTTGTGCATAAAATAAACATCTAGTGCCTACTCATCCAATATCCCCAGACTAGTTTCTGACTTGTGGCCTTCATTAGTGAGGAGCCTTTGATCTGAGAGCACTGCACCTAGATCTTAGGATCTAATGCAACCCTCCATATGACTATATAAGCTATTGAGCTTAGATTGAAAATATTAATTGTGTTTTCAATTTTATTCTCATAGTTTTGTAGTTAAATAGAGTTAAAAGGTGGCTGCTGGAGGGTTGCATTAGATCCTAAGATCTAGGTGCAGTGCTCTCAGATCAAAGGCTCCTCACTGATGAAGGCCACAAGCCAGAAACTAGTCTGGGGATATTGGATGAGTAGGCACTAGATAGGGATTTTATGCACAAGCCTTCTGGCATCCATTGATTGCTCTTGTTAGCACAAGATGGCACTATTGTATGGAGAGTTTTGCTTTGTTTTGAATTGTTTAATAACAATTATGTGCTAGTATGAGATAGTGATCATGTGATGTTTAGTGGTATAATCTAATTATGAGAAAAGTATAAACATTTAAATACAATAAGTATTAAAGTGTATCTTCTTTTACTGGTCATATTTATAAAAATACTACACTAATAAATAAATAAAATATCAAAAGTACCTGATTTGCAATTAACTAGCACAAAAAAAAAATTATTATTTTTTTGTTTAGTTAAATTATATTATTTGAGTAGAAAAAAAAATTTATTACTTTTTATGCTATTTATGTGAAGGAAGATTTTCCAGCATCTCTCTTTCTTTTAAACAGCAAGATAAATAAAAGTATTTTGCATTTCTGCTAATGAAAGATCCCCTCCAGTACGAATTTGAAATATAATTCATTTCTAGTTTGTGCATTTTCTATATATGTAATTACTCATCTACAAATTAATTTATTTCGTTAGATAGAACAAATTCACCAATTCAAAATTAATCCATTTCTCAATGTTAAATTAAAAATTCTCTCTCCATAGTTTTTATGTCTATGCATCAGACTTGTCAAATGCAAACAATAATACAAAACAACATATATAATATAAATAAAATATCTGTTAATTAAAACAAAATTGTAATTATAATAAAAATAAAATTTAATGGTAATAAACTATTAAAAACAGTCTTTAAATTTGCAGATGTACTTTTGGTTAATTTCTTAAATCTGCCTCAACTCCATTAAATTTTTAAAAAAACTCAAAGCTGAGCAAACGTCATCAATTCAAATCCCATGAATCACATAATTTAATGTTAGCAGCTTGTCTATTTATTAAATGCATTTTATTCCCATTTATAAAAATTGCATTCTTAATTTTTCTTTTAGTATGGTTTCTCTCTTCATAAAGAATTTTCACACTTTCAAAATCAAACTTAAATTTATATTTACATGTTTTTTCATGATCAAAGAAAACTGAAGCAGTTGTTAATCACCATTATTCTTACTTTTTACATGCTCATTTAATCTCTTCTTAATACTACACCTTGAGTCACCTATATATGATAACAAACAATCACAAAAAATTTAATATATGATATTACTTTTCTGCTTGACAGGTATGACATCCTTAGAATTATTGACCAATTTATTAACATTATTTGGAACATAGAATAATACATCAAACACATTCTTATATATATATATATATATATATATATATATCCTTAAATAAAATTAAATGAAGATTGATAATGAACAATGGATATCTATTCTATTTATTTCAAATGCACAAGTGAAATTTTTTTAAGGATATATATATATAAGAACGTGTTTAATGTATCATTCTATGTTCCAAAGAATGTTTTTTTCCACTTTGTTTTGTTTTTTAATTTAATGGCAGTTAAGGCAGGTTTAAGAAATTAACTGAAAGTACTTCTGCAGATTTAAAAACTGTTTTTAATAGTTTATTATCTTTAAATTTATTATTTTTATTATAATAACAATATGTATATACTTCCCATAATTCAAACTAACATTTCAATTGCTTTTAATTCTTTTCATTTTATTCTTCTCATTGAAGACATACATATGATTTTTTTTGAGCAAGTTTAAATTAATAGTGATTTAGTTTGGGACTGATATATTTAGTTTATACTATAATAAAATAATACTGAAAATGCTATAATACTTTCAGTTTTCTTTTAATCTATGCTATAATTTATTATAATGTTTATTTAAAAATTTATGATAATAGGATAGTAATAATCCATAGGTTAATATAAAACATAACATTTTGAGAGTCTCAATATAGCATGCATTTACATTCATAAGTACTGAATTTAATGTGATACCAATTAGACTATTCTCATAAAAACAACATTCAGTAAAAAAAAAACATTTATCTATGAAGTTCCCCAGCTTTATTTTTTTTCTTTTAAAAATAAAAATAATAAGCAGTTTTCCAACTTCATGGATAATCTGTAGGTTGATTTATGGATTTATTTGCCATTATTATATGAGAGTAATTGTTTTAATTTTTTTTATTTTTTGCTCTCTGATAATTTATGATCATAAGTATTTTTGTGATAAGACTACACATACAGGAAAATACATAGCATATACATATAACTATGATAGAATCAAAACAAGTTATACTATCACTGTAAAACAGAGCAACAGAAGTTTGTTTAGAAACCAGGGATTTACAGAAAACCCTAACATATTAACAATCTCTCATATGTAATGTATTCATCAGTTATTATTAAGTAAATCTTAAATAGATATCAAAATAACAAACAGTGATATATATGTGTACATGCTAGTAATATAAGACAAAGAAAATCTGAAATTAATATATTATAACTTTCCTAAGCCATTGCATACTATGAGAAATTTTAATGGCTATAAAACCTAAACTAAAAATTCTAAAAAATAACTGTATCAATGGTATATCATGTAAATATGAAAGAAAATATATCAGTGAAACTATCTATCTTGTTAAAAAATAATTAAATGAATACAAATAATGAAGAAACTACAGAGGCTTGTAAAGAAGAGACTATATTAGAAATAATAAACATATGTTGTATTAGGAAAACACAAGAATATCAAGCAGAAGAAAAAATTAAAAAAACAAAATTTAAAGAAACCATAACACCATAAGTCAATCTAATGTAATAACCCATTTTATGTTTGGAAACCACTTGTTGGCTTTGTTCATGCAAGGAAAACTGGAAAAATCTAGAGGAATCACATAGATAAGTATATAAAATTTCTACTGATTTGCTTTCAAAGATCATCAGTTGAATTTCTTTGCTAGACTGTCTTTGGTCAAGCCAGAAATATCTGAAAAAGACAGAATAGTATAACTTAAAGCATTACATTCTGTTCTAGCTTTTGTATTATTAACAATTGAACGTATTTGGAAAAAGTATGAATAAAATTTGATTTTTTTCTAATTCAATTAGATGCTGAAAATAATTCAACATGCAAATACATGATGTGCTATACATGTATGTAATGGATATTAAATAATGTAAAATATTATACCTTTTAATAATTTTATAAAGTTTGAGAAATTTCTAGATATGAATAGAATATTTTAAAAAGAAAACAGTGTTCAGGGTTAATTGTAGGATTCAAACATTATAAGCTTGTTGTTGAAAAGTGTATAAATTCACAATTTAAAAGCAATGTTATTAAGTGGCACATTATTGTGAAGTGCTAACATATCATTCAAGATGGGTTTGCATAAATAATTAGTGATTTCTGTAAATAGTAATATATTTTAAATTCCCTGCATAGTTTGGTGCAGTTGATATAGTATCCAACTTAGGATTTGGAGTTCACAGGTTTGATTCTAGAGCTTTTAGATCTGATATTCTAACACTTGAGCAATAAAGCTCTCTGCCTTTTTTATAAAATTTTAAATAATGCTACTGATTTCACAATAAAAATGCTTTCTTTAATATTTTAATATTTTCTCAAAATTTATTCATAATTTGCCTTTTTTAAATACTATTATTATTATTATTTGTTTTTGTTTTTTTTCTCTTGCAGGTCATAACTTTTTTTTTTTTTTTGGAATACTGTAATGCTTAAATAAACCACCCCCAAAAGTTTAAGTTCAGTTCTTTTTATTTAAACTTTTTTTTAACATTACCCACACTTTGCTGAATAATGTACTATTATCTGATTATTGTCTTAAATAAATACCCTCCCTCCTTTGTGTGTGTGTGTCTAACATGGAGGTTTATCAGGTTAATATCAACATTAGCCATATTCATGTGTTAGTGGTAATATATCTAAAATAGTTTCACTTATCTCTTATCTTTGAGAAATATTTAATTTTTATTTATCTTTCTTTTTTAATAATCTTTTAGCAGCATTACTATAAGATATAATTTAATAAATAAATAAACACTTTATATAGCATAGATTAAAATGGAATTCTTTAGACTACAATGACTAGCTTTCATTTGTTGAATATCTAATTGTTATATTAAAACTTTTTGATTTAAGTGAAATCTAATCCATGGAATATTAGTAATCTTTTTATGTTGAGATTACATACAGATCTATACTTTTCATAAGTTTATAATAAATTTTGAAATTATTCAATCATGCTGAAAACTAAATAATAAGCCATTATTTTATAATATACATATCTATTTTTCCATTTATATTATCACATTAATATCTTATTAAATGTCTGCAAGATATTTTTCCAAGATTAATCCAGTGTATATAACTTTCAGCTTTTCCTTTGCATATTATTCTAGCAAATCTTTATCCATCTTTCCTTTCTAATTTTTTTTACTATTTATTGTCACTTATTTAATTTAGAACTTATAAGCAGTTTAACTTATCTTTTTATAGAAACTTGTCCAATCTAATTCCATATAAGCCTCTTTATTTTTGCTTATAAGAGTCAGTAATATCTGTTTGATATATCACCCATATATTTCATTTCAGCACACACACTCCTCTTTTATAGGAATCAGTAATATCTATTTGATATCTCAGCTATGCATTTCACTTTCAAACTGACTTTATTAATCTTAACATAATTCTTCCAGTGTTCTATGTGCAGTCAATAATTTTTTTAGTGATATCTTGTTTTAAAAATTTAAGCTTCAAAAACATAACTAAATACTAGTAGAAATTACTTATTAATAAAAAACAATTTAATTTTTAGGGCATGCCATTTATGCGTAATTTTATGATTAATTTTTTTAATTAGTTTCTATGTCTATTAATCATTTGATCAATAGATTTGTATTTGTTAATTTTTTGTAATCTATTGTTATTAACTGTTCTTTTCTTTTCTTTTTTTTTAAGAAAAAGGTCATTAAGGATTACTTTATTGTTTTAATCTTGTTTTATCATCTTTATCTAATACTTCTTATCATGTTCTTGAAGCTTTGAAGAATTATTTTAAAATGTAAATAACTTAAGCAGTTTACCCTTAATTTTTAGTAAAGAATTGCTAGTATTCTAGCTATTGATGAAGGCCAATAACTGAAAATTTGTCTGGAGATTTGATTGGAACTGCCATCTGATTTCATTGATTATTTATATTTATAAATGTGGTTCTAATTATAGAAAACTATGCAAAATCTGTGATGTTTTTGTCAAAAATATAAAAAATATCTATTATCAATATATGTGAGATTGTTGACTTAGTGCTAGATCTATGTAGATAAATAAATCAGCCTTTGATTCAAAATCTAAAACTTTCAAGATATTATCCTGATTAATATAAAAGTAAATGTAGTTGATATTTAATCCAGTGCTCCCCATTGATGAGACTAATAGATAGAGATACATTTGGGATTCTAATTGGTAAATACCTTCAGATGGAGAGTAAAGTGATACAGAGATGATTATTGCTATTAATATATCTGTTAAATTCTTATTATAGCTTTGCTAACAATATCTTTATACTTTCACCACTTTTTTTTTTTTAAAAAATTATAATGATTCTATCATTTCTAGTAGCTTTTCCTTTTATTAAAGATGCAGCAAACATTATATAAACCTTAAATAAAAAAATTGATCATTCCCAGAATATCGGGCAGTTCTAATAAACGAAGCATCGACAGGTTATATGAAACAAGTCGGAGAAACACAAAAATAATTACTCTCGATTTACAAATTAATTTTTTTCTGTTTTCAACATTTTTTGAAAATGAAACTAGCTGCTATTTATAGAATTTTAAAATAGTTTATGTTTACAAAATTATTTAGACATGCAGGTATTTGAAACAAACAAACGTAAAATTGCTCAGAGAATGCAATGCAATACGCTCTTACATTCTTTAAATATGATAAATATTTATCATCACACATACACATATTTATATTTATATAAACTATTCATTTTTAATAATTGTTGATGTGTAAAATTTGGAGTAATAGACACATGTTTAAATAATTTTGTTGAAAAAAATCTTTTTAAAAATCTCTTTTGCATTTTTGCCAAAAAAATAAAATAAAATAGTAATTAGGTTTCTAGGTTTGGTTACGGTGGGATTTTGTGTGTGTCGAATGTATTTTATAAGATCTATATAAATGAACATTTTTAGATAAGAAAGTAAATATAAAAATTAAAAAATACAGTTTTATTTTAATTTAAACTTTAAAGTTATTTTTATACCATCATATCTATATATTTTTCACTTCTGAAGACTAACATTCTAACATATTTTTATACCTCACAAATTTTGTTTTTTAAATAAAATTATATAACTTTTTTATTGCATATTACCTTCACAGGTGATCTTATAAATTTGCAAACTGTCTTCAAGTACATGATTATCATCCAAATGTAAAAAGAGAAAGAAAATTCGGTACTTACATTTTAGTTTGACGGTGAAATTTTCGCATAGGTATTAATTCGGTGGCGATAGATCATAAAATAACATTTTTTACCTGGAGAAAATTATGCGCTTATATTATAATGCCGGCATAAACAAATGTGTAAATAAAGATTAAATTAAACACATTTACAATCTTCTAAAGAAAACAATTTTTTAAATAAATATTAGATAATAAACCAACCTTTTGACTAACAACTTTCTCCTGATCAGAATATTATCTAATATTTACCTAAAAATATGTAAATAAAGACTGAATTAAACACATTTACAATCTTCTAAAACGAAAACAATTTTTTAAATGAACATTAGACAATAAATCAACATTTTTAGTAACTTTCTCCTGATTGAGATATTATCTAATATTTACTTAAAAAATTGTTTTTGGTTTTAGAAAATTGTAAATGTGTTTAATTCGGTTTTTATTTACTCATTTGTTTATACCGGCATTTTTGATCCCTGTCTGACTAATACATAAATACCGAAAATTCTAAAGAAGATTGCGAAAACAGTTTAAAAGATGCCATAAAATAAAAGAAGTATATAGCACATTTTGATGTTTTATTTTTTCAAATATTTACATTCAATTCCATTAAAGAGTTAGTATATTATTTAATTGACTATAAAAGTTAAAATACTGATTATAAAAGTTAAAATACTGATTCTCTTTCTCATTTTCCTATCATTGCTTATTATTTAGGTCACACAAATCACTCTTAATTGTAATTCTAAATAATGTTTTAAAAGATTTTTTTTTTATTTTGTCCAAATTTTTTTTGATATTTATGCTTCATCTTAGCTGCATCTTCTGCTGAGAGCAAATCAAATTAATCACTTTTTTCTTTTCTCCGTTAAAATGTTATTTTAAAAAAATTATTAAAGAAATTGATTGTTAGTCTCTTGGGAGTAAGTTCATTTGACATTTGAGAAAGAGAAGCAATAAATTATGCTGTTCTGAAATGTAGATCTTGAGTCTATGATCTTCTACTCCATTAAAACACATAGGGCATTTGCTTACTTATTATAAACATGGAAAATATAATCAATCAAAAATGATATAAATACCAATAAAATAATATTTATTTAATGTTTTGTATGAAGATATGCAGAGGCACAAACATGAAAATACGCAAGCAATAAAATAATTGTTGTAAAAATTATTTTATTACATTTTTCTAATAATTTGTCTTGAAAATATGATTTGATCATTAATATTTACTATTTCAATTGCCTTTGCATGATTTGGTGAAGTGACAAATTGACAGACTCTAGAGCTTTTGGTCCAGAATCTGCTATATTATTTTGATTATTTTTATTTTTTAAAGATTTATTTGGAAATATTTTAAATAATTCAGTATAAAATTTTGAATAATAATAGCCTATTTGTCTGTCAGATAATAGTTCAATAACAACATCTTTTAGCAAAAAAGTAAACTGTGCTTAACACTGATTTTGAACACAAATAGAAGGAATTGTTAGTATATATGTTGGAGTAAATATTTCCCATGTATTGTTATTGTAATAAAAAATGTAAACAAAGATAATCTTTGTCTTTGATGTTGCCATGAAACTATCAATTACTACTAAATGATAATCTGCTTGTGAATAAATAAGTTTTCTCCATTATCTATAATATCTCTTTTGTTGGGGTTTATATATGTATATATACAGAGAGAGAGAGGAATTCTACCCTGACTGGAGTAATGTAATTTTCTGTAATATGTTACAGTTGATGGATATTTAAAATCAGTGGTTGAGATCATCTACTCCTTAATATCTATCATCATGATTGCTTAGGAACTTTTTTTTTTTTACAAGAAAAAATACAAAAAGGCTGCTTATGTACTTTATATAAATATAATAAAATATTATACTGATTATTAATTCATGCATTTTCCACATCTACCTATCATCATCATCTTGAATAAATTTAAAATGTGTGAGCATTATGTTTAATTTTTTATACACTAAAATAATTTCCTAATAGATTGTGACCATCTTGATTTAAACAATGTGTAATGGATACAATTATTTTAGCCAAGTAATTCTTTTCTCAAGTCTTCAAATTTTTAAGTAATTCTTACAGTAACAATAAAATCAGGATGTAAGATATTAGTTTATTAAATTCACTTTATCTAAATTATTAGATAAAAATGCTTACATATATTACAGAAAACTTTGAATAAACCTTTTTAAAAAATACTATCTAAACTTTAATCAAAGCTTTTATAGTAGAATTAATTAGTTTATGTTTATTAATTTATATCTTTTCATTTGAACTCAAAGTCAATGAGTGCTTTAGAATTACATATTTTTAGAAAAGAGTTAACATGTTGAGATTTATAAAATTATTGTATAAATTAGTATACCTTTACTGAAGGATATTGTTTAATGCTTCTGCTTTTTACACTTATGATTTAGTATTTAAATCTAAATGAATCTGAGATTTATTTTAAGTTTCAAGTAGTTTTTCAGGTAGCCAGCTCACGAACAGTCTATATAGCAAAACTGTTTATTAATTGATAAATAGAAATCTAGCTACTTGAATCAAGCAGGTAAGAAAAAGCAAACTATCAGTACACAACATTTGATTAATCTGGTGACTATTAACTTTTCTTTCTCTGTTATCCTGTAAAAAGTTTCAGAAGAGGCCTAAAGTAGATTCATTTTATCTTTTATCTCTCAGGGATTTAAATAATATAAGTATTACAATCAAATGATAGCACTTAAATATTATAGATGTTTTTCTCACAATTAGTGAATTAATGTTATTTATAATGAAAGTCCATCAAATTGTCTCATGCAAATGAATAAGATTATGATAGTACAATGATGATAGAATTAATTATGTATGGGTCATTGTTGCCCAATAATTGTATGAAATGAAACAAATTAGGAATTGGAATTTTCTATTATTATATTAGATGAAGGGAGAATACAAAAAAGTTTGGTTAAAAGTGAAACAATTAATAAATTGTTGCTCAAAAGATCATGTGAAGTCCAATCACCCAATTAGCAAATTGAGCACAACAATTCCATTCAATTGACCAAATTTTTTTATTCCTCAACTGGGAATCACTCAGTAATCTTTAGCTCATAATACATATTGATATTAATTGTATTCTGTATTAATTTAAAATCTAAGAAAAATATAAAATAATATTTATTCAATCTGATGCAGATGTCAGATCATATCAGAATCCTGAAATTCTGAAGTTTTAATATAAAAACATTTTCTAAAACATTGACTGCAGCATAAGCTAACAACACATAACTGACTACAATGCTGGTAATCTTAGAATCACTTTTAAAATCAACAACAAAACAAAATATAATAAGATTTAAAGCTTAAGCCTTACAGTACTGATATTTCATGTTATGAGTACTTTTAGGTTGTCTTTATAAATAAATCATCAGGAACTATGATTTTGATAAATTATCAGGAACTATGATTTCAATATTACACATGATTTTTTAAAATAATATTTATAAAAAGATAAATCATATGTGTTATACACATACAAAATAGAAAATATAATTCCAACTAAGTTATTCAAGTATTATTTTATCTACTAACTATGTGATCATACCCAAACCTCTATAATTATTTAAACTACTCCTCATTTAAAGTTGTAGATAAAATGATGATGTTAATATCTAACATCAATCATTAGTAGCCTAGATAAAATACTTATTACATCGTTGAGGTTTTCTTTGCTAAAGGCCATTAATGGTTTCTCACACAGATATATGAGTACCACATGTGACCCTAACTGATGATTGATACAATAACTTCAAAAAGTGGTAACTCTGGCCCATAATTATAAAATGATCAGGCCATAACTGCCAGCTATAATTATTTTTTCAAAGGCATAGAAAAATATAAAGAATTGTATTTTATTTCTTTAGCTATATAAATGAAAAAAATTTAATAACATTTTTCATTTTATATATTTGTTTTTTAAAAAAACATTAATATTAAAAAAATGTAGGTGTGGCCTCTAAATCTCATCTATGCTTTGGCTTCTCTGTTCACTATCTGTCACCACTCAAGTTCATTGATGATGATTCTGATCATTTAAATAGATCACTAGTAATGTGAATCATAGATCTGCCAGCAAAAATATTTTTTCATAATAATTTATTTATTTTTTGTAAGGATTTTTTTTTATGTTCAAGGAATCCTATCAGTTAATGAGCTTATATGTTTAGGATTTACACCATTGTAGATTGATAGTATTATTTTATTTTATTTCCAAACACGTGTATTATTTTCCAAAACCAAAAATTTATTGCATATTTCGATAATTTATGATTATTTTTTAATTAATTAATTAGTTTTATTTATTTTTTTGGTATAAAAAGAACTAAAGTAGAAAAAAAATATTGTTTTGAACTAATGGTATTATCTCAGAATCTGAAATGATAAGTCTGCCAGTCTGCTTATTATCACCTGTTTAGGTGTTCGTTTTATAATTATATGTTTACTATTTAAACGTAGCAGTTAGTAAAACTATTTTATTCATTTGTCTTGTATGTATATGTATATTTTTAATTTTTTGCTTCCTTATTTAATGTTTTAACAATATTATGTAACCAGTTATTAATGGTTAGTAATTTCCTGTTCTTCTGTAAAAGTAATGCTATCATTTAAAAAATTTGTCAAATTTAAATATTTTGATTTTTTTTTAAAAAAATATTCTTCTTAAAACTGAAATATTTTTATTTTAAATACAAAGCACATATATTCAAATATAGATGAAAGATAAAATAAAACAGCTCATCACTATTCATCATTTAACCTATTGATAGGTCATCTAGAAGCTCCATAAGGTTCTTACAACACATGTACTCATTTATACTAGAATAATCTTCATTACGTCACTTTTATTTTAAATTGTTCATAATGTTTTCTATCTGGATAATCTTCTTGCAATAATGCCATTCCTAAATGCTTTCAGGTAGCACTTTTCCTTTTTTATTAAATGGTCTGCAAGTGCATTGAAAAGACATAATTAGACCTAATAAAAAGGTTGATAATCAGCTTGTTAATGTTTTGTTAATATTGATATTTTTTTGACAAGTTTACTTCATGATATTTTATCAAATATTTTCTCATAATCAATATAAAAACAAAAAGTATTCTCTTTATTAACCTTCTGCCAGAAATCACAAAAAATCTTACCTCCTTTATACCTTCCCTTTATAAAATCCATAAAAAAAATTAATATGGATTCATGGCTTCAATTCTGTTTTCTATCCTTCTCATATTCACCTTAAAAAAATTTTTGAAGCAAAGAATACTAACCAGATTTGATTTTGAAATCATACTGTGAAATATATTATTTACCAAACCAGAGGACTTTTTTGTGTGCAATTGCTTTCATTATTTAAAAACTAATATGATGTTCTGATTATTTAGTGCACAGTAAGTCTGTAATTAGTAAGAGAAAGGCTTTTAACCTTTTCAAGATGCTTCAGGTTGGCTTATATAAATAAAAATATAGGTTAAAGATAAGATGGTCATTCTTATCTTTATAAATTCCCTATCTTGTATTGAGGTTTGAGAGTTCCCTCTATAGTCAAAAACTACATTGTTTGATTATTATACAAACATTTAAGATAGATGTGAAAAAGGTTAAAAACCTTTCTTTTTCTAATTTCACTATTTAGATAACTTAATAGACAGATCATCTTTGTTTGAGAGATTTGCATTTGAATAGATTCTAGTGCTATTTCAAATTTCTTTCTGGTCAGTGTTAAATTATCATATTCATCCATATATATGAGGCATTGATATAATAACTTCTATTTCATTGCATTTTTTTCTAATTCTGTAAAAAAAATCAATTTTTTTTTTAAAATGTATGTATTTAATATATTATTCTATGTGCGAGGTTCAATATTTCAAACCTCTCCATTCTTTATTTTATTACTTTATTTTTACTAGCTATCCTTTCTAGTCTTTCTATACTCTCCTTTTATATTTATTTAACCAATAGTCTGCCTTTATATTTCTGCTTGCAATCATGCAGAAATAAAAATATAAGTTCTTTAGTAATTTTTTTTACAAATAAAAGTAAAAAAAAAAAAAAAATCTAAAAAAATTTCAATTCCCATTTCATAATTTTGTTAACACAGTTACATTTTATATTCTGACAATAAATGTCTAAAATATGATAGTGATCCTAATTCATAAGACCCAATCAAAATTGAAATTAAATTTGATGATTAACAAAAGCATCATTGATAAAATAAACATATTTCAATTACTTTATTTAATATTTCTGATCTTGTATAACTAGAGAAGAATACTGTGGCACTTCCCTTGTTTTATACATTGAAGTTCAGTGACAAATAATTGAGAATATAAAGACAACTGACTGGTTTTCCAAGAATAATAGATCCGCTTCATTAATAAAATAATGGAGGTCTTCTCTCTCTCTCTCTCTCTGAAATGTGCTCTGATTTAAATGGTGGTGCATAACCTCATGCTTTTTTATTTACCCAGTCATTGAGTGCATATGCTCCATTACCTTATAAGAGGTTCTATCTAATTTACAAAATTGAGGCATTTAGTCCAGAATTGTTTATTCACAGTAAAAAAGATTTATTTATCAGACTAATCAACTTCTTGGTTGATAAGATTTTCAATTTTTTATTGAATACTTTACTTAAAATGACTGCTTTCTTACTTACTAACTAATTATTGTATAGTTAGGTAGGTTGTCTATAGACTGAGAGATTAAAAAATCCTATACTTGTTCAGAAATACTCAGTTGTCTAAATAATTTTTCAACTTCATTTAACCACTATACTACAAATCTTATAATATTCAGTCATAAATTTATTTGTCTAATGCTCAAATGAAAAAATATCTAACCAAGTATCACTTGAATAGATTAACTTATTTCACTGCATAGGATAGTGCTGAATTTGTTATTCTTTATAGACAACTAAATAAGTAATTTAATTAATGAACAGTATTCTTGATCAAATATTTAAAAAAAATATTCTGTATTTAAAAACAAAAAGTAATGGAAATTTAGTAAAACTATGACCATAAGTGATAATAATAACTATATGGTCTTGGCAATGTTAATGAACATGACACAACATTAATATAAAGTGATGTATAGAATAACTAATTAAAAGTAAAAAGCCTTATAATATCACTATTTTTATTATTTTTATTGAAAAGCTTAAATATAAAAAAATATATTCTCTTGCTTGTCATAAATATTCATTATTACCATATTTTTTATAAACATTTTGTGAAAATATTTTTAAAATTTTAATAAACAGTTTATCTAGATATTAGAAGAATATTTTCCCTGTCTATACAAAATTTTGTGAACAAAAAACAGAAAGTCCATATGAATTCTCTCTAAGGCACAGTTCCTTTACAGGATTGATATCCCTCATCCTTAAAAGTTCTATGTTCTCTCCAGCCCAAAGAGACTGACCTGAATAAGACACCAGGAAAACTGACTCTTATCAGTGATAGTAAATGCAATCCACCAAGTGGGAAAAAACTCCAAAAATTAAATTAGACACTCACTTGTAAAAATGGAAGAATCTGCTAGTCATTGAATGGTTTGATTCAGGCAAGCCAGGAGAAATTACATACACTTTCCCCTAGACATATTTTGATGATGAAATATAGTGCATTAGATATCCTATATAATCTGATTCATAGTTAGCACATAGATGATTGGACCTGCAGAAGTAGATGATTGGGTCTTGCATGATAAATCTTCTATTTTGAAAATCAAAGGATGGCTATGGGACCACCACCATCACTTCTGATTAACAATATTTACATAGAAGAACGTGTAACCACTGTCATAAATACTACTTCATTTCTAGCCTATAATTTGGCTATGTTAAGTTGTTGATACATTTGTTTTATGACCACATTGTAAACACTATTACAAACATTCTGGAATATCTCCAATTAAATTCACAATAGAATCAGAACAAGAATAAAAATTGACATTCTTAGATATTCTTGTGACACAACTATCTCATGACAAAGTCAAAACTACATTTTACAGAAAACCCACACAAGAAAATGTTAGCATATAGATTCAATCACTCCAAAAACACAAAACAAGGAATTATATTATCACTGTGGAACAGAGCAAAAGAACTTTGTTTAGAAACCAATGACTTGGAAAAAGAAAAGATCTACATAGACTAAACTCTCATGAAAAATGAGTATTCATCAGCTATCATTAAGAAAACCTTAAGTAAATAAAAAAACATGAAAACAAACAATTATTGATATTGTAATGTATCCATACATACTAGGAATAGCAGTAATCTATTGTATCATTCTGATGGTGCATTTCTATTTGTCCATCTTACTAATTTATATAAAATCTTCATGTAGAATTTTTTTTTTTCTTTTTCTATAAGCATACAACTTTATATGTAATTGAAGAATAGCAAAAAATAATTGTCAAGTGAGAATATGGAAGCTATGGCAAAAAAAAATATAGAAAGTAAGTTGTAAGCTTATAGAAAAAGCAAAGAAAAATTTCTATATAAAGATTTTATATAAATTAGCATGATGAGCAAATAGAAATGTGTCATCAGAAGGATATAATAAATTACAGTATTTCTCAAAATTCAAACCAAAAACAAATAATTAAAAAATTTTCAAGAACAAGATATTGTATGAAAAAAAATATTATTGTTATTTTTACTATGATTCATTTTAACCTTTTACACAGGCAGTTGTTAAAGACCAATTAAAGAGATGGAAATTAAATAGCATATAAGCTTCAATGAAATTATAAAAATATAGAATTAGATAAAAATAAAATCATTCATCAACTTTATTAAAAGATTTTGAGAACCTAAATGAGAGCTACAATATGACCTAGAAAATAGTGTCACTTTATCTAATTCTGTAAGAAATTGCAATGCATTAACAAACATGCTTAAAACATTTATTCTCCCATAAATATTCAATAAATCCAAAATCTCTTAAGAACACAATTCTGTGAAAATCACAATAAAATAAACCTTATCAACAGAATTGAACATGCAAATGTTAGCAATATGTATATTTCCCTCAGTTCCTTTTAATCCTTATACTGAGATTATCATGCATGTTTTTGTTAGATAAGGTGACAGAATAGCTATAGGAGAGAGATGAATAAAATAATTTGATGATATGAGCATATCTAAAAACAAGGTATCTTAGTTGTGACTGTTAATAAAAATGAGTTAACGAATACCACGTAAAACTATCAGGAGAAATTAAATCCTATGTCTTGAAATGAATACCTTAACATCAAAGTAACAATTTAGGGACTATAACACAAATATCTCCTAAATAAAAGGTGTTGCAAATTTCATAGTGATAGATAAATTTGAAAAACCCAAATTTCACCACAACCATTAATGAAAGTATGATTTGGAAATATACAAGAAACTTGTGATGATAATAGCAGAAATTATTAAACTCTCTATAATACTGAGAAACTAATATATTTCAATAATGATCAATTTAAAATCAATTGCATTATTTTTTCAGTTAACTTATGTCATCAAAACATGGATACTTAAAAAAGTCAGATAAACAAAAAAAAAGATGTAATTGTGATGGGTTGCTATTAGAGAATACTTTTAATTTTTCCTGGATCATTTACAAAATCTAGAATTAGATCATGGCAATATTTAAAGATACAAAGCAGGGAGACCTAAGACTATAGAAACATTGTTATAGAAAGAATGGACAGTTATAATGCAAATGATTACTTCTTAATGCAATGAATATATCAGATTAAGTAAGTCAACAGCCCAAATATTTGTACAAATTGTCACTTTCCAGTGTAAAATTGGTTAGATGAAGCAAATCCTCAGGATCCTTGAGACATTACATATGACCCAAATTTTGAAGATGGAAGAGGGCAATGGAGTGCTTCATAGTACCCAATTTCAATAGTTTCAGGCTGAGATGATGATACAGAATATTAAGGTTGAGATTCTTCTATATCCATTATATAGTTCTGATCTTGCTCTAAGAATTTTGTATTTAATTTACTAACAAAAATAATGAAACAATAATATATATATATATATATATATATATATGGCTATAAAAATAAACATAAATCTCTGATAAATCAAAAAACTTGTGAACAATACAGCTTGTATAAGAGTTCAAAAATTTTGAAAATTAATATTAAATTTTTTATAATTTTTTTTTGATGCAGCATTTATCATTATTACTGTTAATTGAAACACAGGCTTATTATATACCTGTGTCTATATATGTAATATATAGGGTATATGAGCACAGACTTCCACATGACCCACCACTCTCCATACTATCTCATACCACTGATACACTTGAACACATATATGTTGAAAAGATAAATAATCACCAATATATGTATTTCATGCTAAACCAGCAATCATCAGTTGGTCCAGATTACCATCTCTACACATATATGCCATAAGTGCTCAGATATATATTAAGATAGCGAAATCTCATACTTTAATGGACAGGCCTCAATCTATTTTTTTTTTTTTTACATATACGTAAATATACATATAAATTTCTAAAGTTTATTTTTGTTTGCATTTAGATGGCATTATAAAATTAAAATACAAAATATCATATATACCAATGAACACTTCACAATACAATGTATAAAATAAAATTTATTCATTCCTGCTTATATCTCATTGCGAAGTGTTTATCTAAGATATACATGGTATTATATATATATATATCTTATAACCTAACTGGATGACAACCAACCATTATTAACGGTAAATATATATATATATATATAAACAACTTATAACTCAGTCTTATCGGATTTCTTTCCTTTTATACAACAATTCTAATTAATGTCAATCTGAATCATTCCATGTCTAATATATTATTATACCAATATTAAATGAATTGTTTAACAATAAAACAATAATCATGAGACTTATTATCCAATCATCTGATAAGGTTCTCCTTTTAACATTAAGTATTAACCAAAAGCATACCCTCAATGACATAGGAATAACACACAACTTTATTTCCATTAAAATGTCAATGATTATTCTAATGACTGACAATAAAATAAGTAAATTACACTGAATATTAAAATTTCCTATATTAAATTTAATAATAATAATAATATAATACTCATCTACTTATAATTAATTTTATACCACTCATTTACTAACATTTCTTAAATAAATAAACATCTCAGATAAATATTGTTTCTTAAATGAATAAGTTAAACCACCTAGTTAAATGTAGAGAAGGATTTTACTCACATCCAGCTACAGTTAAAATAATTAAGAAACAAATATAATAATCACTTCCTCACCTTTAAACTAATTAATTAACCTTTCTTATAAATTGACTATTTAAATAAAAAATAATAATATTAACCAACATTTATAACACTTTAATTGCCATAATTAATTTCAAAATAATTTACTATCATAATGGATTATGATTCAATTATTCCTATTCTTATATGGTATGTTAATTACTCAACTCTCCACTATAATCATTGAGACTGATGTAAAAAATTTAAATTAATTAATATTTTAAAATACAATATCAAACGTCTTGAATAATCATCATATTTTTCTTACCTATTATCTTATCTCAAATTGTGTGCAATAATTCCAAATATATTTAATTAGTGGCAAGAATGATAACTTGGGAGCAAGAAATGATATGATTAACATTTTATTAATTTGAAACAAACATTAACATTTATTATAGTAAGATTATATACAAATTTAAAAATAATCTACAAATGCCTTAGCTCTAATGTACAATATTTAAAATACTATAACAAAACTTTACAAAATGAAATCAATCTAAGTAATTATTACAAAGTAAAAGAATTCATACTTCAATCTGAAGTAATTTACAGATAGGATCTACTATATTACAATAATTTCCTCCATTATCATTAATACATTTCTTACTATTTTATATTAAAATATATATATACAAGTTCTATTTTCCTCAAGTACAATATTTTACAAATACATTCATTTCAGTAAAATTCCTCCCATCTTTAACCATTATACAAGATTATTGTTTAATTACAATTCTATAACCTATATCTATTCTTTGTACTTTATTATTTTGTTATACAATAAAATTTTGATTATTTAGATATTCATTAAGATATGGCATTTTAATAAATATCAAGTATTATTTCAATATTATATTCCTTATATTTTATACTCTCATTTTGTATTTTGATCTCTATATCAAATAAAATATTCACAAAATATTTCTTCTTACATTCTTTAATATTCTAATTGTTTCATATTTTATCATTCTTGTAATAAATGAATCTACCTTATCATCATTTGAAAGTCTAGCTATTACCACTACTTATATTTTTAATTCATTAATATGATGTTTATACCAGTGTGATTTTTTGTGATAAAAAGTGTGGGATGAATATCTTACAAAATTATAAGAATGATATCATGAACTAAATGTAACTTAAAGTCACATATCATATTGTGTCTACGTTAATTTTCTATTATGGCTACTATTTCAAGCTGTTACAGATTTTAGAAATGTCACTATCCATTACATCATAATTATTCCAACTTATTCTATACTTCATATTTGACCTGAATAAATACATTGAAAACATCACAGTATTTCTAATAGATATACTTTCACACACCACTACTTAAAATCCAACATTCCTTATGAGATACCTATATTGATAAAATATAATACATTACTTCTCCCATAACATCTAAACTTATCATTAACTCATTATAATACTTTTAACATACCAAGAAGACTAAAACTAAACAAATAGCTTTATGATAGAATTTATCATAAATAGAATAAATAATTTAAATTTAATTTGTAAAGAGATCAATCATACACACATTATACAAACATACTAATATTTTAATAAATGAATTTACTTCTTTGTAATATACTTTCATTTAAGTTTATATATTATAAATATCACACATCTTTATCTGACTCTGTTTTTAAAATTAGATACCAATATCATATAGTATTATCTTAATCATAATAGTTTATGATTATCACTACTTAATCTTTTGTAAATATCTCCTCTTTCGTGTTATAGAATTATAATCAATCATTTTTTTTATATACAAAAAAAATTAAATATTTTAATTTAACACAACCTATAAAATAAATAATTTTAAATATCCAATACTATATTAATATTATAGTCAATTCAAATGAAACAATACAAACAGAAAGTTTTCTTCAACTCCTTGAAAGAAATAAAAAAAAACAAAAAAAACAGTTGAGAGTATGATTTCCATGATAACATCAATGCCCAACTGCTGCTTGAAAGAAAAGAATCTTTTTACCTCTTTCCCCCCCCCCTCCACTGTTTACCATTACTTATATCATAATTTGAAAATATAAATAAAGATTCACATTAGAATTATTTATCAACAATAATAGATCCTTGTAGCATACGTTCATCCTTTTTTTCTGTCATTTATACGATTACTTTCCAATTTATTAAATATATTTTACTATATATATTAAAGTTTCATTTCTTTTTTTTACATTTTAAAACATATACTTATAGAATTAGAAATTCTAATATTAGTCCTTCGAATAATCAATATTTAGAATAGTTGATAAATTATCAATATATATTAACTATTACCTTTTCTACAAGACTAAATCTGCATCATCTTTTCTTATGCAATTATCATTTTAACAATGTCAAATAAATTTATATCTTTAAATAATAATAATCTTAATGAATATAAGTACCTTTATCACTAATAAAGATCAGACTTAGCACAAAATGTTTCCTATCATATGACGTATAAAAATTATTAAAAAATATTTTTTTTACATATTTCTTTTGTTTTTAACAACAAAAATGTTTAAGTAGTATGTATTTTATCCAGGTGAATGAAATTTTTTTCCAATCATTATCACAAGTTTGTAGTCAGCATATGTAGAGTGCCAATGAGGATAGTTTATTTTTCACTCCCTAATGAAATTTATTATCAAACTTCTTAAAATTATTTCCCACATAGAATTATTATTTAACTTTTAGTACTAAAAAAATAAAAAAAATTTAATAAATTTACATTTAAATTTTAGAAAAAGAAAATGCTGTTTCCTCTGCCAATGATTTTTTGATTTTTTTTATCACCTGCTTATTCCTATTTTAGGTAAAATTTTACAATATCTAATTGGTTAATTACCTTCAGATATCAAGTTAAAATAAATATTAATCACAGTCTTCAATTTTAAAATGAATTAAAACTAATATTAGTAAATCAATATTTATGAATTTTAATAATGCAAAATTTAAATTATATTTTAATAAGAAAAATAGTCTTTAATTAAATCCAAATTTTAACACCTAAGTTTTATAATATACACTATTATTTTGGTTATTGATTTTATGAACTTTTATGACATATTATTAAAAGTAACATTTATTATTCATATAATTCACAAATTGACTACTTTAACAGGGAGTAAATTTTTTTATTATTAAATCAATATGTGTTCACATCTATTAACACACATCTCACTCTCATTTATTTTATCATTAATTAAATAACTGTTAAAATAACAAATAAGTAATAATTTTCAAATTTTTTATTAATAGTTATAAAAAATATTAATTTTAATCATCATAATTATTAATTAATGATTCTTTATATTATTTTAAGAGTTATTTACTTTTTTATTTTAAATTAAATTGTATAATTTATAACTCAAAATTATAACTTATGTAGATTATAACTATCTACAGAAAGTTAACTCAAATTTAATATTTATAAAACAATTTAATTTCTATAAATTAAATAATAGGTTTTTTTTATTCATTATTACATAAAATTTAAAATCTTTATTAAAATTTACCTTTAACAACATCCAAATAATATATATATATATATAAGAATAAGAAGTGGAAAAAAACTTAAAATATACCTAAATATCATATAAGGTAAATATTTTCATTATTCATAGTTCTCCTAAGCAAATTTTAAATTTATTAATAATATATTGTAATGCTACAGAGTGTTGGAGTAGATATGGGGTAATGATATATCACTTCATCGTCCCTCTAAAATAAATAACCAAAACTGAATATAAGCATATAATTATATAAGGAACATAGAATAAATAGAATGAGCATGAGTTCAGCAAAGAATAACTATATAAATAGTTATTATACTAATAATATATAAACTACAAATTACTCAGCATTACACATAAGCAATTAAATTAATAATCAACAGTCAAAAACTCATCAGCAATCAACAACTGACAGTCATCTTTGTGACTAGATTTAGAAAAAGTACATTATAAACAGCTACTTATCTAACCACTATCAAACTTAGGGCAAAATATACAAATATTTTATTTTTTGAATGTACATACTTAAGTGTTAAAATATCCAGAATATAAAAAGAATGCTGGGACACTGATACATGTTGATCATCATCAATGCTCTGGCCATAAGTTACTAATTTGTGTACAGGCCAACTATAACTGAATATCACATAAAAACAAAATGCAGTGAATGAACTTTAAAGGTGATACCTTTGCATCATCCAGAATTGTTATCTGGATGTCCAAACATAAATCCTCTACATCTATATAAATAATCATTATGCTCTCTAGGGCTATCTCAAGATCATAAGACTATGGATTGTAACTGTGAATAAGAGAAATATAAATGTAACAGCTTACTCTATTTTAAAGACTTTTATTGGGATAATTTTAAAATCTTTAAAAGACTATACTGTAATAAAATCAAAACACACACAGTGCCTATTCATAGAACAGAGAGCTGGAGGAATAAGACATAAACACAAATATTTTTAACAATTATTTAATAAACTAACCAATTAATTAAAAAATTAAAATGACATGATAATATGAGAATTCAAATATATACATTTTTATCAAAAAATATAATTTCATATAAAAATAATTAACCAGTTGATTTTTATTCTTTAAATGAATTAACTTTTGCTTTCACTAAGTTATTTTTTATTAAATAAATTGGAAAATAACTTGGTCACAATCAGAGATAAGGACATTTGAACTTAGCTTAACCCTTTGTATAATTTTGGAGGGAAAATAAATGAATTAAAAAAACATGTTTCAAAAGAAAATGTTAAATTTAATAAAAATTAAATTACGTAAAACCCCTTTTTAAGATTTTGAAGGAAAAATAAATTAATAAACAAAACATGCTTCAAAAGGTAATGTTACATTAAAAAAATGATTCATTATGACTAAGTATTATTTATAAAAAATAATTACTTACTAAAGTGAAAATTTTTAATTAGTTAACCCATCTTATAATTTTGAAGGAAAAATAACATAAAGAAAAAAAAACATGTTTCCATGAAACAGAAAATACTCAAAATAATCTTATTAATTATTACCAATTATTTAATTTTAAATCTCTTTATAAATTTAAATGCAATGTGCACATTAAAGTATCTTTTTACCATGGATTTTTCTTTGGAGTCTTTCTTAGACAGTTATAATGTACAATTTTTCTATTTTTGATCTTTGTGAATGCTTTTCCATTCCAGGCATATAGTACACAGTTAATTTGTTTATTCTGACAAAAATTATTTGCAGACTAATATAAGAATTTATCCATTTTCTTTTCTCTATTTATTTCCAAATCAGGCTGACATATATTGAGTTTCACCATTTTCTTAATAATTTTCCAGATCAGTCTAACACATAAAGACAGAGACACCCATGCTTTTGGATGGAAAAAAGACTTATATCAGATTATGTCAAGGGTATTTTTCCTCTTTACATTTTTTCTAGTAAAGCAGGTTACATGAAGGTAGATAATGCTTAGCTTTTAGATAAACGTAGCATACCGTTTTCTTTATTTTAGAAAACCTTTTTTACAATTACATTTTTGCTTTTTCAGCAGCAGAATCAAGACTTCTGCTGTCTTCTTCAGCAATTAGATCAAGTCTGACTTCTTATAAGACACTGAAGTCTGCTGATTTATTTACTCACTATCCTATAGTATATTTTGAACAATATTGCTTCCAAACAATCACAATCTTGTCTCCTACATGCCCAAGTTAAATACTGACAGATTAGGTTTACATTTACAAAAAATTATTCAGTTATTTCCCCCATTTTTTATTATAAAACAAGTAAAAAAATTCACCACAGTTGTTTTTTACTTATGCCAAAAATAAGTTAATCTTTTAATTACCATGATTTAATAAACAATGCTTATTATTTTGGAGAGAGATAAAGAGAAAAGAAAACAAACTTTAAGTGATTAGAAAAAAATTTAACAATAAATGTTGAGACTTTATATATATATTTCTTTTTTAAAAAAAAAAAAATACTAAACATAAAACTTTACCTACTTTATTACTTTAAAAAAGCTAAAATTAAAATTGTTAGAATTTTTTTTTTTTTAGTACTTTTTCAAAAACTAAAATTAAACTGCTAATTCATTATAATTACTGAAGAGAGAGAACAAAATAAATTGTTTATTAGATTTTATATTTTTCTCTCCCTTTTACAAATATTTACAACATACTAATACTCACCTTATTTTTAAAAAAATGTTTAAAAATTCTCACTATCATTTGGTGAAGAATATTATTATTTAAAAAATGGGAAAACTAAATATTATTTTTCCATTAATTAATATATTTGAAACTTTAGGAGCTTGTAATATTGGCATGGCCAGAGTTGCCCATTGCCCACAATATTACAATATATTTATTGTCTAATATGTGAACTTTTTTGTATATAATTATTTATCTATAAAAGTTTACCAATATATTTCATTATTGTTGTGTTTAGATCAACATATCTTAAATTTGTTATTCATTGTCTTTAATTTTTATTAGATAAAGTTTGCAGCATCTACTTTGAATCAATACATTTATTGCATTTTTAAAAATAAATCATCAAATTTATTTTTATTATACAAATTAATTATTATCAAAAATAAAATTAGTCATGTAGTGGTGATATGCTTTATATACATAAATAGTCTTTATTCTAAAGATAGTGAAGTAACTTCACTTATTGTAGACATGAAAAGAAACTCAGACGCATTTTTTTTCTTGTTCAACCTTTCATTTGAATGTTATCATCTAATTTACAAAGATGCTTTTGGCACATGGACACTCCAAAAAAGAATTAATTACAATATTAAATCTTCACAAATTTTTTCTTTTATTTATCTACTTGTAGATTATCCACACTTATTAAGTATGAAAAAAAAACAATTTTGTATATATTTAATTCTAAAGAGTGCGAACTAGGACTAAAAAATATTGGCATTGATTAAAATTGAAAAATGATACAAAATGTTGTTTTAATAGTTTTTTTTTAATTGAATAAAGAAACAATTGAATTTTTATATAAATAACTTATAATTGCTTATAATGTTATGCTCAGGAAACTCCAGCAAGATATAATTAAAAAAGATTATTTGGTATAATTTTATTCATGCCAAAGTGCAACTATTTCATGTATAGCTTGTTGGAATAGGTTAATTTATGGTTAACAATCTAAATATTTGCATTTTGACATTAATTTATAGTATTAATATAAGTCAAGTAGTTGATATATTTGAATGAATTGTTGGCAATGTTCCAACGTAGCTGGCAAAGGAAGTTACCTTTGAAATACATGTAATATGGTAGCCATGATAAAAAGTAATGATTGGGGTCAATATCTCTTAGAAATTTATAAGCAACTTTGTACATCTACTTAGTTCTTGACTAATGTTGAAATTTAATTCATTGAGATTTTTAACTCGGGTTTTTATGTTACTCATAAACTGAATTATCACAGCAACTTCTCCGTAAAATGTTTGAACTCAAGGTTTTTTAAAACCTTCATTATAAAATTGTGTGCTAGATTAAAAAAATTCATATATCTGTAATTCTTTTTTTATAAAATTTTACCAACTTTACTCTTAGATGTAACTTTCATTTGGATTGCATAAATTATATTAAAATAATAACCAGGTTTTTCAGTTGGTTTTGGCTCAACCAAAACTCAGTTAACTTTAAAAATATCACTTCAGCACTACCTAGAAAATGATGACAACCCTCAATCATAAAACACATTCTACAGCTATTAGCTGTTATTATGTCTTATTATTTTATGATATCACAAACAATATTGCTTTATAACAGAGGGGGAAAATTCCAAAATACAGATTATTATATATCTGCAAAAAAGATTTTAGCTGAATACATAACTATTTTCTACATCTAATGTAATATATATATATATATATAGCATTTCATGTGGATTATGAAAGATGTGATGTAGAGTTATAATTGTTTACATTCAATTCAAATAAAGAAAAAAAATACTGGAAGTTTAAAATGTTTGTCCTCAACATCTCTGTTACTGCATTATATTTTTAAAAATGCGTCTTCATTGTAATAGGGCATTTTAAAAAATGTTTAAGAGAAAACGATGTTAAATGTTAATGTGAAATAAATATTCTTATTTATTTACTTTTTATTAAATTATTCTAAATAAAAAACTTTTTTATATGTATTAAAAAATAATGGAATAGTTTTTTCTCATGAGGCCATGTGACATTAGAGAACCAGAAATAGCAGTTTGGTTGCAATCAATTCTCAACTTTGACACATTTACCATTGCATTAAAATATGCAAAGCTTCATATTTATTTGAGATGTAAAATATTACTTTCAATAAAACAGATAGCAATAATAATAAAATTTATAACAAAATTGATTTATTTACAATCCTATAAAATTCATTTTATTACAACTGTGATTAATATATTGTACAGGCTTAAACCTGCATTTATATATGTAATATATACAAGATTCGAACTCAGACTTTCACACGACCCACTACTCTCAGTGCCATCTCATATTGCTGACCTGATTACACACATGTTGAAAGGATAAATAATCATCAATATACATATTTCATGCTAAACCAGCAATTATCAGTTGGTCTAGATTACTATCCTCATATATATATATATAATCAGTTTTTAGCTTTATATTAAGATAGCCAATCTTCATACTTTAATGTACAATTGTGATGTAAATAAAATATTCAACTTTTATAATGGGAGCATATATTAATACATTAATTCATATGCAGATACTAAAAAATTTCAAATTCATACACTGGATCTTCTCTATGATCATGTAATAACCATGGTATATTTTTTTGAACTCGCCTTAAATTGCTATCTACTTGTAATAAATTTTGAAGATTAACTAAAATTTAAATTTATTTAACAAAGCAATTAAAACTATAAATTAATAAAAATAAATATTAAGATGAATGAAGAGAAAAAATGTATTTATGGAAAGTTGTTGCCTAAATTAATCTTATTTCATAAATATTGCTGAGGAAATTGTGGAGTTTATTAAGAACACATTTTTCAGATTTAAAATAAATAAATAAAAAGCTAAGCACAAAATGATTATATAAGATAGAGTGAATGACTAAAAGATGCTTGAAAGTCTGTGTTCAAATCCTCTTAAATTACATCTGGCTTAAGTATATACACTATACTTGTATTCAAATATTATAAAAAAAGAACATTGTAATGTATTTGCAGCAATAAACCAATTACATGATCTTCTAATCAAAATAATAATAATAAGAATTATCCTAAGCTATGATTTTAAAAGGTAGTAAAGAAAAGTATATTTGGCATCTGTTAAACATTTTTAGTAGAAAAAGAATAATTTAGAAATGACAACTAGGATTAACCAATTATTAAAATTTTCTGATGCTAAAATAATTTTTTTTTTTTTTTAAATTAAAAAAAAAAACTTTTTGCGTAATTATAACATTCATCTTTCTAGAAAATAGAATATAAATAAATTAATACTTTAGCTCAATATGTATAGTAAAAAAGTAATTTTATTATTTCATTTTTCTTGCAAATAAATATAACTCTCCACTGAAATATAATAAGTTAAAGGTAATAGTAATAACATTATCATTACTGATTCATTGTGAAATAAAGATCTTACCAAATTTAATCAAGTTTCTCTGATCTCTATCCTCCCTTCTCCTCATCACATCAACAAACTCCTTAATCATTTAATCACACCACTATATGCCATAATAAGATGTAGTAAAAATATATTCAAAGCATGCTAGTCAATAATAAAGCCAAATATTGTTAGAAAACTATTTTTTCTGTGTGTATTTTCATTTTACCAAATATTACATCGGCTCAGAAAAGAAAATTAGTAATTGAATTATATAGCATTATGTGAAACAAACATTGTAAAATAAAATTGCTTATGTAAAAGAATGAAAGAGATTGTAATTAAATTAATACATGCAATAAATGTATTATGAGATATTGATGTGTGCTTGAATGCACTCATTCATAATATTAAAAAAATAAAATAAAACATAATTTTAGCACTTACTTAGGCTGCAACTCTTTCAACTGAATCAATTCTATGAATAATTATGAGATTATGATGAAAAAAGTTGAAAGGGAGAGAATAGTTTTAGTAATAATTCGAGTTCTTGAATTCTTTTAATTGATTTTTTTTCCATATGTCATAGCATCCGCCAGGAGGTGAACCCGCAACAACCGTCTGTAACCAACTGCTTGCTTGATGCTAAAAAAAAAAAAAAATAAACATTTATTATCAAAATATATGGATTTGTGCATCACTTTAAAAAAAACCCAGAAATATTATTATTTTATTGTTATTTTCTGGCATTCTTAGATAATGTAAGTGATTATTTCAAGTGTGTGAATTCAATATCAGTGAGGCTACTGTTTATCTATACTTGATCTGAATGAAGCTGTTACATAGCATTCACATAAAAATGTCAGTGCTATCTGATATGTTAATTAAAATATATTTTTGACAATCCCAAAATTATCTTGAACATAACTTGACTAGAACAAAGGCATTTCAACAAGCTCAAAGCAAGTCTTTATACCTTTTTATATACTGTGTATTTTGTATAATGGTAGAAGGTTAAATAACAAACAATAAAAACTTCAATAGCTATCAATTATCTGAAGATTTAATCTGTATTTAATTTTTTTTCATTAATTACTATAAATTGTAACTCTTATTTGTATGATATGTATCAGATTTCATTAACTTAGATTTTATGTATATAAAATGTTGTTTATATATTAATTTAATGTGCTTTGCCAAAATATTTTCGATATAAATATTTTTTTGTAAATATTTGTTTAAGAAAGAATTTTTTTTTAATCAGAATGAAAGGAATGTTTACCTGATAAGACTTTTGAAAAAGTAACTAATGGGTATTTTTTTCATGAAAATAGGCTGAGATAATTATATAATGCAATTATATAGTCAAGTTATAAAAGTAGACCCTCTTGGATGGATTATTTTTAGAGTTATTAATTAACACTTTAATATATGATAATAAAGTAAGTAATTTCGGATAGTTTGAAGTAGTCATAATTTTATCTTAAGTAGTTTTAAACCAAGTTCTTAATCAACCAAATTATCTCAAATATTTTAAATTATGCTAGAAATCTGAAATAGACTAATCATCATTAATTTAGCACTTTTGGTTTTCATTCTTTCTGAATTAATCATTTAATTACAAACAGTAATCCAATTATATTTGAGGTCCTAATGCATATAATGTTTTTTTTTTTTTTTTAGTATTAGTGATTTTATAAAGTGAAGATAACTGCAGAAAAGAGTTTGGTGTTAACTGAAATGTAACACTTTAATTCTCTTTGAAGTCTTAAAAGTACTAAGCACTGCAATTTTCTAATGTCAATTCTATATACTCTAGTCATTACAGCTGTTTTATTATATGACTATACATATGATAAACAAACATGAATAGACCAATTACCAATGTACATCAACCTTTGGTTTGTTTAGATCTGAGTTTAAAACCAAGAAATATATCGTGATCATTCTTCACAGATGTTACCTGTTAATTCTTGGCTGAAATATCAGCTAAAGTTTCTTCATGACAGAATGAATGTATCCATGATTGACTTTATTAGATGTTTGCAATAATTACAGGCAAAAATAAATTATGGTTTTTACTCTCATGAGGCTCTAAATTTGTCTGTTAAAGCAATAATTGGAGGTCAAAGATATAGAGTGCTAAGAATCTTCTGATAATAGAGCCAAAATGTTACTTACTGATAACCTTTTTCTTTAGTTACTTACAACTGCAGATTACTTACAAGTAAAGGAAAATTACATTAATATAATGAAGATCTGTCTAAAATTAAATAGAACATTGTTGGACTTTGTAAAGTTAGAAGAAAAGGTGAAGAAAAAATGTTAATGTTATATTATATACTACAAAGGCAGAAATAGTGGAAGCATAAATAGTGTGTGATTCATTATAAATAAAAAGTGGAAGAATAACATTATTGTCCCAATAAATTCTCATTGTGATGAAGAAGCAGAGGAATTTTATACAAATGTACAACATGCTTTGATCACACAAACATAATATTAAAATTGTTTTAGAAGACATTAATGCTAGAATTAGAAATAATTGAAAGATGAAAGTACAACAGGTAAATTTGTACATGTAGTTGCACATTGCACAATCCCATTATCAATTCTTTCCAGATACCAGCTATATTGATAAAATTTAACAATTTATGCAGCATACTCCAAATGTGTATTCTCATGAATTAATGGTAAAAATCTCAAAGTTGGATATCCAGACAATGTCAATAGTACATTCAATAGCACAAAGTCATGAGATGGCAAAAATACTAATGAAAATTCAGCCTGTCCTAAACTAAGTGACTGAAGATAGTAAAGTAAAAGAAAATAGAAAGAAAATAATAATAATTAATTTAATTAGAAATGTTAATAGCAATTATTAGTGAATTGATGAAATAACATCAATGTGAAGTTTCAGCACCTTTGCATATATTCTTAACTTGTAATGTAATATAGTGAGTGTACCAATAGCTCAAACAAGCTCTTAATTGATAAGTGCAGTAAGAGAAAAATATTTAAAATCTCTATTTAGAACATTAGCTATATATGACTTGTTTTAGTGATTAACTTGTAATGTTAACGAAATTTTACAATAGTCACTTTAAACAATACAAAGAAAGAACTATTTATAAGATATTATTTCAATAGCAATCACGTGTTAATGAATATGGCCATTCTAGCTTTAAAAAGACAAAAAAAAAAATAGAAAGTCTCTTTTAATATTTTATAAAATTTTCTTAAATTCTAAATCAAGCATTATTTTTTGAGTAACTTCTAATTGTAGAACTCCACTATAATTTTCCTTCAACCTTATCTTACCAATAAAATTAATCTATATTGCAATTTTTTACAGTCTTTAGAAGCTTGCCTCTCTTATAAAACCATGCTCAAACTTACTATAAAATATATATATATATATATTTAGAAATCTATTATATTGCTCATTTACTTGGCATATTCACTCCAGTGAAGATGTAGACTTACAATATTAGACCCAGTAGTATTGTTTCATCAAGCTAAAGAACATCCCAATTGATTTATGATTTTACTAATTTATCTTTAAAATTTACAGTCTATCCTTAAATAACATTTTTTCAAGAGTCTTTGTGATAGAAATTTGTTTTACTTTGATAACCTTTATAGAATTAATATAATTATACTGTAGCGCTATGGAGAAATACAGGGTCATACATGGAGTGATGGTCACTATGTGAACATTGATTGCCCTAAATTGGTTAACCATTTGTAACCCTACAGAACATTGGGGTTGGATCTGAGGGATCTGGAGAATTGTATTTTTATCCTCAAATTAAAAAAAAAATCTCAAAAGAGATGAGCATAATAGATCACTCTGAGAGATCGGCATAGCTAACTATAATTTTACCAACACTTTCCAAAAGTAATAATCATTTATCATCATGAATGATCTATCAAAATGAATCAACAGTCAATCTTGTGACTGGATTTGAAATGAGTCTCACATAGACCATATTAACTATTGAGTCTTTACAGCTTGGGAAATTATTTAAACCATAAGTTTTAATGCACAAACTTAAGTGCTAATTTATAAAAATACAACCAAAAATAATAATTATGGAATATTAAAACATGATGATGATCATCAATACTCTGAACACTTAGTACCATTAATGTACTGCCCAACTATAAACTTCATTTCTAATAGAAACCAAACTAAATAAAATGTAATATATGGACTTTGAAGAATATCCTCTTCACACCAACCAAGAATTATCATCATTACCTGGATGCCCATACACTAAATATAAACCCCTATCCCATATAGCTGTTATGCACAAATATAGATCAGGAATCAAGACCTCTATAATTTATTACTGTGAGCAAGTGGGAAATAAATAAAATAAATTATATTATTATAAATAATCTTAAGCAATTCATGTGCTTCCCTACTTATAAATAACTAGTTTTATTAGGATCATTAAGAAAAAACTAAATCCTAGAATATAAGCTGTTATGATATAAGGTCACACAAACACTGCACTCCATGAAACAGGAATTGGATAGAATAAAGTATTTAAGACTAGAAAGAATATTTTTTAAAACAATTATTTAATATCTGATTAATAACAAAAACAAAAATGACATTCTAGTATGACATTTCAAACACTCATTTCATTAAAAAAATACATTTTTACAAAAATTATATTAACCAACCAATTAATTTTTATTCGTGGATTAACTTTAAATTCATTAGGTTCTTTCTTTAAAATTTTTAAAAGTTTGTTAAACATTTTCAAAAAATCAAAATAACAATCTTTGATTCTACCCAGAGGGGAAATTGAGAAAAAATATCTTATTACATTTATGAAACAAAAACAGATTTTTCTATTAATAAAAATATAATGTGCATATGTAAAAGAAAATATCTATCACCATGACTTTCTTGTTATGGAGACCTTTCTGGTTGCAATTTCAGTTTTTCTAATGGGTTTCTTCTTGAGGGCTTCTGAACATGGGCCTGGTCAAATTTGTCCTTTTCTGGGTCTGTAGCAATTCCAGGTAAATGAAAATAACAATTTTTGTCCATTTGTTTTTTCTTTGAATTTCCAGATAAGACTAATGTAGCAGAGACTTTTCATGCTCTTGGTTGAATGCCAGGTTGCAGACTGCTTAAAAGGTTTTTTAATCGTCCTTACATTTTCTTCCAATGAAGGTAGGTTACATGGAAGAAGGTGATGTCTAACTTTTAGCTGAATTTAGCACATGGTTTTTATTGTTCAAATCATTTTAGTGCTAAACTCATAGTATTTTAACCCTTTCTTAGTGCTGCCTAGACTTAAATATTTTAGCATTTTCTGGTGCTTTTCTTCAACATAAAATATATGATAAAATGATTATTACTTATCAGGAAATAATAAATTTGATTTCATTTGATATATATTTTTATTTACTACTGAAATAAATTTTAAATGTTCACATTTTGTTTTTATAAATATTAAAAAAATGAGATCACAATCAAAACAAAGACTTTACACATCATTTCTAGAAAGATTATTTTCAGTTTATAAAATCAATAAAATACTTTTTAATTCTTATTATTTTTAAGCATCAAAATAAATAATTATTTATTTCTTTTATATCTGATGAATTATGCTTTAAAAGTTTTAATTTTTTGATTATTTATTGCAAAATTGTAATTTGCTTCAGGTCATACTTTATGTTAGCTTAAAAAATAATGGTGTTATTGCTGTTTTTGACATGTGTGTGTGTACTTTTTTAAAATGTATGAATTTTTGTATTTTACTTATTTTTGAATCATTTCAATTAATCAATTGAGGCAGCAATTTTTTTATTTATATTTTACTTATTTTTAAGCCATTTTTTTATTTGGGGTGGGGTGTTTTTTTTAACTTAAAAAATAATGGCATTATTGCTGTTTTTGTTGTGTGCACTTTTTTAAAATTTAGGAATTTTTGTATTTTACTTATTTTTGAGCCATTTCAATTAATCACTTGGAGATGTTTTATTTTATGTATTTTACTGATTTCTCTGTGTGAGTGTGTGTACTTTTTTAATTTGTATTTTACTTATTTTTGAGCCATTTCAATTAATTGCTTATTGCTTTTTAAAATTTATGTATTTTGAGCAATTTCTTACAAAGAAATTTATTAATTGCATGCTTCTTGATGGGTGCTGAAGTGCCATCTACATGCACAGTATGGCACACTGAACAGTACCAAAATGTTTATTTAAAAAAAATTGTTGGTTTAATAGCATGTTGTTTAACACATATAATTATTGCTAATGTTATAAACTTCTACAAAATATAATTTCATCTCCAAATTAAGATTTATATTTAGATCTAAATCATATTTAAGAAATTGTAAAAACTTACCTAATCAATAAAAATAAATAATTGAATAGATTATTGTTCAAGAATTCATAAGAAATTTGAGTATAATGACAAATCTGGGCTATGATCCATGAACCTTGAGATCCCTTAATATTGTCTGGAAAAAATTTTGTTGCTACAATACTTAGTTTTTTTTTGTAGATTCTATCCTATATCTATTAGATATATCTACAAGTCTCATAATATACTAAATGTAGTTCATTTATATTAGTATAGAATAATTCTTGATATTTAGTATGAGATTTCATTTAGATATTTTGTTGTAAATATATGATCATCTACTAAATTTCAATAGACTCAAAAATTCTAGTTAGCAGTATAGTTCAAAATTTTTAATATGTTGTGCAAGAATGTTTTTTGAATTTAATTAATACCAATTATTTGTTTTTTAAAAAATGTTTTTATCATTGATTGTATTGTACTAAATAACATTTTATATGTTTTAATTTATTTTATTACTTTTCTTTTATGTTTTCTATTTTATTTGTTATATTTTAAACTTCTTGTCAATGTTTTTATTGTATGAGGTTAATATTATTGTACTTATTTTCTGAATAAATAAATAAATTTAATTGATACTTAAAAAATTATTATGGGAAATTTTTTTTTCATCATTTATGTTATTTTGTATATAAAATTATAGTAGAAATGGGTTTAATTAATCTGTTATTTCAACATTTCACAATGCTTTTTTAATGCAGAAAATATTTAATATATAGTTCATATTTTTTTTACTGATGTCAGATATTTCTCCCAATACTCTGAGAAAGTTATAAGTATTCCATTCAGATTCATTAGAATATTTTTTTTATTTCAATAGTTTACTAAGATCTATTTTATACTGTATATGACATAAAATTAAATAATTTAATGTACATCCTCAAGTTGCTTGTTGACAATTTCTATTTTTATCATTTATTTCATTTACTTTAGATAGTGTAAATAGATTTTCTCTTTTTGGTGGAATTAATGTCTATATGTCTCAGATTAAATCTGAAATAGTCTCCAATCAGCTCCTTTTTATTAATTTACTATTCCAGAGATAGGTGATTAGCCATGAGGCAGTGATAGCACATCCATCTTTATTCCCACAACTTGAGTTTGAGTACAAGCCAGATAGCACATGATGCATTTTTAAGTTCTAATCATTTTAAAAATGTTTTTTAATTTATATAGCTAATTCATATTTAACTCAGTTAATTATCTAATATTGTTTTTAGTTAATGGATATCTAGCTAATCTTAATTAAAGTGTAAAATAAGAATGGAAATGTTTCAAACCTTTAATATACAGCAATTGGCAATCCTGGAAAGTAATGTTTTCTCCTTTGCCATTTCTTTATGAGAATCTTTTGTAGACTTTTATAATGGTTAAATAAACTATCTCTGTATAGAAGTGCATTTGATTAATACAGTGTGACTGCTGGTAAAAAGTTTTTTTCTATATAAAGATTATCAGTAATCTGAATATTAATAATTTTTTCTATTTAAATATGACGATACCTAATAAGATTGAGACAATTTTTTTTATATATAAAACAATTTTAATAAAAATCAACTCAGTCCTGAATTCATATCAGACATTTCCTCTTTGATCAAAAGCATTGAAAAAGATACTATTTAATAAAATGTGTTATATATATACACACACAATACCATATTGCATAGTTTTTAAAAAAGCTAAAAATTAAGTAATAGGTAATACTAATATGTATGATTTATTTAAAAAAATCTAAAAAAGTATTTAATAATTTGCACCAATTAAAACACTCCTCCTCTTATCCCTTGTTCATTTCTCTAATGTTAATTTTTGTCATATTTTCTATATAATATGACTTAAATATAAATATAATAAATTCCTCAAAACATTGTAAAGAGTCATGCAATTTTTTTTTCATTTCAGCATTTATCAATGCAATTGTCAAACAATGGGGTTTTCAATCATCATCATCATCATCAACCATTATCAATCCACTGCAGGATGAAGGTCTCTCCAAGTTTAATCCATCTTCTCCGATCTTTAGCTTCTCTTCTCCACAACACCCCTGCACATTTTCTTATTTCATCCATCCATCTCACATGTGGTCTCTTTCTGGGTCTTTTACAATCTCTTGGAATCCAGTTTAAAATTTCAATTGTCCATCTATTATCATCTCTTCTAGCAATATGTCCAGCCCAACTCCAATTCAATCTTTTAATTTTTTCAATAAGGTCAGTAACACCTATTTGTTGTCTTACCCATACATTGCGTTTTCGATCTCTTCTTGTTACTCCCAACATACATCTCTCCATACTCCTTTGAGTGGTCTGAAGTCTCTGTATTGCTCTTCTATTAAGTGTCCAAGTCTCAGATCCATAAGTAAGAACTGGTAAAACACATTTGTTAAAAACCATCCTTTTCAAACACATAGGCATATTTCCTTTTAGTATCAAGTTATTTCTACCAAAAGCACTCCAACCAAGTTTAATTCTATGATTAATTTCCTCCATTATGTTTCCATCTGTATTAATAATCTGACCAAGGTATTTGTAACTGTTAACTTCTTCTAATTCTTCATAATCAATCTTTATTTTCATATTTTGAGCAAATCGATTAAACATTACTTTAGTCTTTTTAACATTTATCTTTAGTCCTACTTTTCTACTTTCATCTGCTAACTCCTGCAACATTTCCTGCAGCTCTGAAGCATTATTTGCAAAAACAACTACATCATCTGCGAAATCTAAATGACTTAAATACTCTCCATTTACTTTCACTCCTTTAGTTTCCCATTTTAATCCACAAAATACTTCTTGCAGCACTGCTGTAAAGAGTTTTGGAGATATGGAGTCACCTTGTCTTACACCTTTCTCAATGTTGATTTTTCCAGTATCATTATGTAATCTAATTGTTGCTGTTGCATTTTTATAAATATTCTTTAAAATATGACAATATCCTGGATCTATACCTTGATGATCCAATGCTTTAATCACTGAAGAAATGTGTATAGAATTGAATGCCTTTTCATAATCTACAAATCCAAAACATAATGACAACTCATATTCGTTTGTCCTTTCTATGACTTCTCTCAATACCTGGATATGATCTATTGTACTAAAACCACTTTTAAATCCAGCTTGTTCTCTTGGTTGGTGGAAATCCAAAGTTCTCTGTAGATGAGTTGTAATTATCTTGGTAAAAATTTTATATAAAACTGATAAAAGGCTGATAGGTCTGTAAGTTCTAATATCTTCTTTATCACCTTTTTTAAATATTAATATTATTACTGCATTCTTCCAATCTTCCGGTACATCTTTATCATTTAAACATTTGGTATATAACTTTGTTAAAATTATTTCTATTTCTTCACCTGCTTCTTTTAATATATCAATTATAATTCCATCATGTTCTGGAGCCTTTCCTTTCTTCATACACTTAATTGCATGTCTCACTTCTTCATTTAAAATTCTGGGCAACTCGGAAGATGTAATAGATATAGGAGGTACTTGTTCTTTATTACTATATAATTCTTGATAAAAATCTTCTACCAATTTCATGATGTCATCTCTCTTTTTAGTAATAATTCCATCTTTTTTTCTTATTGCAGATATAAATTTCCTACCAATACCAAAATGTTGTTTAACATTTTTGAGACTTTTATTTTCTTCTACAGCTTTCCTTGCTATTTCACAGTTATATTTTCTTAAATCATTTTCAACTCTTTTCCGTACCATTTTACAAAATTCGAGATATTCAATTCTTTTTAATACATCATTTTTGTATATCTTCATATTCCTTCTTTTCTTCATAAATTCTCTAGTCTCAGTAGAAATTTTATTAGTCAATTGCTGCTTTTTTCTACCAGCTATGTTTGTTGCAGTTTTTAAAAGTGTATCAGTTATTTTCATATTAATTTCATTCAAATCTGTATCATGTTCAAAATCTCCTAACACTTGAAACCTATTTGTAAGTTCTAATTTAAATTCATTAGAATGTTTCTGAAGATTAGGAACATCAACTGTAAATATTGTTTTTCTTAATAATTTTTGTCTCTCTAGTTTTACATTAACACATAACTTACACCTTACTAATCGATGATCACTTCCTGTGTTAAATTTATTAAGAACATTACAATCTTGAAATATGTATTTTCTGTAAGTCAAAATATAATCCAATTCTGCTGTACCTTCATTTGGATGCTTCCATGTCCATTTTCTTTTAACATTTTTCTCAAAAAATGAATTCATAATATAAAGCTTTTCTTTTTCTGCAAACTCCACAAGTCTATGTCCTCTCTCATTTCTATTACCATAACCAAAATTACCTACAGCAATTTCATCTTTCATTTGTCTACCAATTCTAGCATTAAAGTCTCCCATAACAATTTTAAAATGTTGTTTATTCTGATCAAAAGCCTTTTGTACATCCATATAAAAATCTTCTACTACTTCATCACTATGAGAACTTGTTGGAGCATAAACCTGAATTATCTGCATTTGGTATCTGCTATTAAGTTGTATAACTAATCTTGCCACTCTGTCCGATACACCATCAATCTCCACAATATTGTTCTTCCACTTTTTATTTATAATGAATCCTACTCCTCTTGTATTTCCAATATGTGTGCCTTTATAATAGAGTATAGGTCCACTTTTTAAATCAATTGTTTCTTCTCCTTTTCTTCTAACTTCACAAAGTCCAATAATGTCCCATTTAATATAAGACAGTTCTTCTTCTAATTCTTGCAATCTTCTTTCACTTGAAAGTGATCTGCAGTTGTAAGTACCTAAATAAAAAGTCATCATCAAATGGCAGCCTGGGTCCACAATCAGGGGATTCTTAGCACCCTCCGCCTTCGGCCACCAACCGCTGTCTTGGTTGGTGACTTTACAGCCTCCTGGGAATAAAGGCCATGCTTTATTTTTGTCTGTCATAATTGTATATATGTATTGGAAAAATATTTATCATTTACACAAACATTCATTCTGCCTTATCAGGCACTGAGAAGAAAGACCATGGTGTTTCTTGATCTTAAACTCAGAGGTAAAAAGCCAATAAACTCACCACGCTGGCTAATGCGTGTTGGTGAGCAGCCCATCCATGTTCGTATACTATATGAATAATCACATAGTAATAACAGCTGCAACGACAAGAACGTATGGAGTGGACATTAAGAATTTGCCCTGCTCGGTTCCTTTAAGGCCTCCAAGAGGAATCAAAGGGTCTCCTTTCAGTTAATAGCAAACTCCTTTCTGCAGCCGGGGTTTTCAATATATATATATATAACGAAAATTTATGCTTAGAAATTGTTTTTTCACTTTCTTTACAATCTTTTTTTTTTTTGACATATTTAAAGTATATTTTAAATATTGTGTTAAATATATATATATATATATGCACATTTAACAATTGATGGCATCTCCTTATACTTTTTTTTTTAGGTAAGGTTTCTAATAGCTTTTCAATAATATTGATATAAGCCAAATAAGAATTTTAAAAAATTAGTGATTAAAGTTTGTTTTATTTTTTTCAATTTCTATTTTATCACAAAAATAAAAGTCATGATTTGTTAATGTTTGGACAGTTTTTTGTAACTCAAAATGACATTCTAAGAAAGATATATAAAAAAAATCATGTATTCATGCCTATAGTAAGTGTGTTTTAAATTATCCAAAATTAAATAACCTGTAGAACAAACTGATCAAAGATATTATCTTAATTCAGTCTTTATAGATTAAACTTTGAAAAACTGTTTATTTCCCACATCATAATAGAATAAAATTCTCTTTGAAGAACTAAAAGCTGTGCATCAATTCCTTATAATGTTAAAAATCGGTTTGTCTCAGATTTTAAGTTATTTTAAATTAAATGCCAATATATAAAATTATATTCCTAAAAAAATGTTAATTTACTGTATGTTCATATACATTATATAACTTACATCATTTAATGTTCAGAGGTTGTTAAAAGTAATGCATGTTCTTCATTCTCTGAATACATTAATAGTGATTTTAGATCATTTAGTTTGTACATACATTAAAGCAATAGACAAAATTCATCCTATAATTTAAAAACCAAGTCAAAGACTAAGCTTACATAATAACAGCCTAAATGTAGAATGGTATTATTCTATCTTTTCATGGTTTTTGATGTTATACAACTCAGGGAGGTAAATACTTCTGTTTTTCAATTACAGATATTTAAAAAAAGGTTACGATTATTTATTATTACATATATAACTATTCACAAAACAAACATGTTTGAAAATATTACTACAATAATTTACAAGAATCACCTAAATAAATATGCAAATAATGTCCACACTTTTCTATCCATGTCAAAATATTCATCAGAGAAAAAAATGACCATGTTTATCTGATATACACTTATACATAATAATAAATCAAGCATTGATATTCAAAAATGCTGCAACTTTTATTAGATGCAATCAAAGCAGCTTACAGTTGGAATTCTAAAAATTTTAATAAGCCTTTAATAAATTATAATTTGTTAGAATTTTATTTGAATTATTATTTGAAATTGTAAACTGCTTTGATTAATATAAAAACAAAAATTGCTGCTAATTAAAAGTTTTAGCCATTTTGAGCATCAGTGCTTCATTTATTATTATATAAAAAAATGGAGGTCAGATAAAAGTGGTCATTTTTTATCTGAGGAATAGATAGACATTGATACAAGAAAGAGGGCATTATTTGTACATTTTTAAAACAATCCTTTTGGAATCTACTTATTAATTATTGCAGTAACATTTTTGAACTTGATTGTTCTATGAATAGATTTGTATTATCAGCATTACATAATTGGTAGCTCCTAATTTATTTACAAATGTTCAGCAGTTGTCAAAATTAAGACTCAATTTTCATCCTTTGAATATATTAATAGTGATGGCAGAACATTTAGTTTGAATATAAATTAATACAATGAATAAAACTCATCTAAAACTAAGCTTATATAACAACAAAGCCCAAAGATAGAATGATATCATTTTATCTTTTCATTGGTTTTTGATACTATGTAACTCAATGGAAGATAGTTACTTCCACTTTACAATCATAAATAAACTTATTTTAAAATAAAACCTTTTTAAATAAATTCATAATAAAATATAAAATCTGATGGTCATAAGAATTGGTAATGCTTCTTTATAATTTTGTCTTAATTAAAAAGATGTAAGAAGCTAGATTATTGATAATAAATTTGTATTAATTATAATTTATTGGAATTTTAATTTATTTACTTTTGTAGAAAGACAAAAAAAGTTTTGAATTTCTGAATATTATTTAACAATTTATATCATTATTAAAGTTTGTATTATAATATTAGTTATTCATAATTTTGTAATTTAACACAAGATAAACTTAGGTAACAAGATGTCAATATATTTCTTAAATAAAATACCAATTCTCTTGTAACTGTAATATATATAGATAGATGATTACTTTTATTATTATTATTCTGGTTTTGTGAGACAACTTTGGCTCCAATGAATGAGCATTTCATTTTATTTTGAGTGAGACATTTACTAAAACAGGTTCAGTGGCTACCCTATATAATTTTAGTAATCATATACTGTACACATTTAATATGAAAAAGGAAATGATAACATTTTAGAAATCATTGATATAATTAAACCTACACTTTTAAAAAAAAGTACAAAAATAAAAAGATTTAAAAAGTTATACTGTATTTCAAACTTTCATCACTCCTATTGAGAAACTATCCTATTTAATGATTTTACAAGGTGCCAAAATGAAAAAGATGCTACCTAATTTTGAAACAATAAATTTATTAACACTAACAAAAATTTAAATTTGAGTAAAAATAAAACTCAAATACATTAAACATTAAAGTGTTTGGAGGTTTTAATTTAGTATTATTATTCTTATAGTATTATTCAACTTCAGATACTTTACTGATATTATCATCATCAGCATCATCATTACTAGTGTTACCATGATTTTGCTCAATAAGTGATCTGTATTGCTGACCTTTGTATTATTTACATACATTTAAAAGGCTTGGCCATTATTTCAAGCTTAACATCCTGCCATAAACACCATGGATTATCTGTGATAATAATTTGGATTTATTTGAATATCAGTGCTAATAGATTAATATTCCAGTTTATAACTTTAATTATTTGATTTTTTTTTTACAGTTCCTATTATGACTCTTTGGCAAAAAGTATGTATGACCAATATATGCATCAGTCTTAGTATGTAAACGTGATATTCTAATCACAAATCAAACCACATGCTTACTGTTTTCTATAGGCAATGTTTTCATGTATGTTATAATAACTTTCTATAATTCTCTCATTAATTGATGTTCTTTATGATTAAGAGTATCATTATTTTATGTCAGAGTAGTAAAATTGAAGCAATAAAATAAATCACAAGGGCATGGCAATAAATTTCAAACTACCATTGACAATGATCAAAATTTATCACTTTATCATAGTATCCCATTTAGTCCAAACTTGCAAATTTAGGATAAAGAACTTAACATATAGATATATTTGATTGTTAAAACGGACAAGAACAATCTTTTTATATTACTCCCCCCTCTTTTTTGTTTATCAAATATTTTCTACTTTTATATACTATAATATATATGATTTTATTTTTGATTAACTATTGTATCAGTATTTATTTAAATTCGCACAGTTTAAACTTTTAACACAAAAATGAATAATACTATCAAAGCAACATTATATTTACGTATGATCATATACACACACGTACATTTTTTATAATTAACTTTGTATAAATAAATTAGTTTTGGTTTAGAGAGTACTGAAAATGCTTTAAATTATTTTAAATCTAGAGTGCCGTCCAGAAATCATGAAGTATCACTTATAACTTTCGGATTATAGGTTAACCGTGCCTGATTTAAAACTATATATAAATTCAGATCACAATCTAGAGAAGGGATATTTTTTGCAATAACCTACAAATACTTGGGTTACTTATATGTCTCTTTCTAATGTGCCTTATGGATTGTACAACTGATAATAAAGATTAACAAATTAAGTTACAAATTTGTGCATAGTATTTATGTAACCAAGATAATTAATGATATACATATATGCATCAAAATATGCTGTCAATTATTAAACTGAAATGCAAGGAAGAAGGAAGAACAAACGGAAAAATATTTTTTTCTGCCTAGAGGGCATTTAAATCAAATGCTCACTTAGCAAAAAAGTGTGGAAATGTTATCTATCATGTAGAAAACATTATTAATAAATAGTCTTCGATAAGAATTACAAAACAAATTAACGTTTAATGATAACATTTTAACAATTTAATGTACACAATAAATATTTTATACAAATATAAATTAAATGAATTAAATACTTAACAGACGAAACTCATTTGATATTATAAATAAAAACGTTGGTTTACGAAATCATAAATGAATTCTATATACTCCATTAGATTTTTATTAATTGTTTAAATTTGTATAACTCGTAACAGATGGCAACCTTTTTTTTTATATAATGAAATTTTGATACATATTAGGAATGCTATATTTGCTTTTAGCAATCAAAATAAAGATCAAATGGTATGTGGGGGAAATTCGCTAGCTATAGTTGTTATTAATAGAACAAAAAATATATAGTAATAATAAATATTTTTGCCAAAGAAAATTCACACACAAGTTATCTCATTTATTATACAGGATCTTAGAATTATAGTATTAATATACTTGTGCCTGTGATCTGGTTTCAAACTCAGGTGAGATGAAGGATGACTATTTTTCTCCATTTCCAGCAGGCAGGATAGCAACCAACTAGTCTGGCAATAGCTATCTAGCTATTCTTAGCTGGAGAGTAAAAAATAAACTTAAATACTGACCATATGAGTAATGCCTTTTCATTAACTTATTCTTTAGGTGGGCCATTTAAATGATCTTTTCTCTATAGTGGATTATTTAAAGACTGTTTTGCTTACATAGTTCAATCAACATGATGGACTTTTATGAAATATTCTATTTTTTTTAGCATCACTTATATTGATTATTGTTATAAAATGGCTCATTTTGATATAATTTTTAAAACATTAAAGCTTTAGAAATAAATTCATTTATTATATGTCAATTTGCTTTGCGAAAATTAATTTTCCCTCATCTTTAATATAATTTTTGTATGTGGATTTTAACATTTTAGTATTAAGATATTTTTTGTAATTATTCCAATTAATTTTTTTAAAAACCCAGTTCGTTAATGACATTTTTTTATTAATCAATTTCTAGATTTATTTTGTCTTGTCATCTCTAGTAGTATATTTGTTTCTTTGTCCAATAGAAGATTTAGGTAAACTAAAGATAATAAATATGAAAGCTTTATGCCTTTTATATATGCACTAAAAATTTCTATTTAACAGTTTAGGTTTAAATTTTGTCTATTGTCATAATTTATTTAAGTTGGTTGTAGACAGAGAGATTTATATAGCAAAATTTTACATATATCAATACCCATTGCCAGACCCCTTTCTGAGTAAAGGTCTTCTCTGGGAATATACTTACCAAGAAACATTCAGTTTAATGCTTCACTGGAAATTTATTTTTATTACAGCAATTATAAATTTTAATTATCACTTATTTATATTTTTATTGCTGTCATGTTGTATCACATAACTGTTATTAAACAGACAAAACTCTCCATACAGTAGTGCCAACCAGAGTAATCAATGAATGCCAGAAGGCTTGTGCATAAACTACTGTATGGAGAGTTTTGCCTGTCATGTTGCACATATACTTTAAGCTTTACTATAAGAAATTTAATAAAATTTAAAAAGTGTTCATCTTTTACTACCTCATTTTAAACTTGCTGTGGATCACATGCTGTAGGAAAATATTAAATGAAAATTGTAATAATAATAACTATTAATTTTAATATCTATCATATATTCACTAATAATATGTTCTGCATATTAAACAGTTACTTGATTAATATTAGTAAAACATCTTAATAAAATAAAAAATTCTGCCAAGTGTTGGTGGCCTAGTGGTTAGCATAGCTGCCTTTCAAGCAGTTGGCCCATGTTCATTTCCCAATCAATGCATTTGATATATGAAAAAAATAAAAAAAATAAAAAAATCATATTAAATAATAATGATACTTTAACTACTGATTATATTGTTAATTGAATATTAATTTCTATATAATATTTAAACATTTTTTATCAATACCATATCTTAATAAAAAAAATAAAAATTTGCTGATTTTTTAAAACAACACTTAATAAATTCTGTACAAAACTTTATCAGTTATTTATTTATGCACTTTCTTTTGTCAAAGTGCATATTATCTTGTTTAGTGTTAAATTTTTCTTTTAATAATTCTATATGAAAATTTAGCAATTAAAGTTTAACTTTTTTCCCCTTCTATAAGATTTGTATTATATTTCTATAATATTTATGTGAACAGTATTGTATTTAATCAACTAAATATGTTTTAAAAATAGTTTAATAATAAGCATATGGTTAATTGCTAAAAAGATCATGTGATATCTGAGTAGTTTTTATTTTTCTTTTATTTGTGTTACTGTGATTTTTAGATGGATTCTACCATTCTACCACTCTGCTAAGTTAATGATTAAAGTAAGTTTTCAAATATTTTTTCTTTGAAAAAAATAAAAATCAAATAATGTTAAGCAGTTGGATAAACTAAAAAAGATAAATAGAAATATAACATTTGGAATTTGTTAGGTGTACTTAGTTATGAATATTTACTATGCTATTTTTTAAATTAATTTTATATTAAAATATATTATTAATTTACTTTAATAGAATGTAAATAAATAATATAAAAACTCTGTCAGATAATGAAAATTATTTTACACGAATAAAGCATGATAACCAGAGCAACCAAAATGCAAAAAACATTAATTATAAACAACAATTTGCCAAGCGCTTTTGGTACTGTATACCGGAATCATGGTGACATCACTATGATTCTGGTATATAGTACTGAAAGTGCTTGGCAAATTGCTGTTTATAATTAATGTTTTTTGCATTTTGGTTGCTCTGGTTATTATGCTTTATTCATGTAGAATAATTTTAATAGATTATATTAATTTTTTTAATTATAATATCAACAAATCAAAAATCCTTCTCATTTTCTTTTCAAAAATTTTATTTTTTTATATCAATACTGAACATATATATATATATGTTTATATAATACAAAACTCCAACATTTCAACTGTTTTTTATCTCCATACAGTCATTTTCAAGGATACCTCTCTCCCACTGCTATATTTTTACTCTTTCTTTTACATTATTTTTACTCTTTCTTTTACATTATTTAATTAAATAATGTAGAAGAAAGAGTAAAAATATAGCAGTGGGAGAGAGGTATCCTTGAAAATGACTGTATGGAGATAAAAAACAGTTGAAATGTTGGAGTTTTGTATTATATAAACATATATATATGTTCAGTATTGATATAAAAAAATAAAGTTTTTGAAAAGAAAAAGGAGAAGGATTTTTGATTTGAATTAAATAATGTAAAAGAAAGAGTAAACATATAGCAGTGGGAGAGAGATATCCTTGAAAATGACTGTATGAAGATAAAAAACAGTTGAAACGTTGGAGTTTTGTATTATATAAACATATATATATATGTTCAGTATTGATATAAAAAAATAAAGTTTTTGAAAAGAAAAAGGAGAAGGATTTTTGATTTGTTGATGTTATTGTAGAACATATATATTTTAAAAGAAAAAGTGAATGTATGTTGCTATGTTATAATATATGATTTTTTAATTACGTGTGTATTTACCAATTAAATAATAATAATAAAAATGTTACTTAAATTGTAATTCTTCTAAACTAATAAAGCTGACAGTCACTAAAGATTGAATGATTTTATAACTTATCGCTTACATCATTCAATAAATAATAAAGTTCAGGTAAATAACCATTAATCTGAACACCAAAAAGATTGAATGATTTTATAACTTATTGCTTACATCATTCAATAAATAATAAAGTTCAGGTAAATAACCATTAATCTGAACACCACTGATTCAAAAACTTCTCTTATCTGAACAAAATTACAAAATATGTTTTCACTGTTTTATTACTGCTAGTACAGTTTGTATTTTGAAATGAAATATTGTTTAAATAAAATAAATTTATACAGTTTATAAAAAGAATTTCAATATATATAAAATATAGATTCATCAAAGTTTGTTTTTGTAATAAGGTTTATTGCTGAAATCTGAAAAATCCATATAACCAAAAGAGTTCTAAAACTGAGAATTTGAGAATAATGATAGTATACCTGTAACATCTATCACAATAATGGCATGAATAGTAATGGATTCATTGTGAATTTTTAAATTTATATTTTTTATTCCTTAAAAAATATTTTAGTAAAAATTTACATATAGTAATATAATTTGATGCTTTGGGATGTATGTATAACTAAGTGTAGTAAATATATTGGATAGTTGTATATGTGGGTATTCATTTTTAAGAAATAATCTAGCTTAACAAATACTGATCTTTCATCTGAAATTCTAAAACCTATTGTTTATCTGAAGATAGGTAAAATTATTTACAGGATTAATAAATATTAGTTACAAATAACCACCAAAAATAATTTTCAAAACTATAGATGTGGATAACTCTGATAGCAAACACTTTTTTTAAATACCACTGATTGCATATTCTTGTCATTATTTTGTTAAAATAGGGAAGTATTTGATTTTAAGAATGCAGATGTGTAATATGTAGATGTATGATTGAATGAAGAATGAATGAAATGATTACTTTGATCTGATTCATTAATTATTATTACTAATAATTTATGAATGAATTGTTTATAAATTTTTTTTCTGTCATTCTTTCTTCATTTTCATATACTTTGCTGTCTTTGAACACTTTACTATGAATCCAGTTATTGTTAGTCTTTTAGGTCATCAGTTTATCTCTGTGCACTTACAGTAGCAATGGGGCTTGCATTTGCTCAATCTCATTTAATTACACGCACATTCTGATCCTAATCTTTTTTTATAAAGCATAAACACAATCTCATAACCAAAGTTTCAAAATTATACATACAATAATATACCATAAATGACTTATGAAATAGATTTTTGAACAATATTATATTTAAAACAAATGTAGTATTGTTTTTTTAAAAAAAATTCTTATTATAAAAACAAGTTTATTTATAAATCTATATACAAATATTATTTACATGTACTTACAATTGGATTAATGTAGCAATTATAGTTAAATACTGAATCAAAACATACAGGAGATGTTTCTCTAAACGCATAAAACATCTTCAATTCAATAGAGTATATTTGATATTAAAGTATGTGTTGCACATCACAATCACGTAATCAATTGCATGCATTAGATATTATTCTCTTGCATTAATAACATTTGTTAAAATGATTTTAAATAGATGCCCCCTCCCCTCAAGCATGCAGCATTTATATTAATTGTAATTCAAAATGTAATTATATTAAGAACAATACTTTCTCAATTAAATTTTATATTAGGAATAATGGTTGAGAATATTTTTGTTTTGAATTAAAATAAAATTCAAATCTATAAATAGTCCAAAAATCTATTTTTGTATGTTTTGTATCTAGAGATTGCTTTTGGTTGCCAGTTCTTAAAGATGATTTACTCTAACATTTTAATACTGTATTTTAAAATGCATTATCAACTATAATGAACTGTCAACATTAAACATAATAGTAACATCTCTTTTTTTTATCTTTGGAATTTTCTTTATAGTTCTACGAAGGTGGATTGAATGTATTGTAGAAAGAAAAAATCCAAAGAAAAAAAATTGAGGTGGGAAGGCAAGATTATAAAACCAATAGATGATGATATTTTACAAAAATTAACCTAAATAAATAATAAAAACATCTGACTACAAGGAAAAAGAAAATTATTTTAAGTACTTGTAACTTGAATTTATATTTTAAATTGAAAAGAAACGACTGCTACTTGAAATATAGTATATTTTTTGTATACACACACTTGTGCAAGCATAAATATAAAAGTCAAACGCTAATTTGAAAAATCCAGTTCATCAGTTTAAGCCAGTGGTCCCCAACCTTTTTGCATTTAAGAGCACATCGGGCACCATTTATTTTTCCAATGTAAATTTATAATTGGATATTGTTAATAATACACATAATGTACAAAAAAATATTTATTTCAAAAATAAAAATTTAACATTTGATTACAATATAATACTATAATTTATAAAAAAAATTTAAAAATTAAATTTATTTGTATCAGATGAATAATTTTTTATCGTGTTCGGATAACGGCGGTCACACGTAAAATGGTCTGTGGGCGCCATGGTGCCCGCGGGCATAGGGTTGGGGACTCCTGGTTTAAGCCTAATAGTCTAATCATTCTGCAGTTTAAGAAATCATAATTTGATTTTAAATGTAAAATAATAAGGTGTGGCTCAGATAAGGATGGGATTTATTGACATCGATTTATTTAATATTCTGGCTATATTGTGATAAAAACAGTATTCTATTATATTTTAAAAACATTTAATACTATTTAGACTAGTAATTATAGTTATTAAGCAAAGGCAAAATCTTTTAAATTTAAGTGGGTCACGTCATGTGGGTTTTTATTTAAAGATCTTGCTGAGCGATTGTAATTTGTATTTGTTTAAAAAAACAACTTAATTTTTAAATATCTGAAATTTAGAAAGTTTATCAAAATTTTAAGCACCAAAAATATAATTAGCAGTTTCAACCACATAATGCGGCTTAACACGTTGGTAGAATGTCGAAACTCCAGGTTCCTGGATCCATTCTCAACGGAATAGAAATAATCTCAGCTGAGTCCAGCTAATAAAACTGTTACGCTCTTCCATTTGAATATTTAAACATATATAATCATCCAATCAGCTAATTATACTATTATTTTTTAATATTATTGACTTTGCTATACATATAATGCATTTAAAAAATAAATGTGCTGATCAATATATAACTAGAAATAAAAATAAATAAATTTAAATTTCATCAATTGTTGTGCCGAGCGTGCCATTTAAGTGCTCGAATGTCAAAGGACTTCCCAACCAGATTACCTTATGATTATTTTGCTGGATTTAGATCTCCTATCATTTTTAATAAAAAGTATGGAAGTCTTATAAATTTTTTGCTTTGGCTATGATTGGTTATTGTGTATATATATAAAAAAAATCAAATGCTTTTATTGCTAAGAATTGATAAAAAAAAAAAGCACTGGATGGAACATTTAGTAGAGTTGTGATCTATGGATCTTGAACTCCCAGAGCTGCCAATTTACTACTGTATTAAAACATTCAGGCAATTACTGTGCACTAATGTTTATAAATCACTAATGTGATAATTGAGTTTGTAGCATACTGTAAAGAAACTGTTATTTTATACACTTGACATAATTGCCATCATTTCTTCAGTAACACTGCATGCAACTGTCTTATTTTGTAATCAGTATATCATCAAAGTATATCCAGTTTTTTTTTTTTTGGCAGGTATTTAATATTTTATATGGAATTGGTTAGTTGCTCTGAAAATAATTAAAGTTCAGATTGATTACAATAATTCCATATAATTGGCTAAACTGAGATTTTTATTGTGGATGTTCAGGAGAGAATTGATCTTGAAACTTTTTTCAGTCTACCATTCTATAACTACATTAAACCACAGGAAACCAAAATGATCATAGGATTAAAGGCTCAGGAGATTTCAAACCAAGTAACAGGTTGGGAATAGCAGTTCCATTCAATTGATACCAAACTGACATTTTATTATTTTTGAGAAACCATTTATTTTTAATTTACCACTCTATCATTGCATTAAACTGCATAAGAATTATGACTTAAGTAAGTTACTGTAGATAGATATGAATAAGACTGGAGCAAGAGTGATTAATGCCCTGAGCATTTTTATCTACAGCATCCTTTTTTCTAATCCAGAAACAAACAAAAAAAGGTCTGTAAATTTTTTTGATGATTAAAAAAAAAAAAAACAATTTTGTGTAAATAAAAATTTTATCTGGAAAATAAAATAATGATAAATTTCTGTATACACATGATTTCTACATGCTTAAGTTTTTGTACTCTATATTTTTTATACTTTGTCAGCTTGGCTTTTTCTGAACCCTGGTGTACTCAGCTGTTATTTAACTTGGTCCAAGATTTGTATCACCTTTCTTACCAATAATGAATACTACCTTATATTACAATCATGTTAGAAAATGGAAGATAAAAATTACTATAGATTTCAGTCATTAGTTAGAGTCGCTAGTTATTTTATGAAATTTAACAGTGAGTAACATGTATTTGAATTTTTTTTTAAAAATCTAATTATTTAGACTTAATATTTTGACATCTTAGCTTATATAAAAAGATTTGGCTAAGTTAAAAAAGATTCAATGAAAATATCTTATTAATATGGATTGATTAACAATATTATTTAAATTACCTCAGAATCTTCTTCACCAGGCCGTTGACAATGAGCTTTCAAAAATAATTTAAGTTGTCACAACTTATAAGCTGTTATAATCATGTGCTATCAAATATTTAGAAATGAAATAATTTTCTGCTTCTTTCTGTTTTTTTTTTTTCTATTTGTGTGTGTAAGAGAGTAAGAGAAAAATAAGATGAGAGTAATTCAATAGGGGAGATGATTAACATTTTTGTTTCGATTTATGAAAAATATTTTATATGTAGAACATATATGAGAGCATCTTAATGGTGTAATGGATGTATGAAAATGTATAATACAGATCTGAAATTGAAATGTTAAAATAAACTATATTAAGAAGAAGCAATCAAATTATCACTATCTATAATCAAATCATGTTTATACATATACATAAAATCCAAATGTAATTAAAAATAAAACTAACACATAAAAGTGTGAATGCCTCACGCTATCTATCTCTTCAGTGAAAAAAAAAAAATATTAATTTAACTGATTACCAAATGAGGGACTTGGTCTTCTTCTAAAAAACATTAGATACCAAAAATGACTAACTAGTTGTCTGAAAAAAATTTAAGTTGCTTGAATATTCTTAACTATTCTAAAAAAAAAAATCCTGAATTAACATAGTTTTTCAAGTCACAGATTATATCTAAAAGAGATATTAATCACTGCACTAAAGAGTAATTCTATTCAAATACATAATACACTATATAATAATATTAATTCCAAAATGGTGGAAGAAAAAGTTGTCATATGCAAAAAGAGAGAAAATAATTATAATAATATGGTATACCATAATTATCATTTCCAACTACTTGCAGAATGAAGGTTTCCTAAGTTTAATTCAGTTTTTTCCAATCCATAATTTCTCCATATCTCACCAGCAAAGTTCCTTATTTCATGCATCTATTTCATATGTGATTTTTTCCTAGCTTTTTTATCATTTCTTGAAATCTAGTTTAAAACTTCAATTGTTTGCCTATGGTCTTTTTTTTAATCAATAAGTTTCTAAATTGCTCCATTTCAGTGTTCTCTCAGCCAGATATTTTGTTTTTGATATCTTCTTGTTACACCTAATATATATCTCTCAATACTTTACTGAGTAGTTTGAAGTTTCTACATTGCTCTTTTAATGTGTCCAGCTATCAGATCCATATGTAAGAGCACACCTCTATTAAAAATCAAAATTAAACTATATTTTGATTAATAAACATTAAAAATATTACATTGTTATGTATTATTAAAAATGAGAGTTTTTAATTCATTCTCTATGAATTCATTATTTTACAAAGATATATAATAGCCAAATTCTGAATTGTAAATTGTGGCAACCTAAGGTTTATAGGATTGGGTTCAGGAGAATTCCTTTCATCAGCTATGTCAAGCTCTATTGTCAATAAACATGAATCAGAATAGACAAGAATCTTATTTTTATTAAGCAGAATTAACTTTCTCTATTTTACAATGTAAAAGATAAAATATACACTGCTATAAAATATGATACACATTATAAGCTAATACATATATTTTTAGCAATATTCTGGATAAACAGAGCTTAAAATCAGTTTCAGTTTTTTTACAAAATCTTATCCATTAAATCCATACTAAAATAGATATATATTTATAAAATTAATCATGCATTGCCTTTTATCTAATTCAGAGATACTTAACCTTTTTCTTTCCTGGGCCACTTATATTTGTGTGCTACAGCAAGCGGCCGCAGCAACCAATTGGTGTCACATAAAAAAAATATCTGACTTCTTAATTCATGCATGCCACAGCTTGTGGATCATTTTACTATATTTTAGAATTAACATAATGCAAACACTTTTATTTGATATAAACATTTATTTAAATATCAGTGTGATTTTTTATATTGAGGTAAACTTTTAACAATTTTAGATAAATTTAGTTTATATGTGCTACATGCTACTTTTAATATATCATCAAGATGTAAATCAGTAAGTCTGTTTCTATGCATATTCTTCACATATTTCATTTTCGAATAAGGATGATTCACAAAGATATATTGATGCAAACAACGTGAGCAACATTTGTGCACACTTTTTGACAGTTTTATATTTTTCAGGCACTAATTTCCAAAATTCCATATACTCCTTTCCCTCCCTTTTCTCTTTAAAAATGGTTTCCAAATTTGTGTCATTTTTAAATTCAACAAATTCGTTAAATAGCTTAACATAATCTAAAAGACACCACCATCCATCACTGTCAAGCTCATTATAAGTTTTATTGTTTTCTTGTAAAAATGAAATAATTTCATGATGTAATAAAAAAAAGCAATTCAAAACTTTACCTCTGCTTAGCCATCACCCCGAAGTATGCAAAAGTACATCACCATAATTACTATTTATTTCTTCCAAAAGATTTTTAAATTTTCTGTGGTTTAATTCTCGGGCTCGAATATAATTCACAATGTTTATGACAGTTTTTATTACAGCATCTACTTCTTTAATGGATATATGTGCCCTCAAGTTTTCTTGGTGAATTAAACGATGAAATGATAAAAGATTTGTTAGATTATATTTCTTTTTTAATAGGAAAACAAATCCCTTTTTGGATCCAATCATTGAAGGACATCCATCAGTACACACATAAACCGATTTTTTTTATTTCAATATTCTTCTCCAGAAAAGTACAAATACTATTGAGAAAATCACTACTTCTAGTTTGATTCTTCATAGGAAGAAATTTCAAAAAATCTTCACAAATTGAATTTGGTTCTGACAAAAATAGCACATTGTGATGTTGCTGAAATGTCAGTACTAGAATCAACAGCCAAACTAAAATATTTGCAGTTTTTCAAATCTTCTATTATATTATCAAAAATATGTTTTGCAATATCTTCAATATGTCTAATGCAGGTAGAATCTGACTGTTGTAATTTCTTAATTTGTAATAATATTTCACTTTTATTATTAAATTTATCAAATAATATATTTGAAGCATTTAGAAAACATTCTTTCACAACTTCAGCATCTACTGTAAATGGTTTAATATTTTTGCCAAGTATATAACAAATTTCATATGATGTTCGTGTCACCACTGCTTCTTGTGAGATTGCCACTGACATAACATTTTGTTGCTGTTGCAATGATTTCTTGAAGAAAGCTAATTTTTCACTTCTTATTAAAGATCCATGAGCAAAAGTGTCATTAAACAATTTTTGTTTCATGGTGTAACGACGATCAATGTTATATTTTTTTAATGTGACACTTTCTCGACAAATCAAACACGTTGCTGAACCTTTGTTATTCAACACAACAAAATATTCCTCTTCCCAGTTGTCTGGAAACATTCTATTTTCATCTGATAATTTTCGTTTGTTGCTTGAAGACATCATTATGATGTTTAAATTATAGTTTGATATAAAATACTACGCGTCTATGTGTATACTAATTCACATATAAAAGTAAAATGTTTCACTTTGCTTTCAAAAACACGGACTATTGATTGAATTAAAATTTCAAACTTCTGATTGGTCAACTATACAATCCGCAGTAAATATATTTGTCTTTTTACAATTATATTTGTTTTAGTTTAGTAGAAAAGTTTTTAAAAAATAAATTTCTATTTATAATTGATGATAATAATCTGATACTGTCAAATTATAATAAATGCTTACCATCCAATTATAAATTTCAGAAGTAATTCATTGAATTCCTTATCAATATGTTTTAGTATAAAAGTAAATTTTTTGACTAAATTCTGAGAAACAAACAAGTGGGGTAAAAAAAAAAAAAAACTTAGTAAATTATGTTTTCATTTTCAAATTCAAAATATAGAAATACAGCTGTCGAAGTCATGTATTGGCGTTCCCTTGCGGAGAAAAACAATCAATCAGAAGCTTGAAAAGATGGATTTACGTCATTATTATACTATTAAATTTAAATATTTATTGATTTTTTCCTTGCAAAAAAAATACTGAAGGTGCTAAAATCAGAGAAAAAATGCTAAAGATAGTGGATTGAGAGCGAGTACAAGTTATATACGAAGATACTCTGGCATTTCTAGTACAGATTTGGCAGGTTCTTCAGATCTGTGAAATTAAAAAAAAAACATAACATTATTAGTGCGTCAATTAAAAATATCAATCGCGCATGGTAATTCGTTAATTAAGGGTGTTATTACATCTGTTGACTATCAGTCTATTGCTGGGCCACACGTAAAAGCAAAAGCCACAGGTTGAGTATTGCTGATCTAATTAATAAGCATATATACAAATATATATCAAATAAATATGCATATAACATAATGAATTATTTTATCATTATATTATAGAACTTTACTTTCTAATATTATTGTAAATGCCATTTAAACACTTTTTATTAGCTCAATATTTAACTAAAATATAAGATATTATATATAGTTGACAATTCAAAAATTATTTTCTTATATAATAATTAATATCTTATTACAAAATGAGCATTTTAGATGGTGCTTCAATGTTTTTGCATGGGCAGATTATGGAAAAACTTGGAATGGGGAATAGAAAGGGAAGGTAAAGTCGCTAACAGTTTTCTCTGGACATAGTTGCTGAGAGATTCCTGACTCCGTATAAGGAGAAGTCACAGTGCATCATATCACATCATCATCTATGATGAATGAGTGTAATAAGGAAATGATGCAATGAATGCAGTTATTATTGATGAATATGGTGGAATATTACTGGCTGAATAATCAAGCAGATGCACATAATATTTAAGTAATTATTTTACTGCCTATATAATTTTAGCAATGTATCAATAAAATAAGAGAAATAATTAGCATAAGCAGCAAAGAAAATTGTTTATGTTTTTAATATGCATAATATTTTTATTGTAGAAAATTTCATTATAATTTTCAGTAGAGAAAGATTACTTATGCTATGTATTAGATATAAATGTTAAATAAATAAAGTAAAAATTTTACATTTTATTTTAGATTTTGTATCACATTTTTCTAGAACCAATTATGTTTATATCCTTTATATCCTACTGTATTCATATATTTTTAAAAGCTCTTAAAAAGAACTGATTCATCATAAGAACTAAGCTAAAATGTTTTCTTGTTTTTTTCTCACAGGAAGATATAGCTTTTGTTGGCAATAAATAAAAATATTTTTAATTAGATACCCCATGTCTATTTCATATTTTATTTATTATTTCAGACTTTTATGGCATATATCCCATAGAATATATGTATATACAATGGGACTTACAAGTTTCCAACTTTCTGCAAATACAACTTTGACATTACCTATTTTAAATAAACATATTAATTATTATTATTAATCATTTATTAGAGCTAGCCCAGACATCAACTTCAAACCTACTTAAAGATTAATAAATCTGTTTTGCTTTTTATTAAATGAAGCATTAACGCATGAAATGATGAATTCAATTGCATCTCTCTTTTTCAAATGTTTTTATTTTAGAATGTGTGAAATGGAAGTTTTTGTATATCTAAAAAAGATACTACACATGAAAAATAGAAATGAAGTTGGAATAGCTATTTCATGTATTTCTGTTTAATTAAAGAAAATAGATATATAAATCATTATCTGAAATGTAAAGTTTATATCTGAATTAGAATAATCTCTAAGTTAATAAATCATTGGTAATAATCTTTTATGTATTTACCTGAAGTAGATGATGTCAAAGTTATAAGTCCTAAAAGTTTGACAATTATAAATCAAAATATTATAACTGAAACACAGGCTTATTCTATATCTGTGTCTATATATGTAATATATAGAGTATATGAGCACAGACTTTCACCCGACCCACCACTCTCTACACTATCTCATAACACTGATACACTTGAACACATATATGTTGAAAAGATAAACAATCACTAATATACGTATTTCATGAACAAATGATGAAAACGTGTAAAAGATTGTGAGCTGAGACAATTGAAAAGTGCTTATTCAGCATAAATGGAAGTGGATTTTGTCTTTTTCAGATGTCATTTTTAGAAAATATGTGAAGGAATGGAATTTTTAAATATTCCTAAAATAGAATATATATATAGTTTATGTTTATATACATTTTAACAATTAGTTGAAAATTTCTAAGTAAAGTTAATAAAATTTTAATCAGAAGATTTTTCCTTAAACAATTCAACTTAACTGCCAAAATATGCATTGATAATTTCTTATTTGGAAGGTAAAGATTCTAAAAGTAATACAGTAATTTGATATAGCTTCATTAGATGCTAAGTCTGTGGTTTACATATACGCATATATATATATTTGTGCACACATTTAATTTTTTGTACTCATCTTTATGGTATATGTAGATACTTGTATACATATAATCAAGGATTTTATATGTTTGTAAACACACATATATGTGTGTATGCACATGCTAAAACTTTTTTTTTTAAAAAAAAAAAAAGTTTTCTATAATCCTGCATTTTTATATTTTAAATAAAAAATCTCAAACAAAAGGAGAATATAGGTTTTTAAAACTCTATTAAGATTCCATTATAACTTGAAAGCAAAAAAAGTCTTGAACTTATCTCCTACTCTTTAAAGTTTGATTTTTTTATGTACAAAAAAAGGAATATATTTGTCTCCTATATTAAACAGCGTACTTATTTTAAAATATGTATATACTTTTGACCTCTGCAAAATAGCTAGAGGATATATATAAAAAAACTATAAAAGATTTTTTTTACATACATGTCATGATAAAAGAATATCAAAAATTAATTTAAAAAAAGGGAGTATCTGGTATTTTATGAAAGCTAAGCACAACAAACTGCTCCTACTATAAAGAAAATTTTGAGTTCAAATTTCAAAATAAATAAATTATATTTTATTTTATGCTAAGTGCTATACATTTTTATATGTGTTCACTGTTTAAAGGCAGGTAAATTATTAGGCAATATGGTACTATATGCAAATAATAAAACTTGATTGTCATTGCCACAGTTTGTTCTAACAACTCAATACTTACAGCTGTATCATTAACTGATGTGTATGTACTGAAAAATAATATTTTCCAATTATAAATAATTGAAATAAATTAAAATAATGACAAAATATTTTATATTTATTTACAGTAAAAATGTATTACATTAATTATAAGAATTTGCCATTCTTTATGATTGATGAGATTATAAATGCATAGTTGTTGCCAATAACAACTAGTGGTTTGGGGAATACCTTGACTTATTTTAACAAACCCACCACTTCCATCCATGTCAGTTTTATAAAATATCTAATACTATTGCCACCATCAGCTTCCCTCTTGACTATTTGGGATGACTGACTGAGTTTTTCAAATGATGTGCAACATACATTACTGTTGGAATAATTCCAGACCAGTAAATTACTGTTCTAAAGATGATTCAGCAAAAACTGGTTCTCTCTCAAATGGACCTCAGATTTAAATCCAACTTCCCTACCTTATATGAGTAATCATATTAGTTATTTGACTGTCCTGATTCTACTATTGAGTATTTGTTCACTGTATTGCTGTTTCATTGATAATCCATATTTGAATTTGATGTAGAGTGCTCTACAGTTTGGACAAGTCTATTGTTGAAGGTAAACATTAAATCTGATAAGCCTTTTACATCTTTAAGGTGCATTTACAAAAAGTTTTTAATATATATATATATCGCAATGAATAGAAGATTCTGAGATAAATAAAATAGAATTACTAATGTATCTGTTTTCAATAAGCAGATATCTTTGTGGAAATGGCTCTCTAATTGTTTGATCTAAAAATTAACAGTCATAAAGCTTAGCATTTTAAATGATTCACATTAATAACTCTTTTATATAACCTGGAAATAAGTCAAAGGATTAAATAATTGTATGAGAAAAACATTTCTACTGAGCTACATATATGTATTGTGGTTTTTGATTTGTTATAAAAATGATTTAATTGATTTGAATTATGAATTTAAAAAAAATTGAATATCTTAGCTAAATATAACCATTTTTATTTATTGATTATATCTCTCTTCTTAGACTGAAATTTATACAAAAATTTATTTTCTCTTATCCTAACAGTTTTTATTATAAAGATAAGATAATTTTTCCTGTAATTTTTTAGTGACAAAAAATTATGCTAGCAATTGTTAATTATAGTCTTATCACATGGTTTCAAACTGCACAGCTCTCTTATACAATGTAGATCATTTTATAAATAGGCAGATTGTTATTACAGTCAGTGGTAGCATTTAATAATAATAAATAATGGAAATAATAGTTCAACACTGCGGAACTTTTTATCATTATCATATTTGTGAATGTGCCTTTGAGAAAATTAAAAAAACAAAAAACAAATGATAAATAGTTTTCTTCAAAAATACCATTTTATATTACACCAGATGTCAGATGAATATAAAACTAATTGTCATCATTACGACCATTTTGTCAGTTTAATTCTTATATATTTTTAAAATTTTATGCTTAGTCTGTCTAGAAAGTTTATATATATTATGTAAATTTTTGTTTCAATCAGGGTAATATGAATTTTCTTTTTTGATATCTTTTTTTGAATTGTTTTAATACACACTTATACCACTTTATTTAGGGATTACTTTTTGACAGATAGAGACAAATTTTACAGTATAAGTCAGGTTATTATTTTTATTTTTTTCAAAATAACTATTACATAAACAAAAGCAAAAATTTGATAACTAAATTATTTGTCATTTCTTCATAGTCTACTCGAAAATCAACTAATTAAAAGAAAAAGTTTAAAATGTAAGAATTTTAAAGTAACTTCTTTTTATAGTGTGATTGTAAGGAAATCCTAGTCTCTTTTTGGAAAAAAAAACAACACAAAATATTAAAAAAAAAAATACAATAAAAGCTAATTATATAATATTTTCATCGTTATTGATAAACGATAAGATGCAGCTATTAAATTATTTCATGCTTTCAGTCTTGAAAAACTGATTTAAAAACATATATATCATATCATGAACATCTTTGGAAAAAAAACTGCTCCTCCAACATATTTTTATTCAACTGTTTAACTGAAAAATCTGTCAGGGAAGAGTTTTATATAAATCGCATTAACCATGCTCATCTAAAAGTTAGAACAGCATTACGATAATAAATTTAAAAGAGATTAAAAAAATACAAGATATCCGATATTTCTGATCATGATACATGGGTAGCATCTTCTAGATCTGATCTTTTCAAGTAAAAAAAAAAATCTTTAAAGAAATGACTGCATAAAAATAAATTTCAAAATAGTCTTATATAATACTTCAACTATTTAGGTTAAGCTTAGATTAAAACAATCTTTTCTAAGTTCATAGTTTCATTGGTTTCTAATGATTTTTTATTGGTTTGTAAGTCTATGACAAGTGAATACTAACCAAGCAAAATTTTTATATAATATTTTATCATTGTAAAAATTTAATAAAAACTAATTCAAAACCTGATTCTTATCACTGTGAAAGAATATTGGAAGGTTTTCATTCTGAAATGGGTTTGATTTTAAAAAATTCAACTATATATTTATTTAAAATATTTCAATTTTCAATACAGTTGCAAAATTCTTTTGTTACCATGAAGATTAAAAGAACTTGTTTTAAAAATTTACTAACACATGTTTTATTTTCTCATTATAAACTTCCTGTATTTTCAATGGATCATGTGCTTTTTAAAATAATAAATATTAATTTTTATATCTATAGTTTACAAATACATTATATATTAAATTGTTTTATTTATTTGATTTATGACAGCTGATAGTCATAAACCTTATGACTACTTAAAGGCTTTTAAATTCTGCTTCTAAAGCAGAAAAGCATAGTAACCAAGGATGATCCTGGATGTATTGATGACATTTCAGTAAATCTAGGAAGATTTTATCTAACAAGATTTGTATTTGGATCTGGGAAAAAGATTGTTTTGGAATTTCACACACACACAAAAAAAACTTATACTTCTTCAATTACTTGAAATTTTTTTGATTGAAACATTATTAAATTTATAATAAATCTGATCAATTTATTAACATTCAATATATTTTTTATATGTTATTGAAATAGAAGATCATACAAAGAATTAGACCTGAGTATGCCAGTAAAATTATTAATATTTCAGTCAGCTACATCTTATTATATATTTGTTAAGTTTATTTATTTGATATAACTACACCATGATTAGCTGTAGTAATAGTTTTTACTTAATTATATGGCAGATTGATCATTGATTTGAACTTGGTTCTGATACTCTCATTTAAATATTTTGATGAGTAGTACTCATATTATGCTACACTATTGTGTATTGCTACATTGTTATGTAATGAGTATGAAGGAAATTATTAGAGTGATGATAACTTAATGTTTTGTTACAATATATTATTAAACTGTATTTGAAAGAATTTCTCTTCAAATAAATAAATTCCTCAAATAATAATCAAAGGCACATTGATTAATTTTGAAAACCAATTAGTAAATTGTGTGTGTAAAAGTTTAATATAAACACATACCCCTCTCCAATAAGTAATAGAATATTCTAGTTCTAAAGAAATAATCCCAATCAGTCCTAGCCAGTTGTTTCAAAAAATTATTTCAGATTCAATCTTTGATAAATTAAGAACGTAAGTTAGGCTATGATCCAAGCTTTTTCTAATTAGTATAGGGTAAGTTTATGTATCCATGAAGCTTATTCTGTTCATGTACAAAGAGATATTCAGTTTACAAATTATTTCCATGTTATTTAGATGAAAAGCTGAACATACTCTTTGAACGATTAAAACAACAGTCTTATCATTGAAAAAGATTTCTAAACTTTTCATATGTTTATTATGAGTGCATTTTATTTGGTAAAAGAATTCATTTTGTAAAATACAGGCAATGCCATTATAATACTTTTTGCATTTTGTTTCAGGAAGATCACTGGTGAATATTTTAAAATATGTGAGAAGCCTAAATTTTAAGAAAAGCAATTCTGTAAAAATTTTATAATTGCTGTAATTATCATTTAAAGATACTTTTTTTTTTTTTTGTAAGATAATATTTTATTATGTAAGTTAAAATTTCTTCAAAAAAGATTTGCATTAAAACAAAAATGGAAACAGTCTTTATTTTGAACATCATTTTCAATATGAATAGATAAAGATAAAATTTGTTCACATCAGTACTGGCCTGGCCTAAATTTAACCAGTTTTAATGATTTTTAATTATTGGCATAGCTAAACCTAAGATCATTTTTTTTATTTATTTAATAAGAAATAATTAATTCGATTTGGGCAATATTTTTTTGAATCATTGTTAAATCTATCAGATTTTAAGACTACCATACTTTTTATTTTTATACAAATTTTTGGCATAATTTCTGTGAGAATAATTCTTTGGCTTTTTGTTCTAAATTTAAAACAACCAATGGCAAGTATTCATTTATTAATATCTACTATATTTATTGGATTTAAATTAGAGAAACATTGTGAAAGAAAAGCATGCTCTAATAATGATTTTTCTGGTTATGTTAATCTTGAACTTTAGTAGCTTAATATAGAAGCATGCAGATCTTATTGTCTAGATTAATGATAACTCTTTTAGAGAGTTTTTACATTTACCAAACCTGCTTAAAAGGGACTAGATCTTCTTTTTTTTTAGTTTATAAATAATTTTATAAATTTGTCGGCAGTTATGATTTTTGAAATATAAATTAATTATAAATAGTACTGTTGGATACAGTCCAATTTGAAATAATTGTTTTCAGTATCTTGAATAGAAAAACTCATTAGCAGATTTTGCTATGAAATTTCTAAATCTATAATAATAAAAAGAGATTGATAGGATTATATTAATATTTAAATCATCTAGAATATTGAATTCAGTCACCTGTTTCTTAAATTTTAATTTGGAATTTTTATTATGATAGTCATTTGAAAGTGTGGAAATATCTTAAAACATTGGCAGTACCAAAACATTTCACCTATCTTATTAAAAGTTTTTATGATTATTAAATAGCCAAAATAAATAGAATTTTATATTAAAATAATTTTATCAGGATTATATTTTTCATTACATTTTGTATAATAAACATATTCTTTAGAGTACTAATTTGGAAACAGTTAAAGCTAATCTTAGTATAAGTAGAGAAAAAAACCAACAATTTATAAATGAATGCCATTATCTTAATAACTGAAAGTAGTTAATGCATCATTTATTTATAGAAACCAAACTGTTGAACTATTAATGATGTGTCCAGTGTTGTTCACAAATTTTAGTTTATAGTTCAACAATAATTTATGAAATTATCACATGGTTTTAAAACATTTTTAAATATTTTTATAATATTTGTTCTATAAGAGAACTTATTTTTTTATTATGTTTTTTCGACTAGTAATGTATAGGAATAAATGGTTCCATTTAATTTACTAAATTGTTATTTTTATTGTTTTCATCTTCCACTGTAGTATTCAATCACATAACTATTTTTTTGCTCAGCAGGCAGTTCTTACTGCTGAGTCCAATTACTCAAAATTCACTTTTTGACCAATTTATTTTTCATAATTTATCAGTCCTTTTTATTTTTGTTTCACATTTTATATTTCACTATAATACTCTTTTAATTCTTTTTTTTAGTGTCTTAGGAAGGCTCAACATCAAATATGCTTTAAGTTTGTATTGAATATTTTCAATGTTTTCTCTGAATAGAAATTAGCTAAACCAAAAAAGATTGATTAACTTAGAGTTAATAGTTAGTGATTTCCAATCAAAAATGAATGAGGGAGAGGATCTATCTATCATTTTGTATTTATGCTCATCTGATAAACAAATAAATAAATGGTTCTATTTAAGACATGTCAAATCCCCTTTTTAAAAATTTCTTATACAATCTTTCTTTATTCTCTCACTTTAATATTTCTATATTTTTAACCCTTATTTGCTCTTTTCAATTTTTCTACAAACTCAGAAATCGTTTGATCATTTTTTACATCTTTTTCTTTCAAGTATTATGTTTTTAAATTATCTATATTCTGTGCAAACTGATACTGAAACTTCATATCACTTTTTTTTTTTAATTATTCAAGTATCATTAAAACTACAAAGCACTTTTGAAATCTTTTAATAAACAAATGATCGAATTGCTGAGAGGGGAGTTCATGTGATGTTTGAGAAACTAGAAGTTACAGATAGAGTATCCATTCAGGAACTTTTAGCTCTTGAGTCTATCACCTTACCAATGTGCTAAATTGTATAGGATATTTTAATTATTATTTCAGATATGATAAAGAAAAATATATTTATTTTTTAATATCTTTTTATTTAGATGACTATTTTCAAATTTTGCTACAGGTAAGTATTTAAAATAAGAATAATTGTGAAACAATTAAGTTAATGCATGAAGCTTATTAGTATGAAGAATACTCATTATTTTTAATAAATAAATATGAGTAGCATGAATATTAACTCCATTTGTTTTTTATGACCCCCTTTGAAAAGTATTGCAGTTGTAAAGTGGCAGCTGCTAATATTAAAGGTTCAGGAATTGATTCCCATCTGAAAAAAAATCAGTATATATCAGTTTAGTCACTTGAGTGAAAATTTGTGCTCAAGTATACTATGACTTCCCAAATATATGCATGTAACATTTCAAATATGCGTTTGGATAATAAGAAATATCCAGCTATTAAGAAATTAATTTGTATATTTCATAGTTAAGCATCAAATTCGAAGTATGAATGTATAATATTAAATATTACGAAAAATACTTATGTATGAGAGAAAGAGAGAGAAAGATAAGAAAACAATGTATTAGTCATCACAGTTTTCTACTATGTTTATAACTTAGTATTCAAATCTAGGCTGAATAAGGTTTTTTTTTTTATCAAGTTCTAGACAAATTTTAAATTATTTATTTTTTAAATAGCTGATCCATAATCTTTTTTTCTAATCTATTTAGCTATCTAAATAGTGGTCCAGAAAATTGATTTATTCTTAACTAGAAAATGAAGTAAGGATGAAAAAATGCTTAAACCATCACAAGGCCTTTTATAAGATTGTTGAATAATGCATTTTCTTTTATTATTGCTTGAAGGATATTAAAAAGATTTTTTCCTACATTAGATTATAAAAGTGATTTTAGAACAGGATAATAAATATTGAGAGCTGTCTGTTTTCATCATCTTTTGTCCTGGATAGGTCATGTTGCTATGATTCATCATCTAAATAATTTTTCTTAAAAAAGAGAAACGTGAATGCATTTGAACTCAATACTGTATAATTTTCAGAAAAAATAGTTAAAGACTCATGTCCTGATCAATATTATTATTGTAGCTTTAGTGGCTAGTTGACTGACAAATATTCTAAATTTACAAATCCATCTATGTATTATCCCTATATCTTGAAATTATTAAAAATCAAGGTGTGAAAATAATTATTCTACAAAATTAGTCTGAAGATTATCAAAGTTTTGATATCTTTAAAATATGAAATTAAAATTTCTAGTATTTTATGATCTTAATTAGAATTATTTAATATCAAGCTGTTATGCCATATGCTTATAACTCAATATTAAAATCTAGATTTTTTTTTTAGATATTTGAAAGCTGTCTAGTGAGCTTAGAATATTTTTTATATAACAGGCTTATAGATAGATATATAGTCAGATGTCTTTAGTTAAAAACAAGAAGAAAAAAGTACAAAAAAAAAAAAACAGCTAATAGCAGTAGGTCATAATTAATAAAATAGCTTTTTATCTATTGATCCTCTGTAATGAAGAGTTAACTTTTTTATCTATGTCTTGCATTGGTGGCCGAGAGATCAGCGCAACTGCTTTGCACTTGCAGGCAGTTGCCCAGGTTGTGGGTTCGTGTCCCGGCCAATGCTATGACACTTAAAAAAAAAACATTTTTATCTATTGTAATGAGTCTTCTATTTTTAATTAATAATTGAAAAAACATAGTATAATGTGCTTGAGCCTAATAATTTTTATTGTTTTTACATTTTTCATTATTTGCCTTGGACGGTTGAAGAGTTGGAGTGTGGAGTGCATTGAAGCCTGTCCATTAAAGTAGGAGGATTTGCTATCTTAATATATATCTGAGCACTTGTAGCATATATGTGTAGAGATGGTAATCTGGACCAACTGATGATTGCTGGTTTAGCATGGAATACGTATATTGGTGATTATTTATCTTTTTGACATATGTGTGTTCAGGTGTATCAGTGTTATGAGATAGTGTGAAGAGTGGTGGGTCATGTGAAAGTCTGTGCTCATACCCTGTCTATTACATATATAGACACAGGTATATATAAGCCTGTGTATTTCATCTATTGCCTTTTTTTTTTGAAATTAGATTTTTCAACATCCACTTCAGTTGTTTGTTTGAAATATATTCTTTTTTTTTTCTAATCTTGTAAATCTAAAAAAACATTTTAAACATCTCAAGATAAGATTAAAGGAATTTTCTAGTTTATCTGATTATATTTTATATTATTCAATTTTATCACAAGAAAGGCTTAGAAAAATTATCTTGATTGTTTTGTTTGTTTTTTAAAGAAAAAAAAAGATCAGTTGTTAATCATAAATTACAAATTTGAGATTTTTTTTTCCAGATTAAGAATAATTAAACAATACACTTTTTATTTTTCAAGCTTATTAAGTTTTCATTTTTCTCTTTTTTAGGCAAAAATAAACTAAATTTAAAACCAAGATAAAAATATCAATTAGGCTTATTAATTTAAATAATTATTTGGAAGGTACCTTAGTATTAAAGATGCAACACAGAGCATGTATTAGATCTACTGTGCCTGTTAACATTCGCATCAATCTGCTGATAACTTTGTGATCTTGTGATCTGACCAAAATAATGTGTACACAGATCTTGTACATGGGATTGTGGCAAAAATTACAAAGGTATCAGGAGGTTGATATGAATGTGAACAGGCATGGTAGGCCTAATACATGCTCCATGTTGCAGGATTAAAAATAAGTAAAAAAATTGTAAAACATAATAAATATATAGATCATTTTCAATAACAAATGCATTCAAATATCTACAACTTTCAACATTAACAAGTTTCAAAAGAAAAAAATGACTTTCATAAATATGTATGACTTTCAACACTAACAACTTTTAAGAAGATTTAAAATAAAATGTGATTTACAATATTACAATAATAATTTCATTAATCAAAAAATAATTAGTTTAAATATATACCAAACAAACAGTAAATGATTTTGATTTTTAAGTAATTTGGATAAAAATATATTAACTATATTCCTATGATACTTACCATGTAATATATAACAGGAATTTACATGTTAAAAACAAAGTTTTCACATATACAGAAAATGGAGATCTACAGTAAAAATTTTCACTCTGAAAATGTACCACATAATTGCAAAGTATACTGGGATTTTCAGACAAGTGCTAATAAAAGTTTTTTTTATATATATATAAAGAAATTAAACCAAAATTTAAAAAATAAAATACATATTAATTATTAGACTTTTATTATATTTTTATTTATCCTGGCTCTTGTCAGAAAGAAATCTAGACAATAACTGAAAATGTTGAAGTATTACAAAAAAAAATTGTGTATACTCACAGGGATTATTTTCTTTCAATTTGACATCATCATGGCATTACACATTTATTGTGGACATGAAAAGGCCTCCTACTTCCCCTACATTGCAGCTTTAATACTAAAGTACCAAATTTTATTTTAAAATTTGTCAATATATTAATTCACTTATTTTAATACAAATTATTTTTTAAAAAGTGTTATTCAAGATTAAATAACATGTTTTTTTTTTAAATTGTAATTTATATTAATATAATAAAGTCTGAATTATACCCTCATAATTTTATCCAGATATTAAACATTTCCAAATTATAGGGAACTGGATTAATAAAATCCTACATACAACGGGGTGCCAAATGTAACCAGAAATTTATAATAAATTTTTTTTATTAAATGTTATAAATTTAAACTCTTTCAAATTACTATCCATTTGATGCAATACACCAGTTTAAACATGTTTTTCATTTTTCAAAGTAATCCAAAAATACTTGCAAAATGATGCCTTTTTATATTTGTGGCATTTTTTTTTCATCACTTCTAAATCCACAAAAAAAAAAAAAGAAATATTTTTTTATTTGAGAAATTAAAAAAAAATTCACAAAATGAAATCAAGATAAATATAGCTGATAGATAAGCTGTCATGCTGAATATAATTAAGTGTTTCACACTTGAAGCTTTAAGAGATGATTCTTTGTCAGGGTGAAGCTTATACTCTTCTCTTTGCCACTAAATGGGATATTTACATTTTACCCTATCACATTAATATTTCAGAACTTGTAAGACAAAATGTCTGACCATTACAAAAATAAATCTGAGAGAAAAATATTGTTTGCATCAAAAAAAAAAATCAGAGTTGTTTTGACTTTGGAACACATAATAAGATAATATAGTAAAAAGCAACTCCCTATTCTAATGTGAATTTAACATTTCAATTAAATCACTCATAAACTTGTGTTTTTATGAGACTATCATGCTTATAATCTGTTTCAAGCATTACAATTGTTTTCCCTGCAGTTTTCTGTAAACAAAAACAGAATTTCACATTGTTCGAGCTTTTTAGTCATTCTAAAAATTACCAAATATGTGAAACACACTTTACAAAAAAACAAAATGCTATATGGCACCACAATTTCACACAATGATGATGATGTCATTGGGTAAATTAAGGTAAAAGGGTTCTGCAAGAAGTATGTAACTGTAGAAGCATATACTACAATAGGCATGCAAACCAGATAATGATTCTGGTTATTTTTGAGTACCCCCTATCTAACAGAAAAAGCAAAACCATGTGAGATTGATTTTTCAGGACATGTCTATATGAAAGGGGGTTGGGGGTTGGCCTATTATTCAATAACAAAAAGTAATGCCTTTTAAACAGTTTATTTTTATTTGCACACTTATTTAAAAATCACTAGTTGAATAGCATATAGTTGTCATATCTAAGGCTTTAACATGATTCAAACTCACAATTAAATGTCATAGTTTTTGTTGTGAACTTGTCTTAAGTTTATTCTCAATAATGTAAATTATTCAACCTAGAGCTCTAAAATGGATTAAGAATATAATTTGGCTAACTAATGAAACAACAATAAACATAAACAAAAAGCTAAAAATACAAAATGGCCAATTAAATAATTCCAATTGTTTATCATAAGATAGGAGAGCTGACTATTTGAGCAAGAAAGAGGTATCACTGTGTCACATTTAGAACAGTAATTCACTGATTTGAAATTATTCTGACAGTACTGCATATTGCCCACTATTTTCAGAACTCAATCAAGCACATTGAAGATTGGGGTAGGGAGATGCTAGATGCAAATAATATTGGATCTTTTATTAGTAAAGCCAACATAACTGAATGTGTTCGTTTCATTAGAATGAATCATGGCATTTCTCTAACCCACTGGTTGTTACTGATATCAACTTTATAAATATATCATCTAGTCAATCATAATATATTTCCAAACTCTTATAACTATTGCAAAAATATTACTGCTATAAATAGATGCATTAAATGTTTTGACATTAATTTATTTGTATTTCAGATTTTTATTAGTTTGAAATCATTATTTTCCAGCAGCAAAATATAAATACACAATACAAGCAGTTTTTTATAATAAGCTGCTTAGTAATTTTTTTTTGTTTTCTTATTTAAAGTGCTATTTTTGATTTTACCATATTTTTACCTTAAAATGCTTTTTTCCCCATGTTGATCAATTTTATTTAAGATTATTTATTCATATTGTTTGATTATGGTGGTCTTCAGTTCTTATTTTTGAAATATTCAATTTTTTAATTTTTATTTTTTATTTTTTATCTTCCAACTAAAATGAATCCAATTTTTATTTTTACAGCATTTAATCTCTTTTGAATAATAAGTTATTTTTGTGTGAGGTGTTTCCAACAGCATAAAATATAATAGTGTTCATTGTAAGATCATTATTATAATTGTTTATGTATATTTCTCATCTAACAAAAAAACACCACTTACTAAATTGTGTAAAAAATAACTTAATTCTTTATAAAGAAATATTTCTTTTTTCATGTGTCAAAGCATCGGTCGGGAAGCAAACCGCAAACCCGGGACAACTGCTTGTAAGGCTGCTATGCTGACCAATCGACCACCAAAGCTTGACAGAAATATTTATTATCGATAAATTAATATGACTGCTTTTGTAGCATCATTAATTGCAAATTTAAAATGTTATATATATATTTTTTTCATACATTGCAATTGCTTTACCCATGGGATTGGGAATAGCTTATAATCTGTTCACTGATGTTCAGTAAACTTACCCATAACAGACTTCCATGAATCCTTGAAAGATGAATTTAATTTTTCCAATCCAATTTTTATTTTCAATATCTTTGCAAATATTGTCATATTATTTTTATTTTATCTTTTCTGAATAACTAACTCTTTGGAATTTTTTTTTTAAAAAAAAAGGAAGAACTTTATCCTTTTTAATTTTACATTATTTTTTTAATTAGCACTCAATCTTTTGACATTTATTTTAATTTACTGATTGTTTATCTTACTTAAACATATCTCAAATTTATCTCAATTTTTTCTTATTTATTAACACTTCCTATAATTTACTATCAATTATATTCAAATCCTCAAATTGCTTTTCTGATGTTAATTTTAAAAACAGTAGGTATGATCTTTTGCTTAAATCTAAGTCATTCAACAACTTGCAATTCTTTTTCACCTTTACTTAGAATTGTCCTGGGAGTAATTTATGATTCTGATACACAGTATGCTATCCACCAGTTTTTAATATAAAAACTGAAGTCTTCTATTGTTCATTCAAAAATATAAACAATTTGATGAGATGTCCATGTGTGTATAATATATAAGTGACACTTTGGTAGCTTAGAAATGCATTATCAATAAAAAGATCACTAAATTCAAAAAATATATTAGTCATTTCTATATTTTATTTTTGCTTTCTAGTTCATATATTCCACTGACATTTCCATTTTTTAACTATGAAATTCCAAGTATGGATATCTTACCTAAAAGTTTTGGCAATTCCTGCAGGCAGCTTATTCTAAAATTTTTCAATTTCAATTTTACTTGCTTGGAATTATTGAAGCATAGACTGGTGTTATAATAATCTTGATTGAATGTTACAAAAAATTATTTTTTTAAAAAAGGTATTTTTTATTTATTTTTACTTTATTAATACTAAATTGAAGCATGTAATTACTGTAATAAAGATAAGTATCTCGTATTGCTCAGAATTTTAAATGAAGAAGTGAGACATGCAATTAAATTTATGAAGGGAAAAGCTCCAGTTAATGATGGAATTATCGATATCTTAAAAGAAGCAGGTGAAGAAATAGAAATTTTTTGGCAAAGTTATATACCAAATATCTAAATGACAAGATATATCATATGATTGGAAAAATGCAGTATTAATATTAATATTTTAAAAAGGTAATAAAGAAAATATTAAAAATTACAGACTAATCAGTGTTTTATCAGTTTTATATAATATTTTTACCAGGATAGTTATAAATCTATAGAGAACTTTGGATTCCAACCAAAAGAACAAACTGGATTTAAAAATGGTTTTAGTACAGTAGATCATATCCAAGTAGTGAGAAAAGTTATAGAAAGGACCAATAAATATGAGTTGCCATTATGCTTTGGATTCATAGATTATGAAAAGGCATTTGATTCTATAAGTACATCTTCAATAATTAAAGCATTGGATTATCAAGATATAGATCCAGGATATTGTCATATTCTGAAGAATATTTGTAAAAATGCAACCAGCAACCATTAGATTACATAATGATACTAGGAAGATTAAAATTGAGAAGTGTGTAAGACAGAGTGACTCCATATCTCCAAAACTTTTTACAGTAGTTCTGCAAGAAGTATTTTGTGGATTAAAATGGGAAGCTAAAGGAATAAAAGTAAATGGAGATTTTTTAAGACATTTAGATTTTGCAGATGATATCGTTGTTTTTGCAAATAATGCTTTAAAGCTTTAGGAAATGTTGCAAGAGTTATCAGATGAAAGTAAGAAAGTAGGACTAAAGGTAAATGTTAAAAAAAGACTAAAGTAATGTTCAATCGATTTGCTCAAAAGATGAAAATAAAAATTGATAATGATAAGTTAGAAGAAGGTAACAACTATAAATACCTTGGTCAGATTATTACTACAGATCAAAACATAACCGATAAAATTAATCATAGAATTAAACTTGGTTGGTGTATTTTTGGTAGAAATAATATCAAAAGAAAATATTCTATGTATTTGAAAAGGAAAATTTTTGATAAATGTTTTACCAATTTTTACTTAGAGATCTGAGACTTGAACACTTGACATAAGAGCAATACAAAGAATTCAGACCACTCAAAGAAGTATGGAGAAATGTATGTTAGGAGCAATAAAAAGAGATTGATAACAATTTGAGACTAAAGCAGAGTTGGGCTGGACATATTACTAGAAGAGATGATAATAGGTGGACAGTTGAAATCTTAAACTGGATTTTAAGAGATTGTAAAAGATCCAGAAAGAGACCATATGTGAGATGGATAGACAAAATAAGAAAATGTGTGGGGGTGATGTGTAGAAGAGAGACTATATATCAAAGAAGATGGATTGAACTTGGAGAGAGTTGGGCTGGACATATTACTAGAAGAGATGATAATAGGTGGACAGTTGAAATCTTAAACTGGATTTTAAGAGATTGTAAAAGATCCAGAAAGAGACCATATGTGAGATGGATGGACAAAATAAGAAAATGTGTGGGGGTGATGTGTAGAAGAGAGACTATAGATCAAAGAAGATGGATTGAACTTGGAGAGACCTTCATCCTTCAGTTGATTAATAATGGTTGATGATGATTTATTGTAATGTTGAATGAGTATACAGAATTTTTTTATTTTACAAAATTTATATTTTTTATTTTAATACCATTATTTTATATTGTATATGTTTTTTTCACTATAATTAATTTTAAATTACTACAATTAGCTTTTAGAGTATCTTTTATTGTTTCTTATTATTAATATTCAACTTCATTAAGTTTGTAATTTGCTGTCAAATAATTATAGAAAAATTTGAGTTATCTTCTTTTTCACTCCTGCTCTAGTCAGAAAGTGGATTTTTCATTCATATCTGATGTGTGCACCACTAAGCCATATGTTCAGTGACTCCATGAAATTAAATTATCAATTAATAATTGTGATTAGAATTATATTCAAATTATCAATGAAATATTTTTATTAGAATTATGTCTTATGACAATCCTTGCAAGGTTCCTAGATGAATAATATTCAAAATGTTTACTGTATTTTAAAATCTTTCAGTCCACTCCACTTTATTTCACTATTTTTTAAGAAGTTAAATATAAAAAAAATCAATTTTAACAAACTTTATTTAGTTCATACCACAATACCATTTCAATGAGATTTTTTGAATCTTAAATTTTTTTTCCTGTTTTAAGAATAGTAACTCTGACTAATATAGTTGTACTGTATAATGCAATATCATTGAAAAATATCTGTTGCTTTTGCTTACTAAAATGTGAATTACTTTTAAACCCAAGGAATTCATCTCTAGCAATGTTGTGTTTTGTCTTATTATTCATGATTTTCAAATAGTATGCACAAGTAGCCTATGATTTCTTTTTCCCACAAAGGTTGAGATAATATTCAGCTATTGTCATGCCACATTTATTACTATATCTATCATCATTTTATGTCACTACTACCCAATATAATTACCAGTAATTAGACATTAAGAAATATATTTTTTTTTGGAAAAAAGGCAAAATAGAAGTAGACTAGTAAAGATTAAAAAAAATACAAATTCTCTTTATAAAAATTGTTGAATGAAGTGAGTTTAATATAGACTTTAATATTAAACAATATTTTAAATATCCAACAAAGCAAGTGATTTTTTAAATAAAGGAATAATTTACCTTTCAACCAATAGTTACTATTTCTTAAAATTATTTGTTCAGACAAAAGAAAAAAATTTCAGCATTTAATTATTAATATTATTCTGAATTATGCCACAGTTTTTTTTTTAATTATCTTTTTATCTTCTTTTTAAAAAAACAAAAAACAAAACAGTTTTAAAACTGTTTTATTTGTTCATCGCACCTATTTAGTATGATATAGCTCCAAATCAGTAAAATAACTTGCACTTTTTATGAAATCCTCAGCAATAAAGTCATTCAGTTATCTTATTTAATATAAAAATTAATACACTATAAAGGCTTAAACCTGCTTATATATGTAATGCATGCAGGATTCAAACTCAAACTTTCACATGACCCTCAACTCTCCATTCCATCTCATACTGCTGACCCACCTGATCACACGTATGTTGAAAAGATAAATAAAACAGGCAAAACTCTCCATACAATAATGCCACTCAGTGCCAACCAGAGTAATCAATGGATGCCAGAAGGCTTGTGCATAAAATCCCTATCTAGTGCCTACTCATCCAATATCCCCAGACTAGTTTCTGGCTTGTGGCCTTCATCAGTGAGAAGCTTTGGATCTGAGAGCACTGCACCTAGATCTTAGTAATGTGTTAGCATAAGAAATAGTGATCATGGGATGTTTAGTGAAAAGATAAATAACCACCAATATACATATTTCATGCTAAACCAGCACCAGTCCAGATTCCCATCTCCACACATATATACAATCAGTGTTTAGCTTTATATTAAGATAGCCAATCTTCATACTTTAATGGAAAGACTTCAAACTACTCCAACCCACAACTCTTCAGCCTTCCATTTCATTGAAAATCTGATGATAGAACGTTCAAAGCCCATGTCCACAGTGGCAAACTAAAGCAATAGTCATAATCCATTGTTATTACTTAGTCATAATATTCTTGATCAATCTTTTTTAATACACAGCACATAAATAATGTTAAATTTATACTGAAAACTTTAAAACAAAATGAATTCTTTCCAACAAATGCGAAAAGTAATATTTTCTCCACTAACCAATCATAAATTTCGAAATGAACTTTGTAAATGGACTATCTAATATTTAAGTTCTAGTAAAAAGTTAATATATAAATCACATATTTGCTTCTCATTTCTCTTAAAATACTTTGATAAAATCCATTTATAATAATAAAAATTTAGTTCTGGGCTGTAGTGCTCTAGCTAGCACTTTGGTATTTGATTGTCATTTATCTGCACTTTTCACCGAGTATAGATAATATGAATAAGTAAAAGTTTATTAATACATATTATAATACACTTGTTTTGTCTGCCCAATCACATTTTATGTTAACAAGTGTTGTTGCTTACAATAAATTATTTGATGTCAACTATAAAATAAAAATTATTGTCTGATGAGGTATAATATAAAATTAAATAAAAAAATATAACACTATTTCAGTACACTTTTTTTCAAAGTTATTAAATTATAAATCATGCACATTTTTTAAAATATTGAAATAATAAGTCATATTTTTTCAAAGTTTTAATGGCATATTATAAGATGTAAAAATTTGAATTCTGCTGAAAAACGTTTCTAAAAAAAAAAAAAATACATCACATTAAGTAATCACTAAGGCATCATTTAACATCCAAACCCTAGAAATAAGATAACTTTTAATTCAGGAACCTTTGAGCATTAGATTATACACTTCATATGGTTTAATTCAATGGTAGAGTAGCAATAAAAATTCGAATATTGATTCTCAGCTGAGCGGCTTAAAAAAACTCAGTTCACATTGACTGAAAGGAACAGCGTAATGCTCAGTCAGGCACTAGGGTATCAGAACATCACATGATCTCTCAAAAATTAATAACAAGATTTTATTTTGTTCTGGGTAGTTTTGTGTAGTATTTTAATAGTTTACTCAAAAACCTAAAGGTTTTTAGGCTGAAATTCACCTCTATCAATTTTGATGCTTTAAAATCACATAATATTTTGAACAATGAATCATTCATTCAGATACTACTATATTGTTTTAAAATACTAAAACAAAAAAAGACTATATTTTTTTAAATGGAAACAATGTTGTTGTTGTTTTGCATAAATAAACAAAAATAAAAAATATATGAAAGAAAAACTTTAACAATACGAATTATTTTAATCTCTTTAGATTAAATTATTAATTAAATTAAAAATACATAGAGAAGTATATGGAAAATATTTATTAAATAAATAAATATTAAATATTCTAGTTTATGTGGTTCTAACCAATAATAATTTATACACAAGTTACTTTTATATATGTATTGAGAAATTTCATGTTTTATCATCTATGTTGAGCCAAAAGTTAAACAATAAAAGACTTTTCTTTATTAAAAAGGGGAGCGAATTTAAATAAAATAATAGTTATAAGTGAATAAATATTAGTTTGAGTTAAAATATAAGAAACAAAATAGAATAAACATAATGTGCATTCTAATTTTCAGTAAATTTATCAATTTTAATAAACTCATGTTTACTTTGAATGAAAGAATGAAAATTCAATATAAAATTCAATGATATTTTTGATTTGCAAGAGGATTATTTTTCTTTATTAGATTTGTAAGTTTATTAAAGATATATAATTTTTTTTTAAAAAAAAAGAAGAGAGAATTAAATAGTTCACAATTAAATTATTAATCCTTAAAATAGTCAAGTGCTGAGTTGAGAAAGTCTTAAAGATTTAGTTTCAAACAGTAGGAGAAATTGATGATTTGGAAGAAAGTTGCCTTAATAATTTATGCAAGTGTTAAGCATTGATGGCCAAGAGGTCAGCACAGCTGCCTTGCAAGCAGTTATCCTGCATTTGTGGGTTCGCTTCTCAGCTGATGCTTTGACACATGAGAAAAAAAATTATGCAAATTATTTTAATATTTTAATTTTTGGTATGTCAGACTGCAGTTGAAAAACTGGACTATGTGAAGTTAAAGACAGAAGTTTGTGATACTTCAAACAAAATAAAAGGAGACTTACTATCCTAGTGTTATGGAATAACTTCACTCTGCTGTTGGATATTTTAAAAATGGAGAACTAGTCATATCAGTTTATCAGCTGACTTTGAATGTAGGCTTGCAATAAAACTGATCTGAATGAAAATATCTTTGGAACCTGTTAAATGAAATTTTGTTGAACCATCTAGATGATTTAGTTTTGGACATTTTTTTCCATTTATAGATGTACTTGATCAATAATAATATTTGTTTTCTACATTATTCATGAAATTTGAAATTATATCAAATAAAAAATAATAAAATTTGAAGAAAACTGTAAAGTAAACTAAAGTACTCTGAAAAGAATTAAATACATTTGTTCAAGGAAGAAGACCAGACCTGTTAATCTGGAAAAACATCAAATTGAATATTCTGTAATATCCTAAAACCGTTACCTGATTATACATGAAAGAACTTGTTAAAATAGTGCATATATTTTTTTATGAGCTCAAAAGTCAAAAGTTAAGATCAAAGGTACTTAAATGAAAAGTTTATTTTGTTTAATTCTATTCAGTAATTTTTTTTTAAAAAGATAGTATAACAATTTTTTTTCTGTTTATCATTTCTTATACTTTTCTATAGGTTTAAGATAGATAAAGTTGTATTATAAATTTTTTTGATTATGAATATATATTTTCTTATTACATATTTTTTACATTTTATTTATTTGTAGCAGGATATATAATCAATCAAAGTTGAATATTTTGATGAAATTATTGTTACTGAATAAAATAAATCATGTGAAAGGAAATCAATCTTTCAGACATGCACTATTGGTATTAATTTGCTTGCTCTCATCCATCAATAGATGTTTTAAAAGCATAGTGAATCACTATGCTTAGAGCTTATTATTATATAAACCAACACTTATTGGCCATGCTTAATCCAATATTTGATCCTATTAAAATGAAAAATCTTTTGTACAAATTTAATCCTCTATATCATAGGGCAGAGACATCTCATTTTTATATACCAAGGATTTTAAATTATATTAATTTTGAATATCTGTAATTAATGTATTAGCAATCTATATATTTAAATCATGTGAGAGGAAGCCAATCTTTCAGACATGCCCTATTGGTATTAATTTGCTTGCTCTCATCTATAAATAAGTGTTTTAAAAGCATAAGTGAATATAATTCAAAATCTTGAATATTTAAAAATGAGATATCGTCTCTTCTCTATGATATATAGAATTAAATTTATCCCAATAATTATCAGGCTCAAAATAGAATCATGTTCTGAATCATGTTCTCAATTAAGCATGGTCACTAGGTATATATAAAAATATTCACATATGCTTTTAAACCACTTATTGACAGATGAGTGTAAGCAAATTAATATCAAAAGCACATGCCTGAAATATTGGTTTTCTCTCACATGATTCATTCATATAGATTGTTAATACATGAAAGATATAAAATTATTATCATAATAACTAAATTCTTAAATGATGTATTATACAGAAGTATAATTTATGCCACACCAAATCTTTATTTGCTAATTTATTTTATTATATTAAAATATTTCATTTTGTTAAAATTTAAAGTACTTCAATATCTTTTTTATACATCATCAATAGTAGTATAACATATTAATCCTTATTGTTTGGCATGTGTGATAATTAAATACCCAATTTGTTAGTTATAAAGATCATAGCTAATTTACCATGAATGAAGCAGCTGGTATTATGGGACATAATGCATATGTAGTGGGTAGAGATGAATTATGTAATGATTATGATGATATACTTTTAAATTAATAGCTGGTGATCACAATAAATTTAAACTATCATCATCTCCACATTTTCTTAGGTTAATCTGTAGAGAGTTGATACAAGAAGTTAGATGTAATCCTTTTTATTTCATTGAAAATAACAGAGATTTCAAAATGTAAATATCCTACACTACTTCACAATATATACCATTGCAATATAAATACAACTTTAAAACAAACTTTTATTATGTATATATTATTTTACTATAAAAGTATTTCTGTGAGACTTTTTTGTTTATCAAAAGTAGAAATGCCTGTGCAATGGTGTGGGCATTGGACACAAAGAGTTTTAAAGATTTTGGTCTCAAGAGTTAATTAAATATTCTAGATTGATTTCCAACCTTAATCATTTGAATGAAATTACAGTATATGCATCCTATTGTTTTGTTGTTGAATGCCTCTTGCTATTCTAAACAAGTAACTGTATAATTATTTTAATTTTCACTATTCTTAAAATTTTTATTTTGAAATTTTTACATAAAAATATTCTAAAATATATGGAAAATATATTTATCTTTTATTCTAATTTATTTAATTCTAGTAAATAATAACTTTAAAATATGCCCGTTTTAAAAATAAATAATAAGAAAAAGAAGAGGAAAACGAAGAGAAAGAAGAAAATGTTGATGATAATGATGATGATGATGATATTTGTGCAGAATGTTTTCTTTAATCAAAACTATAACCATTATTAAAAATTTTATGTCCCAAGTCAAAATATTTTTTATAATTAGCATTAAAGATTTTTTTCGTTTCAATGAATATTAGTTTATCAAGTACACATTACAACTAAAAATTGCTTTAAAAAATGTGGTTTAGAAAGATTGAGAGAGGAATGTGATGTAGAGTAATGAGAGAGAAAGAAAAAAAGCAGAGCCACGTTAAAAAGACCACAAAAAAAAAACTAAAATATATTTGCATTTATTAGTCCCATTTTATATAAAAATTCTTATTGTCAAATTAAAGTAATTAGAGAAAAGTAAATTTTTCTTGATATGAATGAAGATTTTTTTATTGAATAATCTCCATTTGATTTTTTTAAAGATCTAAATACTAGTGTTTTTACACATGTATTATTTCACTGAATAACAATCAGTACATCTGGCTGCTGAGTCCATAATCTGAATTAAAATCTGAGTTAGTTAATAAGCTAGCCATAATACCAACTAGCTATCCAATGTTTGATTGTAATTGTTTATGTAACTTTCTTACAAGTGAAAAAAATCTTTTAATACTTATCATCCGCTAGACTCTAGGCTGATATGTACTACTTTCTTCTATCACTATTATTATAATTATTTTCTAGCTTGTTTTAATTAAAATTATTCATGAGAGTTATCTTCTTTTCATTATCTGAAATAACAAATCTTTTTTTTTTCATCTCGTTAAAGAAAAACTATTTTTATGACAATAAGGATCCAAATTTCTGCGTTGTATAAATGCAAAACTTCCTTACATAACTCAATTAATTTCATAATTACTGTACTTTATTTTGTAAATGTTTTTTTATTATATATATGCACTAATATATTTCATATATTTATTTTATGTATATATACTTAATGAGTTTTATTCATTTTGTTTATATTTAGTTTAGAGTTGATTGTTTCCCCTCAATTTTGGGATTTAACATTATTTTTATATATTGCCTTTATTTTGCAATATAACGATTAATGGAGCTATCTTACATTTTGAAAATTAAATGATTTAAAATATAATATAGTACACATATTAATAAAATAATGAATAATAATAATTTTTTTTTCATATGTCATAGCATCGGCCGGGAGATGAACCCGCAACAACCGACTGCAACCAATTGATTCCTTGCAAGTCGGCTGCGCTGACCTCTCGGTTAACAACGCTTGACTAATAATAATAATTTGTATAAATAGCTATAATAAACCACAGAATTACTTTGAGTTAATTTCTTAAATAGTTTTCAATTAAAAACGTGTTAAGAAATTAATTAAAAATAATTTTGTGGCATATTATAGTTATTTATAAAAATTTATTATCACAGTTATTATTCATCTTTTTTATTGCAATAATTATTGTGTAACTGATATTTTATTTATATTTTTTTTTGTTGGGCTTTTTAATCCGTTTACTTTTTTAATAAGTTCTGAAGTTATGCGTGATTTTATTTGTAATTTCTTCAATCTTTGTTTCATATAGTACCTTTTAACACTTTATACTCTTTATTAAAATTATTAATATACTTTTATTAAGTGATTTGTGTCAAAGTTGTGATGGAAGCACATTTGATACATTAGTTAGGTTGTACTCATTTACTATATATATATAAAGTAAACAATGATAAAGATATGTGAAAGAGACTGAATTTTTATATGAATATTGTAGCTCTTATTATAAAAGAACCTCTATTACCTTAGATCTTTCTATATCTTAATCTCAATATGTAGTTGGTATAAATTATTTTAAAATTTCAAAATAATCCTATGATTGACCCTTCCCTTTCCATTTTATCTATATCTGATTTAAATTCCAGTTTTGCTTCATCCATGTTTCCTTGCAATATCTGTTCGATTGTTATGTCTGATTTTTTTAGTAGTATTAATTGTTCTAATCAGTATCAGGGAATATTCATCTTTCTTAAGTAAAATTATATTTTCCTTAACATTGGTTCTGGTTTTTTGTAAATATCTCTTCAAAGAATGATGTGATTTTGATAATTAATTTTTTCTGATAATTAATTTTATTGGAGATTGAAATTCTGAGATAGCCAATATGGCTATTTGTATAGTCAGAAAAGTGACAAAAATCATAATGATAGTAAACTAGATTAAAGAAGAATTTGACAACATTAATACTATTTTATCCTCAGACTATTTCTGTAATGAATATTCTACCTCACCCTCTAATAAATTTAATGATGTTGAAAAATTCACTGATAGCATTAACTATGATTCTGGTAATTTTACTTTTGTAATGGTGCAACCCTTCTTATACATATAATTTAATAGTTTCAATGTCATATTACTGTAGTAATTCCACTTTTTTATTGGCCAAAGATAAATTCTTTATTTAGACGAATGATATTGGTACTCAGTACATGTTATTGAAAATCAATCATTTATTACTAAGGATATTGACATTCAATGCTTATTTTCACCTGATTGCCCCAAAAATCTTACTAAAAATGCCACATTGAATAATTATTTGTTCTATTTATATGTTGTTGTTTTTTTTATGGTGACTTTGATAAATTGTTGTATACTGTATATATTATACTGGTCACGGAGGATCTGAAGATTTCCAGTCTTACCGTATCTGCCGCTACAGGGCGCCACCAGGCATTCGAACCTGGAAAATTTATAGAGTAGGCAGATACGCGCTGTTAAAAATCCAACTTTTATTTTATTGACTGTTTGCCCTTGCCACTATCTCATGGAGTAGCAGAGGTTTAAACATAAAAGTATATTTTTAATAAAGATTAAAAAGAATAAACTAGATCACTGCCAATACTAATAACACAACAGATTTTATTAACGCACATTTAAAATTGAGGAATAAAATTTATATTTAGATTTTAACATTAATTTTTAAAATTTAAATTACTATTTTAAATAGACTGCACAGATGGACATTTAAATTATATTTTACTTTAGCATGTTAAGCATAGATAGGCTACATAGATTTTCACTTAAAAACTTATCAAAACCTTCATTCAATCTCAGACTAAAAGTTTGTAGCCAAACCAACACCTGCTTCCAGATATATAATCGCAACCAATGCAATATGAAGATGCTAGCATAAAATTACGCTGACAGGAATGTGTATCTGACAGTGTGATATTATTTGAAGGACATGATCCTCATCCAGTATAGGAATGTGCATCTGTCTGACAAAGGAATCACGTATATAAATTAATTAAAGAGTGCTACATATGGGGGAGAGCGGTCTTTCTGCCAACTTATAATTTCCTGTCCATAGAGTTAGAAGGGATCAATGGTGCAGGAAATATGTCTGCAACCATTGCAATGATATGACTGCCTCTTTGGGGTCATGCATTCAGTTGGGCACATTGCCCTGTATGCTAAACACACTTCACATTACATTGATATAAACACCCATATATCCCTCCATAAGCATTGTCCTAACTATGAAACAAATAGCCTGAAATTAACTCTTTAAAATAAACCTAAAAGAATTTAAACATAGTTATCAATTTTTATCCATGCAGCTATCTATACCCAACTTTAATTTGATACATTTTAATTTACACATAACACACACACACACACACACACACAAATGGAAATGATTGCTTAAACAGATGCATAAAAAAATTACTAATAATTGATTTTAGGCCAGATAATTGTTCTCATTTTCAGCTATTAATTGCAATTTTAGAAAAGTTTTTATTAGATAGACACAAGAGTTCATACTTTACGGATTGAGCAGATTTAGAGGTCCATCTTCATGATCACTTTCATAGATTGTTTGTCCTTCTTTGAAATGAAACCACTACTTGCCATGCATTTGGTCAGGAACTGTCATCCAGAGGCCTCAGCTGGTTGTCCGGTAATTTAATTTATTGCAGACTTTTACATCGTAAAATCTGCAATACAGCCAGTTATAATGGTATATTGCTTTTATATTTTTATTAGCCTCTTATCATCCAATCTTCAGATTCAATGAGCAAGACATCACTAATCCTCTGGTGTTTCAATTATGGTCTGTGCTGTCATTTCGTGCTTGCATTGGTCATTTAATTTCTTTTTATTCTCTTACCATTTAATTTAATTTAAGTGCCCCAAGGGCTAGTTTGCTTTAGAACAATCATTTAATTAATAAAACAATCATTTCCAATTTCTAAGATTATAGAAATCAACACTATTTTTATTTTCAAAAATATCAAATCTTTACATCTTTACTTTTTTACAAAAAAAAATACTTTCAAATACTTTCATTTTTAAAAGTTTTTAAAGTTTCCCATCTGCATGATATATATACCAGTTTTTAAGTTAAGTTTTTTTTTTTTTTAATAAATCAATTTTTATTTATCTCTTTTTATTTTAATTTTAAAATAATGTAACGGCAAATTATATACCGTTACAATATACATATATATTCAATTTTTTTTATATTTTTATGTGCAATCTGTAATTAACTTTAAGCTGTCTATTTGCAGTTAAAAAATTGAATGGAAATGAATTACTACCATGACTAGTACCACTATTGCTACTGCCACCATCATCACTACTATTAATACAAAAAGTCTTCTAGATATAGTGATCTATTTTTTTAAAAAAAAAAACAGTTTCATCTTATACTTTAATTATTTCTCAGCAAGTCAGAAATCATATATTTTTAGATGTTTTACATAATAGAAAAAATATTGATATGCTCAATTAATCATAAGGTCAAGTGGGGTTTAATTGAATAATCCAGATATAAGCTTTGGGAACTTAACACAATGTTAAAATAATAGATTTGAAAACTAAAGACTGGAATAATCTGTCTTTTCAGTTACTGGCACATCACATGCCTTCACAAGAAACTAGCCACTTATTTGTGTTTTCCTGAAGGTTTGTAATGATGATGGTTTAGTTCTATTTTATATTGGACTATTTCAATGATTTTAATATATTTGAGTACTGAATGTCTTTAGAAAAATTTTAACTTTATTTAAATATTCCAAAACATTCAACTGTTAGCAATAGCACATCAAATAGGTTAGTATATGTGCAACATTTCAAGAGATATTATTCTCCCCAATTCTTCAGGTGTTGCTGGCCTGAATAGTGACAGTACTAGCATGGGATTTGAACCTGTACTCTTACATTCTTAAGTATTGGAGTTTAAGATAACACTAGCCAACTGAGCACTCTAACCAACTGAGCAATCCAGCCAAAGGCATAGTCAGTAGAAATTTTATATACTTATCTATGAGGTTCCTTCTGATACCTCAAATTTTACTAAGAGCAAAGTTGATTAGTAGTTTACATACACTAAGTATAGTCATACTAGGTTGGCTTATCAAATTGTTCACCATTGTTATGTGAGCATTTTCTTTAACTTTTCTTCTTTGTACTTTTTCTTCCCTATCCAATATCATGGGCTGCTATCTTAGACACATCTGTTTTCTCTCTTCAAATCATCAGTTTGTATTTTTGCAAGTACTTTTCAATGGATGGCTGATCTCACCAATATATGTTCTCCCACAATCACATGGTCTTTCATAGATGCAGTTTTTTCTTTTTAGCATTTCAAGTTTAGGTTTTGTAGATGTTAGAATTCCACATAGTGTGGTATGGCTTTGGAAAGCTGTTCTAATGTTATACTGATTGCATATTTTCCTTAATTTGTCTGCTATTTTTGGAATGTATGTGTATACTACAGTACCAGTAATTGTTTTTTCTTTTGATGGTTCTTTTGTGGTCTATTTAAGGTTATGTTAATAACAGCTGATGGATAACCATTTTTCATAAGAGATTGTTCTATATAGATCTTTTCTTTTTTCAAATCACTGGTTTCTGATCAAACTTAATTTTCTCTGTTACCTAGTAATAGTATAACTCTAAGTTTTGTGTTTCTGGTGTAACTGGATGTATAGGCTAGGTATTTTTCTGTATGTGTGGGTTTTTAGTAAACTGTAGTTTTGATTTTTCCATAAGGGAGTCTTGTCACAAGAACATCTAAGAGTGCCAATTTTTGTTCTTGTTCTGATTCTATTGTGAATTTAATTGAAGGGTATATGTTGTTGATGTGTTTACAGAAAGTTTGTAGCAGTGCTTCACCATGTGACCATACAATGAATGGATCATATACATAGTAAAGACAAATTTTATGTGGACATGGAGTAGTTTTTATGGCTGTGGTTTTAAGTTCTTCCATGTAAATATTGCTAATCAGGGATGGCAATGGTGAGCCCCTAGATATTTCTTGATTTTGTTGGAAGAATTCTGTATATTGAAAGTAGGTTGTTTTTATGCAGAATGTTAATAATTCCATTATGCTATCAATAGGAAGAGCTATTATGCTATCAATAGGAAGAGCTATTCTAGTTTGTAAACTATTATCACCATTTAATCTTTTCTTTACAATAGACAATGCCCCTTCACATGGTACATTTATTAATAAACTTTCCATATCCAAGCTTACCAGTAATTCAGTGCTATTAATTTTTATGTTCTTGATTAATTCTACAAAGGGTCTGGAATCCCTGTCAAAGGACTGGGTTTGTATGCCAAAGGACTTAAAAACTTTGAGAAGAAATTGACAAATTTTGGCAAGGTGAATTTCCAAAACTAACAATAGGTCTTAATGGAAGATGATCCTTATGGATTTTAGGTAGAACATAAAGATAAGGAATTTTCCTGAAATATGACGTTATTGTACTTTTTTCTGAATCAGTGAAGTACTTGCGATGCTTTCTGAGTAATGCTTGTAATTTTGTTTCTGCACTCTGTATCTGATTTTTTTGCCACTTTTCTATATTGGCCTGCTATAAGTTCTTGGATTTTGTTGCCATAATCAGTTGTATCTATTACAACTGTTGCATTGCCTTTGACAGCAGGGAGAATAATTATAGATTTATTTACTTTGAGAGATTTAATTGCTTTCCTCTCACTATAGGATATGTTTGATTTCAATTTTTGTTGCTTATCAAGTGGTCTTTTTATTTTTCAGTGTAATTCTGCTGCTTCTTCTAAAGGCAATTTTTGAGTGACTTCCTCAATGGCTGCTATTATATCTAATAAATGGATATTAGATGGTGTTATGGCAAAGTGTAATCCTCTTTCAAGAACAGAAATTTCAGCATCTATTACGTTTAAAATAGATTTTTAACAGATGAAGTTGGTACACTGCTTGATATATTATGATTTTTGATATGCTCATGTAAGTTAGAAAATTTCTTTTTTTAGCATTCTTTTATTTTTCCATATAATGTAGAATATGACTTTCTTATTGTTTGAGAAACTCTCATAAAGACTTTTTCAATAAGTTTATTTTTTAGAAAATATTCTACTTTATTAATGGAATGGATTATTTGATACTCAAAAAACCTTTGAGTATTTATTTTTTGCTCTTTGAGTAATTTTTTCAGTTCTCTGGGAATCAATTGGAGGTTTTAGTTGCAAGCATTTAGGAATTATCCCTTCAGATTTACATTTGCATTAGAGAGTTAAATGATTTTCTACCTTGGCCAACTTTAGACACAATTGTTCATAATGTCTAAAGTTTAATATAGTATTAGGTCCATACTGAATACTTAGGGTTTTCCAGAAGGTTTATGATGATGGTGTTTTGTTGTATTTTTATATTGGACTATTTCCATCATCTAATATGAGTATTGAATGTCTTTAAAAAAATTTAATTTTATTTAAATATTCCAAATACATTCAACTGTTAGTAATAACATATCAAACAGGTTAGTATATGCACAATGTTTTGAGAGTTATTATCTTCCCTCTTCTTCAGGTGTTGCTGGCCTGACCAGTGATAGTACTAGCATGGGATTCAAATCTGGACCCTTAGATTCTTAAGTATTGAATTTTAAGGTATGTTGTAACCAACTGAGCCATCCTGTCCAAGACAACAGTGAACAAAAATTTCACATACTGATCTATGAGGTTCCTCCTGATTCCTCCACTTTTTTCTAAGAAGCATTGTCTATTATAAGAAAAAGAATAAATTATGATAATAGTTTACAAACCAGAACAGCTCTTCCTATTGATAGTATAATGAAATTATTAACATTCTGCATAAAACCAATCTACTTTCAATATAACACAGAACTCTTCCAACAAAATCAAGGAATTGCTATGGGCTCATTATTGTCATCCCTGAGTAGCAATATTTACATGGAAGAACTTGAAACCACAGCCATAAAAACTACTTTATATATATCCACCTAAAGTTTGGTTTTGCTATGTAGATGATACATTTGTTGTATTGCCACATGGTGAAGCACTGCTACAAACTTTTTGGAAACCCATCAACAACATACCCTTTTCAATTAAATTCCCAATCAAATCAGAACAAGAACAAAAATTGGCATCTTAGATGTTCTTTGACAAGACTTCCTCATGGCAAAATCAAGACTACAATTTACTAAAAACTCACTCATACAGGAAAATACCTAACCTACACATCCAATCACACCAGAAACACAAAATATGGAGTTATACTATCACTATGGAACAGAATAAAAGTTTATTCAGAAACCAGCAATTTAGAAAAGAAAGGATATATATAGAACAATCTCTTAGGAAAAACGGTTATCTATCAGCTGTTATTAACAAAACATTCAACAGACAACAAAAAGAACCATCAAAAGAAAAAACAATTATTGGTACTGTAGTGTATCCATACATTCAAAAAATAGCATACAAATTAAGGAAAATCTGCAATCAGTATAATATCAGAACAGCTTTCTAGAGCCATACCACACTACAAGGAATTCTAACATCTACGAAGCCTAAACTTAAAATGCTGAAAAGAAAAAACTCTATCTGTGGAAGAACATATATTAGCGAGACCAGTCATTTTATTGAAAAGCACTTGTAAAAATACAAACTGATGATTGGAAGAGAGAAAACAACTGTGTCTTAGGTAGCAGACCATGTATGTGTCAATGAACATATTGATTGGTAAAATACAAAATTATTCGATAGAGAAGAAAAGATACAAAGAAGAAAATTTAAAGAAGCTTCTTTCATAACATAGCAAACCATTCTATAAGCCAACCTAGTGTGACTATACATAATATATATAAACCACTAATCAATTTTGCTTTTAGGAAAAAGTGGCAGGAGGAACCTCATAGATAAGTATATGAAATTTTTACTGATGGTTGCCTTTCGCAGGATGTCTGTTGGTTAGAGTGTTACCTTAAAATTGAATATTCAAGAATCTAGGGTCCAGATTCCATTCCCATGGTAGTACTGTCACCAGTCATGCCAGCAACATCTGAAGAAAGGTGAGAGAATAATATCTCTCAGAACATTGCACATATAATAACCTGTTTAATGTGCTATTACTAACAGTTGAATGTATTTGGAATATTTAAATAAAGTTAAAATTTTTCTAGACATTCAATACTCATATTAGATGATGGAAATAGTCCAATATAAAAATTATTGCCACTTATTTATTTTTTCCTATGCAATTAACATAATAATAGCATAACTGATTTCAGAGCTGACTATTACTAGATCAGATAACCACCTGCTATTTTACAATTGCAATTATGCCTTATTTCCTAATGCAAAATTAATTCTGTCTATAATTTGCAGAAGGAATTATGTAAATTTAAGGCAGAAAAAAATCTTTAATTTTCAGTTATCAACTAATAAATTAAGAGATAAAACAGCTTTGCATTTCATTCAAAACAATCTTTTCTCTAAAACTGTGTGACATTTGAGCATCAAAAGCAATGTGATTAGATTTGAACCTAAAACCTAAGCTATTGATCTGTGTGCTAAACCATACAGGAAAGAGTAATAATGAAGGGTATACATTAGGAGTTTTTTTCCAGGTAACTAATCCATCTAGTTATTTGTTGGTAAATGAATATCTTGCTACTTTTAGAAAAAGTTCCAAACTCTTTGTAAACCAGTAATTGACTGGTGGAAAGAGGAACAGTAAAGAGTATATATGTACTCACCAGGAAATATATTGTCTGGTAAGTCTGTGAAGGTCTCACCTTTTATCTAAGAATAATAGGATATACCTTTACTAACCAGTGATTGAATAACTAGTTGGAAACTGAAAAAAAAAAGTTTACTTAGAAATACTTAAGAACCCAATAAAAAATGTATGATTCAAACTAAAGTTGGTTCGATATGTATGGTATATATGCGTATGCAAGTTTAGATTTGATTAAAAATAAATATTAATTTTACTAATATTTTTTTTGAGTTATCATTTCCATACAATTATAAAAAAATTTATGAATATCTAAAAATTATTTTAGAGAGAAAAAAATATTGGCAAACAAACTTTGCTACTTCCTTTTTCCTAATTTTTCTTCTTTTTATAATGATAAAAATAGTCGGTTTATTTCTATACATATATTTTCAAAGATTATGTCTGTTTAAATTTTTATTTTCAAATACTCATCATTAATTTTCTTTAGGTGTATGGTTGTTATACCAAACAACTGGGTGAATTGGCCAAAAAGGAAGCTAAAAGAATTCATGAAAAGAGATTAAAAGAACAAAGACACAAACGCAAAAAGATTTTTATAGATGAATTTCACGAAAGAAATGGAAAAATTCATATATTTGGAACTGATATTTACAGTAAGTAGTTTTATAATTTGGTATTTCCGTGTTCTTCAATTATCAAGTTATTTAAATATTTGAATTCTTTTTCTGTTTAATATTTAAATAATTTGGAAATGTGCCTACAACGAAATAAGTAATTTTTAAAAGTAACTTTTAACTATGAGATAAAGTGTGAGGCTTAAAAATCTGTTAAACTTTTTTAAAACTCTTTATAGATAAGGCTCCCCCCCCTCTTTTTTAATAACCTTTGTCTGTGTAAATTTATTCAGAATTTTTGCATAACTTACTGCAACACGTTATATACCTAATTATTGAAGCATATTTTAAATAAGTGTATATACAAGACCAACTCTTTTTTTTTAAATAATGAAATAACTGTTTGACAAAATAGCATAAAAATTGGTTTCTAATAATTAGAACTTTAAACTTTAGGAAATAATTATTTCTTAAAATGGTGCTTTAATTCAGCAGACTGAGACATCTATTTGGAATGAATAATTTAAATATTTCTGATCAATTTATCAAGATATAATAAAAAATTAAAATAGCAGATATGATAACAAAATAACATCACATCTATCAAAGGATGTTAAAATACCAAGATATTTTCAGACGCAAACATACTGCTGATAAACATTATTTACTAAGCAGGATCTCTTTTGAACTGATAAATTTAAATATGCCATTACATTTAGCCTAATTTATCTGCTCATAAAGGTATATACAATGAGAATTAATAAGGAAATTGTCTGAATAAAGTTTGATATCAAAAAAATATTAAACGTATTATTTTTGGAGAGTGAATCAGTACGAAGTTAAATATTTTATAATAGAAATATAATATTCTAGTGAATGTAATTGCATGTGTTCATTTCATATTCTGATATAGTGATTTAGAAGGCCTAACTCAATTTTCACTATAAATCTAGCGTCATTATATGCCAAAACCAGAATACCATTGAAATACACAGTTAGCGGATAATGGAATAATTTTTAAGTATAAAAGTTAACTGAAAATAGTGATACTTAACTAAAAATATCTCTTGTTTTATAGGATATTAAATCATCCAAGGCTAGGCAGTGTTTTCAATGCAAATATGTTTTTTTTTTGTCTTTTTTGCAATTTCTCTCATTCTCTCTGCATTTTTTTTTACTTTTATCATATTATCTTTAATCACTTAGTATAGAACTTTATTTAGTGTCACGATTCTCTCCTGCCATGTGCAATCTTTCTCTTTACTAACTGTAATAATAGAATCATGTGTTTGTGCAGTACCATTTTCTCCTCTAATTATAAACATATCAATTCTGACTCCAATCTTTTTTTCTTTGTTTCCTGCATGCATTAGCCCTGTTTGATTGTTCATTCTTCTGCACTAAATAGATCTTGTGTTTGTGCAATTCCATTTTTCTATTCAAATTATAAAAATCAATTCTTTATTTCTTGATTTTTGCTTGTAAAGTTTTCACCACTAAAGAAGCAATGTACAAAACAGAATTAGCAAATTGAAGCCTCTTGATAAGCCAAAAGTATTAAAAAATCTTATATTTTAGGTCAATGTTTTTAAAAATCAATTGAAAGCTAAAATCTTTCAAAGCAGAAAATGATAATTTCATTTTTTTTTAAAAAATTGTTTTCAAAATCAAAACAATTGTGTATACACTTTTTTATTATAATAAATTAATAAATATATATTTATTAATATATATAGTTATTGTAACATATATAATAACACAGCAAAAGTACATCCACTTTATCTTTTAAAATATATATGTTCTACAATAATATCAACAAATTAAAAATCCTTCTCCTTTTTCTTTTCAAAAACTTTATTTTTTTATCTCAATACTGAACATATATATACATTTATATAATACAAAACTCCAACGTTTCAACTGTTTTATCTCATACAGTCATTTTCAAGGATCTGCAACAATATTAAATACATATCAATAAATAAACTTCAATTACATAAAAACTTTCTCTTACATTAACATAAACAGTAACAAACATATTAAACATATAGAAATATATTTTACTTACATCTTTCTCCCACTGCTATATTTTATTACTCTTTCTTTTACATTATTTAATTACAAATATATCTTAAAATCATCCAAGAAACTTTCTATACAAATTTAAATACCAACTCAAGAAACTTTCTATACAAATTTAAATACCAACTCTAATTTCCAAAAATCTCCCCCTTTCTTTAAATTTTATCTAAAACCCATCTTAAAAATATGTTTAATCTGTTTGTTACTGTTTATGTTAATGTAAGAGAAAGTTTTTATGTAATTGAAGTTTATTTATTGATATGTATTTAATATTGTTGCAGATCCTTGAAAATGACTGTATGAGATAAAACAGTTGAAACGTTGGAGTTTTGTATTATATAAATGTATATATATGTTCAGTATTGAGATAAAAATATAAAGTTTTTGCAAAGAAAAAGGAGAAGGATTTTTAATTTGTTGATAGTTATTATAACATTAACATTATATATATTGAATTTCATATATATTGTTTTACATATCTATATTATTTATTTTCCTAAATCTTTTCTTACACCAAATTGCCATTATCATTAACTTTGCTCTTTGGGTCCATTTTAAGCAAAAATTTTATTTAAAAAGTCATAACAGGGATGTGGCAAATGTAAAATATTGTCATACTATATTAGGTTTCAATTATATATATATGACTGACTGCACACTGTCTATAAAAGCCAAGAAAATGACTGAGACATGATTAAAGATGCCATTTATAAAGTGAATGTATGCAAAATTTTTCTTATTTTTTTAAACTGAAAATTTCTGAAATTATGGTCAGTGATTTTCAAATACATAAAAATCAATTTTATAAATGCACACACCCATATATATATATCAATAGATGGAGCTTTACCAAAACATTCAAACAAGCGTATTTTTGTTTACATAAATGTCAGAGTCAGAATTCACTGTCTCTTTCGTTGGCTCCACCTTCAGATCAGCTGATTTCAAGCTGATTTGCTATCATCAGTGAAGGATAGGAGTTAGAAACTAGTCCTAAACACTAACTCCAAGCATTTATGCAACAAGTTCCTATCAGTTTGCAAGCATGAATTTTTCAGACACGTAAATGTCTTCAAACCCAGCCTAACAAGCTAGATAGCTATATGGGTCTAATATCAGTTCAGTTTCACCACATAGTCAAAGCTTCTGCAATATATATCATTGCAAGAAACTTCAAAGGTACATTTATGAAAAACAAAAACAAGTTAGAAAAATGTAAACTTGCTATCACTTATATTTATGATCAATAGATGGAGCTTTACCAAAATCTCCAAACAAGTGTATTTTTGTTTACATAAACGTCAGAGTCAGAATTCACTGTTTCTTTCATTGGCTCCACCTTGCATAACTTGTTGCATAAACACTTGGAGTTAGTGTTTAGGTTTAGTTTCTAACTCCTATGCTTCACTGATGATAGCAAATCAGCTTGAAATCAGCTGATCTGAAGGTGGAGCCAACGAAAGAGACAGTGAATTCTGATTCTGACATTTATGTAAACAAAAATATGCTTGTTTGGAGGTTTTGGTAAAGCTTCATCTATTGATCATAAATACAAGCGATAGCAAGTTTACGTTTTTATAACTTGTTTTTGTTTTTCATATATATATACATATATATAAATGCATAATCATTCAATTCAATATATGCAATAGAAAACTGAATCTGTACTTTAAAAGATATAAATAATTTTATTTCAGAAAATTTACTTATTAAATATTTCACTCTATAGTTAGAAAATTCTTAGGTACTTAAGAGTTTAAATCAGAAATTCAAGAAATATTTAGAAATTATATATATAGTACAAATAAAATGTCCATTAATTAAAAACTATAGTAATAACAATAAAAATAATAAATATAATGGTAATTAACTATTAATGCTGTCTTTCAATCTGCAGAAGTATTTTCAATTAGGGTTAAGGAATAAACTGAAAGTACTTCTGTGGATTGAAAGACTGTACATAGTAGTTAATTACCATTTTATTTATTATTTTTATTATGTATATATATATATGTGTGTGTGTGTGTGTGCATGTATTGGGCAATTATTTCCATTATCTAATATTATTAAGTGTCTTTAGAAAAATTTAAACATTGTTTACACTTTTCAAATGCATTCAACTATTAGTAATAGCACACAGATTAATATATAAAACAATGTTTTGAGTAGTAATATTCTTCTCTCTCCTTAGATGTTAGTGGCCTGATAAGTAATAGTACTAGCTTGAGAAATTAATCTGAACCTTTAAATTCACGAATATTGAATTTGTGTCAAAGGCAACAAACAATAAAAATTTCATTTATTTATCTAAGAGAGTGCTTCTGATTTTGTCACTTTTTCCAAAATGCAAAATTAATGGGTGGCTTCCAAATATTAGGAATTATTATGCTGGGCCAACTTATGGAGTTATTTGCCTTTATTTAACATAATATTTATTAAGGCTACAACCTTAAGACTATGCACCTGAAAAAATGACAGTAGGGACCACTGCAAATCTTTAACACAATTTTCTTTATTGCATTTTTTGTTTCCGTCCAATATTTTTGTCTTTTCCCATTCAAACATATGTTCAATGTTCTGCTATTTTAGATTTTTTTTCTTTTTCTAATCAACAGTTTGTGCTCTTTTAATCATTTTTCAAAAGGTCAACTGATCCTTTCACTTTCGCATGGTATTTCTTAGATGTAGTTTTTGATTTTCAACATTTTAAGTTTAGGTTTTGAAGAAGTGGATTCCTCATGCAAATTTCCAGACAATATATATATATTGAAATACAGGTATATTTTATATCCCTGGAGTTTAGGGGATTTAAACACAAATCAAATTTCCTTCAGTTATCTAATCTATCTCATACAACTGATGCACATGATCACACACATGTGAAAAAAATTAATCATCTCCAATATAGGTATTTCATGCTGAACCAGCACTCATCAGTTGGTCCACATTATCATCTCCCACACCCACCCATATATAAAAGTGCTCAGTTTATATTAAAATAGCAAATCTTCAAACTTTAATAGACAGGCTTCAATCTACTCCACCACTGAACTCTTCACCCTTCCATACTATTGAAAAACCTGATGATGGAATGCCCAAATTCATTTATCTGGATATAAAGTATCCTGTATGCAAATATTACAAATTCAGTTTTTATTTTGCCCATTCCTCTTTTGTGTATTTAAATTAGCAAGTTCCTATGCATGAGGAGTCTGAATGACTTAAAGTCAACATGGACATGACAATAATATTGGCATCAACAAAGGATTTGGGTGCTTTATCATCAGATTTTCAATAGTATGGAAGGTTGAAGAGTTGAATAGTGGAGTAGATTGAAGTTTGAAGATTTGCTATCTTAATATTGTAATGATAATATTTGTACATTTCACACAACAAAATCCAGAGTTTTGGTAAATTATCCCAAAGCTGATCTAGATGAGGGGTTGAGACCTCAAATCAGATCACACCTCTGTTCCTTCACCAACCCTCCATGATTATCTACCCTATGGATTACAGATATGAGGTTACACTCAGCCTCTTTTAGTTCCTGTATAAGCAGTAGAAAGGATAGTGTATGAGACTTAGGAAATAATGACAAAATTAGTAATAAATTAACTAAACAGACACACATATGGCTGGCTAGATAATGCATATATTAATAACTAACAATAAATTAAAATAAATGTGTATAAGATTTAGGATGAGTTGTGAATAACACACTAAACATTTTATAAGTTTAATATCTTTAATCATTAAAATATAAGTAAATAATACAAAATATAAGTGCATTGGGATTTTACACTCACAGATGTTATACAATGATGAGCAGAGTTAAATACAAGGTCTCATCTAAATTTATTGCAATTACTAGTATTATCTATGGTATACTCATGCCTGAATTATGCTATGCGATTCCTACAAGTTTGTTAAGAGTTAAATTTTACAAGAATATCAATGGTAAAATATAACTAATTTTATTAATAATATATAATGAACAATAATGTGCTCCCTATGCAGATCATTTATATATAAACTAGATCGGAAATTCAGGTCAATGCTGAACTGAATAATAATATGGAGGGGGAACTGGTGTTTTGCTAATAGCTTCAGAGACTATGGCACTACATAAACCAAATAAAAGTTGCAGCCTGAATGTGCAATTAATTGTGCGATTCAGTACCAAAGTTCTTGGGTGCACTTAGTTCAGGAGATTGGAATAGCTTAAAATATGGTTCTGGACCCTCATGTTCCAGTTCTAAAAAAAAAGATTTCCAAACTAATACTAATGGAATGGCATTAAACCAGTAGCCCATTTTAATAAGAAAATAAAAGTCATATTGCACATATGTGCTTTATAAGGACACATTCATAATGCTTACTGAAATAATATTAATATTAAAATTAATAAAGTGCTAAATGTATAGTTTCATTCTGTAAAACTACTATATATCATTTCATAGATTAGCATACATAAAACATGATAAAAAGAGTTAATTAAAGTGATCTAGTTTACAGATTAAATCTGAATAGTCTATGTCCTAAACTAAGGAGAAAAATGCATATTTGGGGCTTACTTAATTATTTATAATATGCTTTATAATATTCTTGCTATAAACCTTAATCATGATAAGCTAAAGCATAGTAGCTTAACTAAATATACATATATGTAAGATAGGTTTTAAAATGGAGATTTATGTTTGCTTAAGAAGCAGCATAAATCTACCATGTGAGAGCTTCTAATCATCTCTAAATTATTATTACTAATCCCCATATTGAATCGTGGCATATCACAAATTAATGAAATAAACAACAATATAAAAGAAGATAGGCATGATGGCAGATTAGGACAGGATAGATATAATAACTGGTTACAGTTATTATGTTTAAGAGAATCATTAAATTTATAATTATTTATTTAGTAGAGGCAAGATTCTTACAAATATTATTATTATTGAATTAAAAGTTACAATAAATTTATTATTATAGAGTTTATTTATTAAAACATGATTATAAGTTACTATTTATGAATGTTCAACTATTTAACTAGATTAAGAGAATTATTAAAGTAGTTTGGTTTAAAATTTAATTTATAGAGCTCTGTGGGAAGAAATGTTACCAATCTTCTTCCAGCTGAGGTTTGTGTCATGGTGTTTAGCACTGTCATTCTTCATGGGTTGTCTGTCCGATGTCTTGATGGCAGGGTATTGTTATTAAACTCCTCCATTCCAATAGGCTGGTTTTTCAAAGGAAGATAGCAAAATTTGAGCCTTTTAGACATTGGTTTCTATTGTTAAAATGGGTGTTCCCCTTAGCAGCAACTGAATTATTAATTTAAGAGTGTGAACCTTAGTGCTTAATTTTGGGTTTTTTATATTAACTCTTTAACTCTCCTTCCAAAAGCCATGAACTTGTTTACATTTTTTAATTTTAAATTTTAACATAGCTTTATTAACTAAGTTATTCATAAATAATGTAGATTGACTGCCTTTTCTTTGTCTTAAAATTTATTTTAAAATTATTTTAAAATCTGCTCTTGGTTCTCACAAAATTAAACCAGGTATATGGTGTGACATTTTCCAAGAAACAGGTGATCATTACAAACAGATTTAAGTTCTGTAAACATTCTGTTATATATGTAATTCTGTCACCTCTGGAATTGGAGATTTATATGTGAATATAAGTAAATTTGTACTCTAATTTTATTATAAGTTAAAGATAAGATAATTCAATTGTGTCGCAAATTCATAAAATCTATTACATTGCAACTTCCTTCACATATATATGTAGGTTGGTTATACACATACAACAATGTTTACACAACTTGCTTTTAATTTTATCATTTTATAATTGACTATACATATTATAACTAACTATATGCATAGACCTTAATATCTATATAAACAAATATAAATATATGCACATATACATTAATACACATGGATTTGGAGAGGTTTGAACTAAAGATAAATACTACTATGGGACATGGTAGGTGAAATGGGATGTCAGACAAAAGAATACTGTTTCAATATAAACTGAGCATTGATTATATATATATATGTGGGAGATGATGATCTTGACCAAGTGATGAGGGCTGGTTCAGCATGAAATACATATATTGGAGATCATTTATCTTTTTCACATAGGTGTTGTTGTGTGCATTGGTTGTATAAGATAGATTTGATAGCTGAAAAGAGTTTGAAAGTAATCCCTTATAAGTATATATATTTAGAAGTTTATTCATATTGACACTTTGAAAAAGTATTAAATAAGAAAGTAAAAAATTTAAAAATTTGCAAATTTGAATTTATAAATTCCACACACATTCACATCTATATGAGTACTATAATAAATCATCTTTTAGTTATTTCCTTATCTTGTGCACTCAGTCAGTTATATGATTGTGTTGTATCTTTTTCTTTTTATATTTATTAATGTACTAGTTTTTTTTCTTAACTATATTATTTTATCTAATATTTAAATATGTTAATTACCTATAAGGGTTGAATACCGATATTCCAAAACCTATTAATTTTAAAACATTTATTATATGAACAACTTTTAAATCAGCAATCATACCATTCTAAAATACATAATCTATATGCACTGATTTAAGAAAAAGTTAAATTGTTGAAAGTATGTTCACCTATATCCCATAATACCCATAATATATATTGATTCTCAACTGTGTTGTAAATGTAATGCAAAAAAATAAATAACAATTTTGTGTTAAATAATTATCCTCAAAATCCAATGAAAACAGAAAACAAAGATGGTGAATTTTCTAATATTGAAAATTTTTATACCTATCATCATGATATAGCAAACATATTCATAAATTATAAGTTTTATAAAAAAAAGTCATTCATAAAAAAGTTGAATTATTAAGTATATTAGTTTATTTTCTCATTTGTGTATGAAATATAAAGGAGGAAGTTTGCAATTCTTACTAAATGTTTTTTTTTTCTTAAAAGAAATATCATCATAAAAACAATGCAATTTAACAGGCACAAATCATTATTATATTTTCTATCACATTGTAATCAAATAAATATAAATAATGGATTTTTTCCCATTAATTTCCTTGACACAATATATTTGCTAATAAATTATGTTAATAAATTACTCTAATAAATTAAATTTAAATTATACCTATAAGTTATGTTTAATTTTATTCAACTATTACTTATAAAATAACAATAAATACAAGGGGACTACTATATATACAAAATATTTTTTAAGTAAGAATGTGAATAGCATATAAACACACCTTAAAATATAATTATCTATATATAATTTTTTTGGTCTCTTGTATCTCACTTTCCAGGACTCTAATTTATTCAGTGATCATCATTGTTTTATGTTCTTTCCAATTAATACATTTTAATTGATATTTTTTCATCTATTTTATATATTTTAAATCAATTTACTTGTTATGTAACTCTTTTTTTATATGTTTTTTTAATTACATGTATTTCACTTTTTTATTTAATTTACTAAATTATATCTTAAAAATAATGTGATTTTTGTAAATAAAAAATAAAAATAAGTTTATACATTTATCAATAAATAAATATTTGATTACAGGTTATAATCATTTGATATAAAATTCTTGTAATATTTATTATGTTAAGTTCATTTTTATAATGTATAATTTGATTCTTTTTTCCTTTTAGTTCCTCAACGTTGTATTTATTTTGGAATACATCTTGCAAGAATTGTGGGTCATGACTGGATATTCTTAGCACTTATGGGAATAAGTATCTCAATATTAAGTTTTTGGATAGATTACATGAGTGCAAGATGTCGGACAGGTAACTTAATTTTCATTCATTTGTAATATTAAACTTTTTTATTCATAAATCTTATACTTGAGAATTTTTCATTCATGTCTTTAATATTTCTTAGTTATTAATTCAGCAAATAATCTTTTTTTATTGTGCTCATTACATGACTCAGTTGCTCACATTGTTAAAAGAGTTTAATAATAGATTAGCAAGTTAATCAAAATTATTTATTTCTTAACATATAGCATGTATTATAGATGCCATTAGTATCCCAAAAACATTGGTTAAGAGAACTATGTGAAATACAATTAACCATTTTTATTCACAGCTATTTGATTTCAAATCTTCATAATATACAAATATTATAATACAATTTAATTAAAAAATTATATGCATTAAGACATCAACAACATTAATTTGCATGAAAATAGAATAATATAACTAATTCTTAGAACTTTTTAATTAATATTTTTTAATTTTTTAAAATATTTTTACTGAGTTCATATAAATAAATATTTAATTATTTTTCCTTGGTTTTGATTATTTTCATCTACTCATCGTCAAAGTAATTTATATTTTTACTATTCTTTTAATTCACATTTTTATGAATGTACCTTGATAATAAACACATAAAATGATTGAAACATAGAAAACAGGAAGCATAAAATATTTATTAACTTATTAAGTGAATTCAGTAATAATTAACAAAATTTAAGTCTTGCATTGGTGGTTGAGAGGTCAGCGTGACAGTCTTGCACTTGCAGGCAGTTGCCCGGGTTGCGGGTTCGCGTCCCGGCCGATGCTATGACACTTAAAAAAAAAAAAAATTAACAAAATTTAAAAAGAAAAAAATAGATCAATAAGATTTGTCAATTATTGGAATTTGCATTTTAAAATTTGAGTTTGTAATAATACATCTATGAAAATCTTAGTACAATAATAAATTGGGAGATTTAAAATGATTCATTTACATACACATTTAAATCTATGTGATTTTATACATATGTAAATGTATTTGATTGGAATTGGTTATTTTTATTTTGGCATCCAAAACGGAATCATTTCACATAATTGCCAAAATCATTAATTTTGTGATTTGGGATCATTTTAAACAAAAAAAATTGTTTAATAATTCACAGTTATAATATCACAAGTGTAAAATTTTTTTTTCACTTCAACCATTTGTCTGCCTAATAGCATGAGTTAAAGAAATGACATATAATTCTTGTAGCTGCTTATATAGATCAATGAATGTGAAATTTATGAATTCAAATTTAAGAATTTTTTTTAATTTTTAATTTAATATTTTTTTAAATCACAAATAATTGAATATTGCATATGAGTTCAGGTGATAAAAGTGAATAACCATCTTGTAATGAAGTATAAAAAGTATTTAAAATATTCACTTATTTATCCTATTTTATGTGTGTTAAGATATTATATTTTATTATTTTGCACTTTTTTTAATGCAATGTTTTCTTTTGTTGTTATTGTTTCTTATTGTTTTGATTGTTTAAAAGTCTTCTTCAGAGCTGAATTTTATAAATATTTTGTTAATCTTTTTATGCATATGTGTGTGTATGAAATAACTAATATAATATATATTTGTAACCTTTGTTCAGAGAAAGATTGCTACACAGTTGAAACTATAAAAAGTATTAAAGTATTTTATAATAAAATTCAAATATGTAAAAAAAAAAAACAAGAGGGATTTGTTAATAAAAAAAACCAAATGCTTTAAATTTATATTTAAAAAATGATAATTTATAGCAATGGCAATCAAACATTTTAATATCATAGGGACTTTGGAAGTCAATTTTTTAAATCTAATATACTAAGTTTAAATATAATAAACTTGATTGTTACTCAGATAGCTCTAGTATATGAATTTCTTCTTCTTTCTACCAATATTGGGAATTGTTTTATAATAAGTTTCAAACATGAAGGGGAACAATGAGAAGTTACACTGACAAACACAGGTTTTTTTGTGTGATAATAATGTTGTTTGCCAGGGTACCTTTTGAAATCATAAACCTTACATTTCATTCCAGCAGTTCACTTATTGTAGTTTAATGAAAGGATATAGAGTGAGATTTTAATTACTTAAGAATCTTTGCTTAATAAAATAAATTATTTAAGTGAAGTCCTGGAATTGAATAGTGTTGTTAATTAATTTAGTGATTTCAAAGTTAAAATAGAATAACAAAGTACTTATCAATTCCTATGTACACTTTATTTTAATATTTCGGTGCTTGTATTATAGATAAAGACGCCGTAGGATGGCATCGTTTTCTGCTAAAACTGTAAAATATGAACATTCATGGGCCGCTGATTTTAATAATTTTTCTGTGCTTTTTTGTAATGCAAAAATAAAAACAAAACAAAATCGTCTTTTTAAAATATTATTTTTTATTAACACATACAATTTAAATGATAATAATAAATGTAAAATAAAATCAACAAATTACAATTTGATTCGTGTTTTTTATATCGTATACTTTTTAAATTGTGTTATGGCTTTTTTTTTATTAATTTTCTATCGGATATTTTTTTACTTGTGTTATGACTTTTTTTGTTGTTGTTTAACTAAAAAATTGATTTAGGGTTAGGCTTAGGGTTAGTTTTAGGGTTAGTTTAGGATTAGGTTTAGGGTTAGTTTTAGGTTTAGGGTTAGTTTTAGGGTTAGTTTAGGGTTAGGTTTAGGGTTAGTTTTAGGGTTAGTGTTCTGTTTGTTTGTAATGCTAAAATAAAAAAATTCAAAATCGTAAGCGTACTTGGACAGAAGAAAGAAACTCAAACTTTTTTAAACAACAAACAAATGTCTTCTTTACTTATTAAACATGTTTAAAATATTTGCTTTTTATTAAATTTACAAAAAAACCTGTACATTTGGACTTTTCTTACTGGATATTTTTCTCGTACCACTCTTTTTTACTTCAAAAATATACAGATGGTAGAATCTTCTTTGTCTCGTGAATGTTACTAACTGTACGTTACTTGACATGTTACCTAATTGCAACTCAATAAAAACATAGATATTTAACATTTACCCAAATAAAAGTTCAATACAGTACGTTGTAAAAAGTCTTATAATTATTGTTTTAAAACATCTGATCATTTCAATAGTTTAAAATATAAAAAAATCCAATGAAAACAACATTTCAATACAATTCAAATACAAACTCTCTCATCAAGCCGTAATTATTTTATAAATTGTGCGAATTCATAAAATGTAATTGCTGCTTAGCGACATATATGCTGTACTGCGATGTGACATAGCGGCCTGCATTCTGTAGCACAACAAAAAAGTTGTATTGTAGAAAATGCGGGTTCGAATGTGTCGGCCATGGAAACAGCATTTTAATGTGTTTTGGCGTGAAAACCACACCATAGAATGGCATCTTTAGCTATAAGATGAGTACCAATACTTCTTATTTAAAAGTAGATTGTAAACTTTAATCAGAAAGAAATTACACCCTAAACCCATGCACTGTAATGTTATTTTAATACCTCAAAGATGTTTTGTTGAGTATGAAGTATATCATTGAGATATTAAAATAACATTACATCACATGTATATAAAGTGTAATTCATATAATAATCAATTTAAATAAAATTGAAACAAACAAAGAATTATATATAGGACAGACAAGAAAGAAAGATAAGTGATATTATTTAGATACTGGTCATAAAATGGAGTGTGAGAAGAGTATTAGAGTTATAAAATATATTAAAGATTATCAAAAAAGGCTATGATATGAAACTTTATGCATTCAGAAAAATTTGGATAGATGTGTAAATATAGTTAAAGATCCAGCAAAATTAGGTGGAAAATGGGAATTATTAGATAATTGGAAGATTTAAAAGTTATGATAAAAAATCATGGTAGAATTGTGGATGAGAGTTTATAAAAAGAGAGAAGGAATGGAATATTTATTTATATAGGTATATAAAAATATATGTATTTATATACTTTTAAAATTACTATTATTATTTTATATCATTTATTTATGTTTATATGTATAATGTTAATTACATTGTTGAAGGTAAAAATGTTCTAATAGGTGGAATAAATGTAGTTAATAGGTCTTGCAATATATAAAACTTTATCTCTTGAAAAGGTCTCAATAAGAGATGAAAGCCAGATTGATAATTAAATAATTGTAAATATAATTCATTGCTTGTTTCAATTCTATTTAGATTGATTATTATATTAAGTATATATCATTAACAATATTGTGGACAAATAATTATTTTTATACTGGATATTTGACCATTGTATATTGTAGCCCTTTGGTTTATTCCATCTATAAACCAAATATAATAAAATGAAGTAATTATGGAATTTTTTTTTTTTTTATATAAGAAAAGTTAAAGGTTTTATTTGAGAAAGTAATGGCTATATTAGTTCAAAAGTAACGTATATAGAGATAGTTTGTGTTTGTATAAAATGTAGTTAGCCTTATTTAATGCAGGGGGATGATTGATTTTTTTACCAATATAATAATTCAGGAATAAATATTTATATGACTAGGATAAAGTCTTGTGAATTTGATATCTATTATTAAAGAGTTGAGGATTAAAATTGAATTGATTGTCAGTAGCTTTAGTTAACAGTTTCTTTCTAGAGAATAAGTTTAAAGTTATAGGAGATTATGGTGAATATTTATGTTTATGATTATCAGAAATTATAATTGATTTTATGCTTGTAATTATAAGAAATTATGATGGATATTTGTGTTCATATAATCTGAATAATCAGTTTTCTATTTGATGGTCTGCACATGTGTGTGTGTGTGATACAGATATATGGGTTTGATTTTTTTTCCTTTCCTTTATAAAAATTGACATAATTTTTTTTAAAATTATTAAAAATGTAAATCTAAATAAGAAATTATTTAGATCCAATGAATGTAACCTTTGTTTGACCAAAAAAATGTTGGTAAGCTTATGTTTTCAATTATATCTTCTTTAACTAATTTTCCATAAATTAATCGACAATGTGTTAATTAAAGAGATCTGGTTTCAGATCAGACAAAGTTGTTAATAGTAACACTTAAGAGTCATTGTTCATTCTGAGAGGGGATTTTTTTTGATTAGACTTGAAGAGGAACCACTGGGGGGGGGGAGGTTTAACATGTGTTTTCTTTTTTTCCTTCACTCTATAAAAAGTGACTGGAGAAAGTGAAAAAGAACTTTTTTGCTAATTGAGAACAACGGGCTAACTAAGAATTAATCTCCAAGTTTTTTTTTTAAATTTTCTTTCTCAGAATTTAATAATGCATTTAAGTTTTATAGTAGACCAAAATATGAATTTCTAATTCATCCATAAATGGTGCATATCTCTTTTTCTCAAATTAATTATGAAGAAGTCAACTTTTGATAAGATATTTTCTGCTGAATATCACAATTTATCCAGTCTGCTTATAAAATTTCCTGCAAGGAGAGAATTGTCAAATTTTTTTTATCAAATTAAAAGACCAATTCAGATTATAATAATTATTTGGCTTTTTAAAATTTGTTTAAAGAACTGCAGAAATCTTCTGTATAATGTTTTAAAAAGTTAATTCATGTTAGTAATCAGAAACTGCTTATTGCCTATAAGTTGAACCTTTAAATGGAAAAGAAGAAGAAAGGAAAACTAAGTGAATTCAAATCCAGGAAGAAACTCATCAAATGAAAGGTAACTATTTGAACTCTTTTAAAATTTATTAATTCTCCTATAGCTACACTTTTGATTTAAAATAACTACATTTTTTATCTATCTTGATTCAAATGACTGTCTGTATGTTCTATACACATTTGATTAAAATAACTGTCTGATGTGCAATTATATAGCTATCTCAAGTAAAATGAACTGAATATATTAATTGATGATGGACAGTGGAAGGAAAAGACATTTAAAGAGACTATCTGTAATGTTGATATTTATTCTTTATTTTATTTTGTTTATATATGTCATTTGTTTTTTTTATTATATTTCATTTTGTTTATATGCTATGCCACACTCTAATCACTAAATTATTTAATTTAATATTTTGTTTATGTTTAAAATGTTTGAAGGAAAGAAAAGAAAATGATTTTGATACCATTTAAGTATAGATGCTCACGTAGATTTAGACTTAAAAGTAAAGAGAGAAATGATATAAATATTTTATTAGTCTTAACAAAATTTTAATTTGTGCTTAATATTAAATGTGAAGAGGGAGGGGATGGTCGTATAAACCCATTATTATGCTGTGAGTGTTGATCTGTTATTAATATAAATATTGGGTATGTTGTTGGCTTGACTGGTTAAAATTGAAATAATTCATATATGTATTGATTTGGGATCTGGTTAGTCTTTGTCATTTATCTAGGCTGAAATCGATGTATGTGTTGTCATATTTAAAGCTATAAATGCTTGTCATTACTAATGTAAAGTAATCCTACCACCCTACAGATGGGAAATAGCTGTCTCATAATTTAGTTACTATGGCAGTCGGAGATGACTGAGTTTCACTCCATTTATTTGTTAAGATATGGAATTATTGATAAAGTTACTGTTTAGGTGTAGAAATGTTTTTCATGCCAATATAGAGAATAGGTGTCTAAGAGAAGCTCTTTACACGATTCTGGATCTTAAGAAAAGATTTTGTTGTTTTTTAACTTCCCTTATCAAGACGTAGCTGTGTGCGCGTTATAGATATTGCATGGTGATGTATAATATGAAGAGAGTTTTCTTACGTGGGACAGAATAAAGTTGCCTGGAAAAGATAAGGATTCAGTCAGATGTATATGTATGATGAAGAATGACAAAGATTTTAATTAATAAACTAACCGATCTGTGTTGATTTTTTTTGAATGATGGTAAATTGAGGTCGTCAAGCTGAGTGGACATTCTGATCTAATTAGGAGATATACAGTCAAAAACGTAAAGATCTGACAAGCATGAATGTAAAGTGTGGGTTTTGAATTTAAACCCGTTTGCAAAATTAGTAGGGTAAATTTATGACATATAATCCTTCTTCATTAGAAATGTGAAAATTATTGCTTGATAAAATGATTTAGAAATTTATGATTAACTAACATTGCTAGTTAGAATAACTGAAATGAATATATTATTTTGGAATAGTCCAATGGACAATGTTTACAATAAAAGGGGGGAAGAAAAAATTTATGGGTTTTCTTCTCTTTCAAGATATAAGTTTTCTTAAAGCTAAAATATATGGACTTCTGATTCCATGTGTGAGCGTTTGTTTTTATTATAATTATTAATTATTTATTTAATAAATAAATGGGTCAAGCAATAAATAAGTCATCCAGAAAATGAATTAATTAAACAGGTATTCGAATCATAGTCTTTAGTAAATCTGAATCATGTATTTGAGTGCAACAATATTAGATTTGAGTGTGTTTTGATTTTATTTTAGTTTTTATCATATTTGTTAATGTAATAAAGTTTATTATTGTTATAAGATTACATTGTGTTTTGTGTTTTGATGTTTCAAATATCTTCAGAATCTATATATCCAGCACCTATATTTAAAGTAATATTAGTTCATATTTAAATTTAATTATTTATTTTATAATGATAATTTATTTCTAAGATCGATTTGCAGTAGTCATTATCATATTGTTTCCATATTCGATTCACATAGTTAATTTTATATTGATAATTTATTTCCATGATTGAATTACAGTATTGATTTTATCGATTATTTCTATATTCGATTAACATAATTCATTTTATATAAGTCACTCTTATAAACTTCAGTTTCACATAAATTATTACATAGTTAATTTACATAATCTAATTTTATGATTCATTTGCGTACTTTACTTTCATAAGTAAATTTTGATTGATTTATCTGATTAATATCCATGGTTTACTTCCATAGTTTACTTTAGCAAAATAAAATTATTAAGGTTATTAATTAAAATAGATAAATGTGATAAATTTTATCTAGTACTAAATTAAATAATGATTTTATATTATGAACATAGATTATGAGTTCTCTGCATTAATTACTGAGTTATTTCCAGTCAGATATAAATGAGAACTGTATACAATATTTTCTGTAGTTACCACTCGAGATCCGATATTTATAATAAAGTTGTGGAAGAAAGTTGTCTCATTATTATAAATTTTATAATAAATTTATCATGAAATATATGCATGACTAATGCTAGGTTTGAAATTAAGACCACATAGATTGAATGGTTTTATCAATACTATTATTATTATTATTTTTTGAGAGACAATTTAATTACTTTCTCCAGTATCTTCTATAGTCCTAAATTGACTAATGATGATGATCTCTAGTGGGCATTACAATTTATAGCTGCAATTTGGCACCCCCGGTATATTAGATCTTAAAGCAGTATAAAATTCAATTGACTAGCTACTTGAAATAAATGAAAGTTTATTGAGGTTGAATAAGTGAAAGAGTGCACGAAGAAAGTTGAGGTGACAATATATATAAGGTGTAATTCCTTTCTGATTAAAATTACGTACAAATACTGCACTAGTAAATTAAATAGAAAATTATATATATTCTAAGATTTTTTAATATTAACAGCCAGTAAATTGAAAGATTTCACAATTGTTTATAGATAGAAGAAAGTTAATGAATGTAGTTATTAGTGAAAGATCTTGATGATCTTATTCCAAGACACTTTAAATTGGCCTATATAAGTGAATTTAGGTACAAAGGTAAAATCTTTTCAAAATCTCTATCATATGATTTGGTTTGAGAGTATCCTTCATACTCAACAAAATGTTGTTTAGATATTAAAATAATTATTATAGTGACACACAGGAAAAACTTTCTATACAGTAGCACCACTTAGTGCAAGCCAGAGTAATCAATGAATGCATAAAATCTCTATTTAGTGCCTACTCATCCAATATTCCCAAACTAGTTTCTAGCTTATGGCTTTCATCAGCAAGGAGCCTTGAATATGAGAGCTCTGCTCTCAGATCTTAAGACCTAATGCAACCCTCCAGCAACTACCTTTTAACTTATTAACTATCTATAAAGCATTGAATCCAAAATGAAAACAATAATGTTTTCAATTCAAGTTCATTAGCTTGTATAATCATATAGATCTAAACTCAGTTCAGATCCATATGTTTTGATGTGTTTTGTTCTTTAGTAACTAATCCTATAGGGCAGAATTGGTATTTTAAACCACTAAATATCACATGATCACCATTCTTTATGCATCTACAATCTGTTTACACAGAGACAAAATTCTCCATACAGTAGCACCATGTTTTCATTTTGGACTCAAAGCTTTATAGTTAGTTAATAAGATAAAAGGTGACTGCTGGAGTATTGCATTAGATTCTAAGATCTAGGTGCAGTGCTATCAGATCCAAGACTCCTCACCGATGAAAGCGACAAACCAAAAACTAGTCTGGGGATATTGGATGAGTAGACACTAGATAGGGATTTTATGCACAAACCTTCTTGCATCCATTGATTACTCTGGCTTGCACTGAGTAGTGCTACTGTATGGAGAGTTTTGCCTCTATATAAACAGTTTGGGTAAGCATAAAGAATGGTGATCATGTGATATTTAGTGGTTAATTATTACAGTATATGTGTAAAGGTGTAATTCTCTCCTGATTAAAATTACATATAAATACTGTGCTAGTAAATTAAATAGAAAATATTATAAACTTTAATAAGAGCTCTTTATGTCATAGACACATATGCATATAAATCGATATATGTATTTTTTTTAAACTTGTAATTACTGCAAATGATTTGACTGTTATAAATTTATAAGTTTTATTATATCAGTAAATTTTTCTGTAAAATTAAAGAAGCTAAAGATTATAATGTTGAGAAAATTATTCAAACTTTTAGAAGGAAAAGCTGTTAACAAAAAATATTTATGTAGTAAACTAATTTTTTCACAATTATTATCATTTTAAAAAAAATTACTGGCTAACATTATTTCAATCTCTATTTAAATGAGAACATTTATACATTCAGTCATAAAAAAGATAGTACTTAAATATGTATATCCAAAATGCTTTAAATGTGATCAAATAAGATGGCATTTGTCTTACAAAAGAATGTCCATTTGCAAAGCATGAAAACTCTCAGTTATCATGAGAGAAAATGAAGAAATTTTAAAAAATAATGAAATTAATTATTAACTTTTGTACATTATTATAACACTGAAAATACTTGATTATGATAATAATATTAAATATATTTTAAATAAAATTTAACAACAAGAATCAATGAACAAAAATAAGTCACTGGAAAATGTGATGCTTGATAATTAATTATAAAGTCAATTATAAATTCAAACTTTATCCACGTTTAAAATTGAATACTTAATACTTTTTCTTTAAGTATTGAAACTTCTTAATAGCTTTATTTATTGATTATTATATAGAGAATTCCAAAATACTTTCTATTGTAAACTGCTTGAATTTTCAGGTCATCAGAATAATACATTAAGAAAATATTTACATTATTAACAAAATATTTAAATATAAGCAAATTACTATAGATTGACAGTCTACCTAGAAAGTAAATAGTTTTTCATTTGCTATCTTATAGTAATATTTAAAACATAAATCAAGAACATATAAACTATTGTATCATTATAGTACATTATTAGTTATACATTCTTATACAAAATAATTCATTGGTTATAATCATACATTTCAGCAGTGCCATATATAGTAAAAAATAAATAAACTATTTTATGTTAAAAATAGTAAATAATTTTAAACATTTCTCAAATTCTCAGGAAAATATAGATATGAAAGTTTCTGATAAACATAAATTTTTATTGGAATTATAGCTTCAATGTTTATGGCAATTGTATTTATGGAATATTGTGGTTGTTGTTCAAAAGTTAAAGAGATAATCAAGTCAAAACTGAAGATTGACAAAAAAGTGATACAACTTTTACTGGATGAATAGTTGAATTTTCTAAAATGGATTACTAACATTTAAATTAAATAAATGTTAATAATAACAGGAATTTCAATATAGAAAAATCTTGAAATAATTTTATTAATCATTTTAAATTATGAATGCTATGATATCCAATAATAATTATGTTATATTTTCATTTTGTCATTTTCTAATTATCTTTTTAACTTATGTTTATCAGTAAATTTTTCAACATAGTTATAAAATGGATTAATATTATTTGTTGATAAATATTTTCCATTTTATTAAAATTAATATTCCTATATTAAGAATAATATCATAGACCCTGAATCAATGCTTCTCGTAAATCCTACTATAATTCCAGAAACTTTTTTTTGTGTGTGTTTCATTCCATTTTTATTGCCAGTCTAAATTTTATCCTCATCTTTTTCAATATTATATTAAAATATTAATTGTAAAGATAAAACTTTTATTTTCATAAAAATTCTTTCAGAATGTCAAATAGATGGTTTGTCTTAAGGCTAATCCTGTTTAATTTTTGAATTTTCTCAATCTTTTCTGCATATTACAAACTTTTTATGTTTTCATCCATTAAAAAAATATTCATTTTTATATTATATAATTATTTAAAGCTTGATTTTTCTTAAAATATAAGTGTATTCACTATTCCAAAATCAATTAAAAATATTCAGTATTACTGATTGTTTACAGTGCTGGGTGTCATAGAAAAAGAGATAATAGAAACTAACTATGAGAAGATTGCTGGAGATAATACTTTGAACTTCTAACACCATGTTCTTACATTAAAATACTTGCTCTTTAATAATCACATTCCCTGAACTGGATATAATGTTCTATTTAGATAATTGTATATAGATTTTCTAAATGATGTTTTTATTCTTGCTGGAATTTGTTTTATTTTTTACATATTTGCGTTTTAAAGAATAATAGATATCAGGCTCATTAACACTCTGTGTGCACTGATATTGTAGTAGCTTCTGGTATGTATCTGTCTAACAAGTGACTTGTCTAATCAATTGGATTTGTTAAAGAGATTTTTATAGTAATAACAAATGATAATAGCTCCTAAAATAATTTTAAATAATCAGATCTTCTCAGTTCAAACCCCATACAGATTGTTATATAAAAGAATATTGCAGTTAAATTTTAACTTTATTAAAGTTTATATCTACGGTTAAATGAGATGTGTGTAATAATTTCTAATCTAATAATGATTAATAATTATTTAAATATAAATATTTATTGAAAATTGATTCTTATATAAATAAGTGCCACATAAAAAATACTCAGTTTTACTTTATAATAACACTTATATATATATTGTATATAATATGAGAAAGAAAATGTTTACAAATGACTAATAAAAGAAATGCAATGTTTTTTACTAGATAAAAATAACATTAAACTTTATTTTAAATAATTTGCAAATGTTTTTTTTTTACAAAGAAACATTTATAAAATGACTACTAAAAAATGCAAGCACTATTTTAAAGACTAATAATATTAAAATATTTATTTAAAAACATTTGTGGATAATTTTAAAAAGGAATATTTATAAATTTTTATTTTTGTACTAAAAAAATCATTAAGTTAAATCATCTGTATTTATTTGAAAATATTCATAAATGCTAATAAAACAGGCAAAACTCACTATATGTATTGCCACTCACAGCAACCTAGAGTAGTCAATGGATGCCAGAAGGCTTGTGCATAAAATTCCCATCTAGTGCCTACTCATTCAACATCCTCAGACTTGTTTCTGGCTTGTAGTCTTCATCAGTGAGGAGCCTTGGATCTGAGAGCACCGCAGTTATAAGCATGCTTAAGAAATGTTATCATGTGATAAATGCTAATATGAAAAAATTTATCTGAGTTTGTTTTTCATCAATTCAATTTTGTATAAATTAAAAGAACAGATGTCTTCATTTAATAGCACTTACACCATTTGCATTGCTTCAATTAAAAAATATAAATAAATACAAAATGCTGAAACTTTGGAACACCATAGTGATAATAGCGTGAAGAGAATACTATTTGAAAACATTCATTATTATGATAATGATGAAATCTATCTATCTTGTCATTGGTCATCCTTTTCCAATTTTGCCAATCATATTTCCAAGCACTATATATTTTTTAGCGAATTACATCATTTCATAATGTTGTAAAATAAACAATTTTGACTGATGGTTTGTGCTTCCCAACAAGAGCTCAGCTCTGATCTCATCAAGTTTTTGTTTCCTTTCTTGAAATTCTCAAGTCTTCACCAGCATCTTAATTCAATCTCATTATTTCTTTGCTTTTTTTTCAATATGTACAACTTTTACATCAGATGTTCACAGAAAACACTATAGTTTGAGCAATTTGTATTTTTAAAAATACTTCCCTAGGTCTAAAAATTTTTCTAGAAAATTTTTCCAATATCAATCTGCAAGGTTTCTCTTGTGTACTTAATTCTTTATTACTGAAGAATAATGAACATATACAAAACTATCAAAAAACTTTTATTATTAATTATGAAGTTAGCAATTGACCCTTTTGCCGTAACCATTTTTTAAAATGTATCTAATTTTATGCTTATCTTTTTATTTTTTTTAACTTTTCTATTATGAATTTTGAGGTCTTCTAAATTTTCATTTATAAGTGTGATTTTATCAGGGTATCTAAGAGTAATGATGATTTTTCTTTTATTACATATTTAAATAATTAGAAGGATGACAGCACACAGTCCTATTTCAGTTTTTTGCCATTATAAAATTATCTGTTTTTCCTCTTGTAAAGAGATTTCTCTTATAACAATAAAATATTCTGGTACTTTCATTTTTAGAAGAATATTCTATAATTTAGCATGTCCATCCTTATAAAACTTACATAAACTCCTTTCTGGTATACCCTAGCCCAGGGGTCCCCAACCCTATGCCTGTGGGCACCATGGTGCCTGCAGACCATTTTACGTGTGCCCACTGCTATCCGAACATAATAAAAAATTATTTATCTGATACAAATAAATTTAATTTTTTCTTATAAATTATTGTATTATATTGTAATCAAATTGTATGGCATACTAAATTTTTACAGCGTAAAAATATAAACTTTAATTATATGTTAAAATTTTATTTTTGAAATAAATATTTTTTTTTGTACTTTATGTGTATTATTAACAATATCCAACTATAAATTTACATTGAAAAAATAAATGGTGCCCGCCACCTGGCTGATATTATAGAATGTGCTCTTAAATGCAAAAAGGTTGGAGAACCCTGCCCTAGCCTTTTCTATTACTCATGATCATTAGCATCAATGTCTTTAGTTAAGACCCTTCCTGAATCTACAGTTCTCTCTCAGTGGAAGACTAGTCAATGATATACTCAGAATAATCTTACTTGCATGTGGTATGTCAGTTTGTTTTATTGTTATTTTTTAATCTTTAGCAAATTTACAAGTACATTGCCATAAGTTCTAATGATCTTAACATTTAACAATGAACTTAAAACTAAGCTGACCCCATCTTCCAAAATTGAAAGTTCTTTAATGTATGGTGTTTAAGTAAAAATGTTTTGATTTAAATTTTGATTGTATAGTTTTTCTGTATATTTTCTTTCTCACTCATGATCTGCAACCACAATCTGTCTATTGGCATTTTTTAATAATTCTACTCACGTCCAAAACTTTAATTTGCTGTGTGAATACCTTTAAAGCTAATTATTGTTTTTCCAACTCATTTTATTGTTTTGAAAGATATTGTAACTGTTTTTATGTTATTTATATTTAAAAACATGATCTAACTTTTATTATTTACTTATAGTTGTTTTGTTTTGTTGCAGTCATTGCAATATTGAAACATATTTAATGGCTTCCATTCACAGAAACAAATCCATCTATCAATATAATTTATTATCATGCACAAATAATGATCTCAGAATTAAGATTAAGTGTACAATTTATTAAATAGGTAAAAGAAATTTACGTAACTAGAGAAATCGATGTTTATCATTTTCTGTTAGAACTTCATCAGTTATATTCAAATAATCAAATTTTTATTCTTTTTCTTGCATCTATTTACCTTATTTAACTACATTATTAAAAATATTAGTGAATCAAATTTAATTCTCAATATTATTATTAATTCACATTAGTCATCTGAACTTTTATTAAAGTCACGTGATTTCTGTCTAATCATCTTATTTGAATTAATTTTCTTCTGAAGCCTTGTTGGCATTCTTATGAATAAAATTTTGTAAATTATATTTTTCATCTTTATAGTTATTTTTAAAAAATCTCAATTTGTTTTTTATTATTATCAGATTTGATAGATAAAAACGTTTAGTTCATTCTGTTTATAATATTTTATATAAATTTAATGTCATATTTTTTAACAAATACTTCCAAAAAACAATTTTTCCATAAATAAACTCACAATCCTAAATCATTTTTTATTACATTAGAAATTGCTCGATTTTTTAAAACCTGGGATATAGCATTTAAGTTCTATTAAGATATATATCATTATTTCACATTGTTCATTTGTGCACATGATGTTATAGTTTCAGAAATTAATATTAATGTCATTTTTACTTTAAACACATGGTTACAGATATAGTTCCTAATATGCATTTCAACCAAATTAGGACTCTTCAGGTCAAACCATTAGTGTCAAACACAAGAAGGGTGTTGAGGATATGTCATATTGTGGTTCCTTACTGTGCATAGAGTCCTAATACAATAGCATAATAAAGTTTTTGATGCAGTTCCAGAAAAAAATTCTAAGCATCTTTTCAAAAGCAAAACAACAACAACAAAAAAATAGTTTAAAAAAAAAAAAAGAATACTAATAATATATATAAAATATTTTATAAAAAATACTTTTAGTTAATTTGAGTAATACACTAAAAACCCCCCCAAAAATTTTTTTTTTCATTCACAATATATTAACCAAAATTATGGTTGTAGAAAAAAATCATTTATTGATTTTTAGTGCATTAGTCATCAAATTAAATAAAAGCATTTTTTAATAAATATATATTATTTTTTAGTATCTAGATATTTTGTAATGGACTTTTTGTAATTATTCTTTTTTTTTTCCATGTGTCAAAGCATCGGCTGGGATGTGAACCCACAAACCCAGGACAAATGCTTGTAAGGCAGCTGTGCTGATCACTCAACCACCAATGCTTGACTATTCATATTTAAATTTAAAAACTGATAATCTATACAATTTCACCAAATTTTCTGTATTTGAAATAAAATTTGTATTTATAAAGGTAGCATTTAAAAGTCAAATAGTTAAAAGAAATTAAGATATCATATTTCATTTCTTTTTCCAAATATTTTAATTTACTGTAAATACTTTTTAGTATATTAGTCATGAAATTCAATGAAAACATATTTTTAAAGATTATACAATCATCAATCATGCATCCTTCCAACACTTTTAAACTGGACAACCAGTTGGACAAAACTGAAATATTGTATTGTTACTGATATCTAACACATGTATAAAATTTGAAGAAAATCTATTCAATAGAAGTAAGTTAAAAATCAATTGCAAGATTTGACTCAAACAAATAAATGGAATTTATAAGTTAAATAAAAGCATTAAAAATGAATTTTAAAAAAAAACCTTTACTTAGCTGAAGTTGCAATAAAACTGTTATTTCAATGACATATTTTTCTAATCTTTAATTTTTGTCTGTGTGTATAATGTTTTTACTTGTTATTTATATTACTATTTTGAATTATGAATACATAAACTAAATTGAATACGATTGGGTATGTTTTTGTAATATTATGCTTGTACCATATAACATGTTAAAAATATTTATGCTTGGATGGGGAGGGAGGCTGATCTAAATTTCATTTGAAAATTGTAAAGGGCAAATGTATGGGAAGAAAGTAAAATGAAGGATAAATATAAAGGTGAGAAGTCCATAATAATTATTTTAAATCATCACAAATTTTTGTGCCTTATTTAAACACATTCTTTTAGTGTGCTAATTTTATGATAATGCTTCCAGGAGTATGTACTGTAAAAAGATTTTTGGAGTGATTTGGAAATCTAAATATTTTCATTTATATATAAATATTAATTATTGTAGTTACATGGTACCACTTTGATGAGGTAACATTATGCAAACAATAACCTGCTCACCCACACATGGTGTCTCTATTGATTTGCTACAGAGCATTCAATGACACTGAATAAACTCTATGCATGAAGTCTTAACTGATTTAAGAAATGTGTGTTTTGATATCTGTAAATTCTATAGCATCTATTTTTTTTTTTTTTAAATAAAAGCATTTTCATTTATTTATTGTTTGAATATGACCATATTCTAATAAAGTACTGTAAAATAAATATATAAACTATGATATTAATTTTGAAGGAGAGTTTTTGTTTGGTTAAATACTTTGTAAAATTGTGAATATATGTTGAGATTATTTAATACCTAAACAGTTGTGAAGATAATGTTCAGTCCTATTATGTAATGTCTTTGGCTATAAGAAAAACTAAAATCTTTGTTTTTGTGAAGACTTGCATTGAAATGTTGATTTTAATAGTAACTTGCAGTGTGTTTCTATTGTCATATTTATAATAAAAATTTAGGATGTTAAACAAATGTGTTTTTTTTTTTTATGGACATAAACATTAGAAATTTTTTCAAGTAATCTAAAATATATACAATACATTTTATATGACGTAAATCAGATTTTATTATATATAGAGAATATCAGATTTCGAAAATAGTTTGAGAAGTTATAAAGCAAGTAAAAATTAAATTAATATGTTTTGATTATTTGTATACTCTCCAAAAAAATATCAATATGATTTAGAATATGTGTGTCAGTTGCTTGAGAAATATGCGATGTTCAAGCATCAGATATATTGAACTTTGATCCTAAAACATTTAGCTTTCCAGTATATCATCATTCTACTACTACATTAAATTACACAATATACTCTATGTGAACTGAACGAAGCTCTCCATTTTTTTTTAATTTTAGATAAATGATATTATCATAATATCTATTTCCTATCTTTTTCTTCTGCATAAGTTTAGAGTTAATATTTTATACATACAAACATATATGGAAACAAACTGTAGCAATGTCACATCTTCAAAGTCATGTCTACAATATTTATTATTATAAGATTTTATATGATGCTCTATGCAAAAAAAAAACCCCTCAAATCTGCAGAATAATAAAATGTAATATTTAGATCTGGAACTAGAAATTAATTGTGGATAAAATTGATCATAGAGTGATTATAAAACTGATCCATATTAAAGGATTTAATATTAATCAAAATTTTATTACACCACAGGTCAATTTAATGACATACTTTTGATTATTACATTATAGATGTTACAGACTGGGTTTTTTTTTTGAACAGGATAGGAAATTAAATATAGGGAAAATATACTAAAAAACTTAATAGTATTAATTTTAAAAGTTATGCTTTGAGGAAATGTGAAAATAGATTTCCCAAGAGCTGTATTTGTAATACAATTGTTACTAATTTTCTTCTTTTCTGAGTCAATGTAATATCTGCCACTACATGCCATAAATATGATGTAGTAAAAATATATTGAAAACATGCTATGCAGTAATAAAGCTAAATATTATTTAAAAAACTACCTTTTCTGTGTGTATTTTCATTTTACCAAATATTGTATTTGCAATAATAAAAAGGATTTTACAAGATGGATCTCTATTATATTTTCCTAATTTCAATAGATTGTTCATTAATATATATATAAATGATTTCAAGATATGTTTTAAAACTACTATGACTGTAAATAGATATTTAAATAATACTAAATATAAAATATTTTAATGAAATGTATAATTTATAAAATTAGATGTTCACCCTTGATTTTTCTTTTAATATATAAATGAGGCAAGAGGCAATTTGCGAACTAGGGTGCTTTTTCACCTTAAAAAAGTTTGCTCCTGGGTATAACTCAATATTTTTACATCAGGAAAGTAAACAGATTATATGTCTAAACTAGATAGCAAGGTCATCTGTAAAGAGAGAGGGAAGATATTAAAAGAAATATAAAAGGCTTGGTTCATTATGCATTCACATAATGAATTAAACCATTATTTCACCAGTATTGAAATAAGTAAATAATGTGTTATCTAATTTGCATATGAAAAGCAATGTAAAATTATTTTTTTTATTTTTTTTTATTTTTATGAATGGTCTTGAACAATTATATTGAAAATGAAATTAGACAATAATTTATTCTAGACAAAAAACAAATAAAATTTACACTAATGAATTGTCTTCTAGAAATTGATTACCTATATCAAAATTATACATAAATATATATATATAGTATTAAGGGTGTGGTTATGCTAAAAAGAGAAATAATGGATGTTATAAATATCTAATTATATATTTATTAAAGATATTAAGGTTCTTAAGATATAGTTGTATAATCTGCCTATTATATTTTCAACTTATGTTCAATTTCACTTTAAAAAAATCAGATTCTAATCAGATCGACAATTGTTTATTTCTGGTAACCAACTTTTAGATAACCCATATAAATATTCAATATTAGTTGGTGAGAATCTAACTATTTTAAACTAAATGAAAGATTGCTCAATTGTCAAATCTAATAAGTAATAACACTTCATTGTTTTTTGGTGAGATCTGTCATATGGACTTTGGCTGCATTGGGCTATTCAAATTCTAATTCTGATACAAACAGTTTTTAATGACTTTATCAGTGTTTTTTATTATTATTTTTGTTTTCATTTTGCTATTTAAAGTTATTTAGAGGTCAGTTATTACTATTATGTCATTCACATCTATATTCATTAGTTGTGACAATGGGATTATGTTTTTGTGTAACCATATTTCAATTTTTAATTACAAATACAGAAGTTCTGTCTCAAATAATTTCTTTTACATTCTTGAATATAAGCATGCATGAATATGTAAAATATCCAAAGTCCTCAACATTGAAAAAAAAGATATGGGGATATATTTAGCCGAATAAATAATAGCAACAGTAAGTTCGATGTCTTTGGGAATATATTTTTCCCCAATCAGTATTGAATATTACATTGATTGCATAAACATTAACCCATATTAATTGGAAGCTTTTGCCTTTCAGCTAATATTAATTAGATACTCATTTATTGATTAATATTTAAGTATGACCTGGTTATCTAAAAAAAAATCTTAAGCCTATTTATGATCTTAAAAAAAATTGGGAGTCTATAATTATGATCTTGCACAAGGAAATACAGTTTATAATAAATCAATTAGAATTGGATTTAAAACAGACATTTTACTCCATTATTTTATGCTTGAGAATTCCTATTAAGGAATCTTCTATATTTATCAATGTAAAAAAAATCTAGAAAAGGGTTATAAAAGGAATTGTCTCACAAAATTTGACTATGTCATCATGCTTTTGAAGTAGTATTTGTTTAAATAGTAAGTTGTTGTAATATTAGCTAAATAGAATAAAAACAAAAAGTGGTGGTCATAATAAATGGGTGAATTTTGCTTGATGGACTCTTTAAGATGTGAATGTGATCCAGTAATTGAATCTGAAGAGTTGTCAAGATTTAAAATAATTGTAGCTATTTTTATTTAAAACATGCCTTCCAGGATGTTGCAACTATTTTTGACTGAGAATATATCAATAAACAGCACATGATCACTATTTTTTATGCTTGCTCTTAACTGGTATTAAAACAGACAAAATTCTCTATACATATTGCCACTCAATGCAAGCCAGAATAATCAATGGATGCCAGAAGGCTTGTGCATAAAACCCCCATCTAGTGCTTACCCATCCAACATTCCAAGACTAGTTTCTGGCTTGTGCCTTCATCAGTGAGGCACCTTGGATCTGATAGCACTGCACCTAGATCTTAGAATCTAATGCAACCCTCCAGCAGCCACCTTTTATCTCTACTTAACTACAAAACTATGAGTCTTAAATTGAAAACACCATAATATTTTCAATCGAAGTTCATTAGCTTATATAATCATATAAGTCTGAAATCAGTTCATTACCTATACAGTTTGGTGTATTTGGTTCTTTAATAACCATAGCCACCACTATCCTATTAGGTAGCATTGATTTTAGGCCAATACGTACCACATGATCACTATTTCTTATACTTGCTCTTAACTGTTATTAAAACAGGCAAAACTTTCTATAAATATTGCCACTCAATGCAAGCCAGAGTAATCATTGGATGCCAGAAGGCTTGTACATAAAATTTCTATCTATGCCTATTAATATATAAGCTAATATATACAAGCTAATGAGCTTGGATTGAAAATATTATAGGGTTTTCAATTTAAGACTCATAGTTTTGTAGTTATGTAGAGATAAAAGGTGGCTGCTGGAGGGTTGCATTATATTCTAATATCTAGATGCAGTGCTCTCAGATCCAAGGCTCCTCACTGATGAAGGCCACAAGCCAGAAACTAGTCTGGGGATATTGAATGAGTAGACACTAGATGGGGATTTTATGCACAAGCCTTCTGGCATCCATTAATTACTCTGGCCTGCACTGAATGGCAATATGTATAGAGAGTTTTGCCTGTTTTAATGACGATATATCATTATTTAGATAAAAATTCTTTTTAATAAATTCCAATAAAATATTTTGGTATTCAATACTGGGTAAAACCGGACATTTTTTTAGATTTTAACCAGGCTTAGAACTTTTGTTGCAAATTTACAGTCAATGCTGTTAAGCATTCTGTATTAATTTGCAAATTAATACTTAACAATTTTTTATTTAAAGAGTATAGCAGGATGAAAAAAGGCTTGAATCTTCATCATTTGGTAGTTGCCAAGCCTGATAAGTAATGCTTTTTTTCTTCAGTGTTTCTCTATGAGATATTGTTAAAAATATCTTTGAAATATAGTGGGATATTTAAAGACCATTTTACCTAAATGTATGTATATTATTTACTGCCACATATCTAAAAATAATTGTAAAACAAAAAATAATGTATTATATAACCATATGTATATAAAATAAATGAAATAGACTTTAAATTTTTATCTATCTTTCTATCAGTCTATGTATCTATCTATTTATTTATCGATATACCTATATATTTACCTACCTATCTACTCTCCTTCCTACTCTCTTTACTTTTTATCTGCCTACTTACTCCCCTATCCAAAACTCTTCATCAATTGATTTTTTTTGACTAATTTGAACCTAGTCTATGGCATAACAGATAGATGCATTATATCATAAACTTGTTAATAGTACATCATCAGATTTTCAATTGGATGGACGGTTGAAGAGTTGGAGGGTGTAGTAGATTGGATCCTGTCCATTAAAGTATGAAGATTGTCTATCTTAATATATATCTGAGCACTTATAGTATATATGTGTGGGAGATGATAATCTGGACCAACTGATGATTGCTGGTTTAGCATGAAATACGTATATTGGTGATTATTTATCTTTTCAGCATATATGTGCTTGAGTGTATCGGTGATATTAGATAGAGTGGAGAGTGATGGGTCATCTGAAAGTCTGTGCTCATATACCCTATATTATAAAGTAAAATACTTAATTTGAATGTTTAAAAAAAATTTTAAATTTTCGATAAGCAGTTGAACTTATAAATAAATTTATCTATGAATGTGTGTTTGAAATAAAAAAATTAAGATTTATCTTCACTACTGTTATTATTAAATGTGCACACATACGTACAAATAAAGAAGTAAAAAAATATATACAATGTTTTTCAATGCCACTATTAAAAAAATAAAAGACATAAAAAGAGTATACTGTTATGTTTTCAGCGTTTTATGGAAAGTAATACAATATTTGTTTTGAAGTAATATAAGTAAATTGTTTTGTAATTTAATTATCTGTATTAGACATAAATTTATTGACTTATAAAAAATTTAAATTAGCATCAAATTAAAAGATAGAAGTATTTAAGAAAAAGTCTTTGTAATTAATATCAATTAAATTTTAGAACTGATATCAAATACTTATAGCTTCATCAAAGAGATGAGTTACTGAACTTCAATGATCACTTATGAGTTTATTATTCCTCACGGCCTAGATTATATATATAACTAAACACAGATTTGCATTTTTGAATACTGCTTTCAATAAAAAAAAAAAAAACTAAAAATGAAATTAAAAAAACTAACAATGATAGTACTTACAATAGCAAACTCTCCATACAGTAGTGTCAACCAGTGCAAGCCTTAGTAATCAATGGATGCAAGAAGGTTTGTGCATAAATTCCTAATGTAATGCCTACTCATCCAATATCTCCAGATTGGTTTTACCTTGTGGCTTTCATCAGTGAGGAATCTTGGATCTGAGAGCACTGCGCCTAGACCTTTGAATCTAATGCAAATCTCCAGCAGCTATCTTTTATCTTTTTAGTTAACTATAAAGCTACGAGTCCAAGATGAAAACACAATAATATTTTCAATCCAAGTTCAGAGTTTTCTAGTGTAGTAACAGGTTGTGCAAGTATAGGAAATGGCGATCGTGTGATGTAATGATGGTAGTTGTCATGTGTTGATTGAATCATTTATAGTTTAGGGTATATTTGTGATTATATTATCACTATATTTTAATGGAAAGTTGGGGGAAAAAATAATCATTTCAATCAGAGAGTGGCCTTTTTTTTTTTTTTTTTTTTTTAGAGATAGTGGTAAAATATACATTAAAGGGCAATAGGTATCTTACATGGATATTATGTTGGTCAATGTATAAAATAATATTTTCATTTTTATTAATATTTTTATCTATATTATATAAAAAAGTTTGTTTTATGTAAATACATATGTATTATCAAAGTTAAACAATAGAAAGATAAAAAAAAAAAAAGTGTAATTGTACAGTTTTACATGGTATCCATGTTTTCAATTCCAAGCTTTTGCATAGATATCAAAAATTGCTACACTATACTATAATAGACCTCTTTAATATGTAAAGGCTATATGTACAAATCTATGAAACAATTTATTTTACATTTGTACACATTAAGATGTTAACAAAAATAATTAACAAAAAAGTAGAAAAAGAACAAATTCAAATGTAAGTGAATATAATGTGAAGAATGTATTCCAATGAGCACTTTTACTTTCCAAAAAACTCTTTTTTTTTTTTCATTTTTCTGGTAGAAAAATTGATAATGATGGTCTATTATGATAATTTGAAATGAGATGAATAATATAGATATTATGTGATGTTATATTATTAACTGGATATGCCAGGAAGATTATTTGTTTTGACAATTCTGGAGCATAAGATGATTTGAATAAGCTAAGTCTCTGTCTCTTTCTCTGGAAAAACTATAAAGTTGAAGCATAAATTAATAGAGGTTTTTCTTTTATCTATTAAAATTTTTTGTTGTAATGATATTTTTAAAGCAATTTTATAATAAGAAATTGTTTTCTAATCCTTTTTAATTCATCAAAATAAATTTACAGTGACTGTAATTCTTTGATGATCATACATAAGATTTTAATACTGCTTTTCATTCATGGACCATGGTTCATAATTTTATTTTTCTATATTCTGTGCTATAAAAAACTTTTTTTATTATTATTTCCACAGCTGTTTTCTTTTTTTTTTTTCTTTTTTTCTTCTTCAGCTAATGATTTAATTATTTATCTTTTAAATTTTTTTGAAGGCTCCCAACATGTTGTATAATTCCTTCCTCAATCATATTAACTAATCCATCATCCATGAGATTTTATTACTCCTGAATATTTTTTTAACTTTTCTATCAATCTCTGGAAAGTCCTTCATAGTTTTTTAACATGCTGAACAATTTCTGAATATTAATTCATCTACTGCTGCTTTTATAAATGTTATTGCATCCACAATATAGTATAATTTCCAAAATAACATTAATTGGGTATCAGAGTTGCAGGAAGGACTTTTCAAAACAAATATACTTTGATAAAAAGCTTGCAACAATAAGATATGGTTTGTATGTAAAATTGCAGTCTCAATATTTTCATTTCATGATGAAAAGATTCAGGATAATTACATGCATTGTTTAATATCAGTAGAATGTTGACTTCAAATATTTTCTCCTGTAAATGTTTTTTTTTTAACTTCTGGAATAAAACTATTCCACAAAGAGAAATCCAAATTTTATTTATTGTGTTATAGACAGATAATTTTTATTCATGTTCTTGATAATGTAGAAATTCTTAGATTGATAAAAACTCCTGGCTTGATTATATAATCAACAGAAATTCCACATTGCATCATGATTAATCTACTGTTTCATGCTTTGTGTTTAAAGATATGTTTGATTCAGCAGCATCTTCTAGATCAATTCTTAAGGAAGTAATATAATGATAATAATAAAAAAATTCAGTTCAATCAAATGAATGATTTTGTATGAACTGCTACTAATGATACTCAAATGTCACTTGATATCCTGAGCAACTAATATGATTATTATTTTATTTGTTTTTGAATGAACAATGTAATTAATTTTACTATTTACAAGATAAAACATTGTCTGTAGTTCTGAATTTTGGTAATATATTAAATAAAATTAAATATAATTATAGGATATTTGAACACAGACTTTCAACCTCCCTTCATACAACCGATACTCATGACCACACATATGTGAAAAAGATAAATGATCTCCAATATACATATTCCATGATGAACCAGAACTCATCAGTTGATTCAGATCATCATTTCCCACACACATATATAATCAGTACTCAAATTATATAAAGATAGCAAATCTTCAAACTTTAATAGACAAGCTTCAATCTACTCCGCTCTCCAACTCTTCAGCCATCCATACCATTGAAAATCTGATGATGGAAACGCTCAAATCCCTTGTTGGTGCCAATATTATTGTCATGCCCATGTTGACTTTAAGTCACTTTAATTTATCATTAACAAGAAATTTGGGCATTCCATTATCAGATTTTTAATGGTATGGATGGCGGAAGAATTGGAAGGTGGAGTAAATTGAAGTCTGTCCATTAAAGTTTGAAGAATTGCTATCTTACTATAAATTGAGCACTGATTGCATATATGTGTGGGAGATTATAATCTGAACCATTGATGAGTGCTGGATTAACACGGAATACGAATATTGGATATTATTTAACCTTTTCACATGTGTGTGGTCGTGTATAACGATTGATGAGATAGAATGGATAACTGAAGGGAGCTTGAAAATTGTGTTCAAATCCCCTATAATTACATTTAAACTCAAATATATGAATTATGTTTGCTTGTATTTCAAATATTAAATATAGATTAGTATTCAGTTAAGAAAATTTTTTAAAATTTATTCACTTTTAACGTTTTATTTTTATCTAATTTTTCTTCTTTTCGCCTTTTTTTCACTTTTAGTAAAAAAAAAAGTTTTAGATTTTATTTATAGCAATTGTCTAATTTAATGAGCTAAATACAGACCTAATGAATTTTATTTGACATTTCAAAAACAAGTCTCATTAAGGTTTATTGTATACCTATTTTTAAAAAAAAAATCTCTGCTTAATCAATCTGTAAATAAAATCTCAATCGTATATAATTTTTTAATACTCATTTTATAGTCATATTTAAAACATTGCATTTAAAAGTTATTTATTTTTAGGTTATTATTTACTTTTTTTTTTAGTTGTCCAAAAAGTTAATAATAGAAAATAGAGACATTTTTATTTACAAATTTAACAACTCAACTAGAAATGGCAATTAATAATGATACATTAGCGATCTCTTGTGGCATTTATATGTATTATATTTTTATAAATAATGAAAATGTTGAATCCTTTCAGTTTTATCTCTTTTTATTTACTTCAAACATGGAATTATATATAATAATAAAAAAAAAACTTTTTCTAATATGTTCATTGAAACTAAAATGCGTAAAAAAAAATGTTGTTTTTAATAGTTCAACTAAATCACATGATCTACTTTATTATTATCCTGGCAACGACTAATGGGGTCATGTTCAGCATTTATCTAATTAAAGTTGGACTTTTTATCCCAAATCTCCATCTATTACAAACAAAAGAAAATCAATTTAATGGCTTATACTTTTTGCTTATTGCTTTCAAAACTGTCTCTTTCTTGTAAATGTTTTTTTTTCATTATTTAAAGTATTTATTTTTAAAAATGTAAATATTGAAGTTGTAATATTTACGGCTGATATATATATATTTCTTTCTTATTTGTGATTTAGCATAGTAGTAGAACAGTGTCTCAAAAGCAAAAGATATTTAGACCGATTCTCAGCTGATGGGAGTAAAAAAGCATATATATTTTCAATTAATTAATTGCAGCAATTGTATTCAAACAATTACATATATTCTTGATCGGCATTTGACCTCCTGAGAAACTAATTATTCATTTTTTTTCTTTTAATAAGTGATGAATTAACAACTTCACGCTCTCATTTTCAAACACTTAAGATTTGCCCATACATATACGTTTGGGTCGAAAAGGTAGATGGATTCATTCTATCTTTTCCCAAAGACTTTATCTTGGGTTTGAAAAAGTGGGAGTATTCATTTATATAGTGACATCGACAAAGCGCATGTGCATTAGCTTATTGGCTTATTGGTATTACAGTTTATAAAAACATTGTGCTATATAAAATATATGTCTTATAATTAATTATACTGAAGGAAGAAAAATATTTTTAGATTGCAAACAAAATTATATTACAAATGTTTTGTGTTCTTTTGAAGTTTTAGTTTGTATCAGAAAATAGTTTTACTTTGACAACTTTTGAGTTCATGAAGAAGATCTGGGAAACATCTCGGTTTTGCTGATAAATATAATTATCTAGTTTTCTCTGTATGTTTTACAAAATGTAATATTTCTTTATCATACACTCTCTCTTTTTTAATTTTATAAAGAAAAGATTTGGTTAAAGTTTAATAAAATCTTTACATTATTTTTAGTTGACAATTTTTCATTAAAACTGGAAGTGGCATTTAAAAATAATATATCATAATATAAGCAATAAATGAAAAGAGGCAATCAAATGGTTTTATTGTTTAGAAGTTCGTAAATCCAAGCATTGGAGATGACAATCCATGAACATTGAATTCCAGAATCCGCCAGTATTTAGTGTATGAATTTTTTAGACAACTTAATTATTAACAAAATATTATAAAAGAACCTGTAAACAATCTATACAGAAGATATGGCTTTATTTAATTCTTCAATTCTGTCTCTGTAGTCATAAATTCAACAGTCATTAGCATTATGATTCATGGTTTGTATTTATCCTCATATAGATGTTAAATTACATCTATGAATCAGAGTTGCATCATAACTATGGATGGTTTTGAAGGTTGGTGAAACTCCAATCATGACTAGGAAGATCAAATCCAGTAGGCTTTATTGTTGGATTTTAAATCTCATAAAAATTGCACTTTTAAGGTATAATTCTTTGATTGCAGATTCTTGGTTGAATATCCAAAAAGGAATCTTGATTCAAAATGTGATTAAATGATGAAACTATATCTTGAGTTATAGGCAAGATTGATCTGCTTAATATTTTTAAATATATTTTTTCTGAGGCAATTTTTCTTCTGATGTATGATGGAGTAATGTATGAAAGAACATGAAACCATTCCAAAGGAAGAGACATGTACCAGTGATATCATGGTTAATATTTAAGTGAATAACCAGAAGTTTGGTATGGGAACTTTTACTTCAAAAGGAGCCTCTAAGAAAATTGCCTGTAAAGTACTTTTATCATAATACCAAGAAATTCTAGTAAAATTTCCAATAGGTTATTCCTACTTGTTTGTTTCACAGTGTGGTTTAAAATAAAATAGCCATATCATGTATAGAATACATTTTATCAATAATTAATGAAAATTCACAAATTTTAAGAAGATATTAGAAAAATGATGAATCTCCCATTGTGCAATTACATAAATGTTTTTTTGAATTAATTTGTAAAAAAAAATGTTATGTGGAAGTAATTTTATTATGTTTCCTAGATGAAGAGATTATTCTTTAGATTTGGAATCTGATACCTGAGGATTCCATTGATTACTATAGGATACATATTGTTTATTGAATTGCAAGTATGCAGTACTTTTCAACATGCACATATATTTAACACAAACACTTTATATATATAGTGTGCATATATATAAATTTAAATTTTACTATAAACAAAAATGTAAAAAAAAATTTATTCACTCATTCATATTTAATCAAAAATAAAAAGTTACTGTGTGCTATTTTTATTTTTAAAAAATAAAATGAATACTGGATGATATTATTTTTCTTGAATCATCTTTTTTTATTCTGAAAATATTATAGCAGCCAATTAATAGCAGATTTGAATACCCAAAATATTGTACATCAAATTAAAAAAGGATAATAAAGAAATAATGAAATGTATGATTTCAACAAAAACCAAAGAAACATTATCAATAAACATGATCATGTATGGGAATCCAGGATAAAGAAATGGCTGATATTGTATTATAAAATTAAGTTTATAAATTTTATTTTTTAAAAATTATAATCATATATGGTGTTCAAAGATGAAAAATAGATACAGGCATATTGTAAAATGTGTGCAATTTATGTATTTTAATGTGTTTTTGTTTGCTTATTTACAGTTTTTTTTTTTGTTTATTTATCTTTTTTTTTTTGATAGTGTATAATTGAAGTAGTGTATATTAATCATTGAAGTAGTGTACAGTGTATATGTGAGTCATTGTGTATATTATTAAATTTTGATTTAGAATTGTCAAACTTTCTACACTCACAACTTTGACACCAACCTCTTCATAAATATTTTAATAATTATTACTAATTGTTTATTAAACTAAAGATTATCTCTAGCCCAGATATAAATCTTAAACCTCAGTTAAAGATTAATATATTTATTTTGTAATTAAACAGAAACATATGGGATAATTTAACTGACTTTGTCCAACTGAAGAATTTTAGTTCAACATGAAATATATCTTAGGAATTATTTGATGGTGTTAAAGTTTGAAGTATATGTATTGGGAATTTTTGTTCAAAGTGTTCCTATTGGTCTTTTAAAATAATACTTCTATCCTTGCGACTGAGAAATGAGAAATAATTGAAAATTGTGAATTAATTTAGTTATTACATAAATAATTGCATCGAAATATATATAGTACCTTTGGTGTTATAGCTATATTAAAATGAAGATTACTACTCATAGACATTCCATTTATTACTAGAACTGAAACTTAAAAAATTAATTAGCTTATAAAATCTCAAGCTTTTACTACTTAATTTAACTCTAATAATTTAACAGCTGTTGACATTTAGTCATTAAAAAGTGCTTTAATGAGAATTAATAAGAATCAGATTATTTTGTCAGCTTTCAGTCAGATGTCCGTTTTGATAATAATAATAATAATAATAGCAATATTTTATAAGTCACCATTAAAAATAAAATTGTAATAAAATTACTATTACTAAAGATAATCATGTGACATTACTGTGTTTAGCAGAATCAAATCCATGAAGATACTTTCTAAACACACCATTTCTATTTTACAAGTAATCCATAATAAATATATTCAATTATGTTACTTCATTTTCATTATCATCATAAACCATTATCAATCCACAGCAAGATGAAGATCTCTCTAAGTTCAAACCATCTCCACTCTTTAGCTTCTCTTCTCCACATCACCCCTGCACACTTTCTTATTTCATCCATCCATCTCACATGTGGTCTCTTTCTGGGTCTTTTACAATCTCTTGGAATCCATTTAAAATTTCAATTGTTCATCTATTATCATCTCTTCTAGCAATATGTCCAGCCCAATTTCACTTCAATCTTTTAATTTTTTCAATGAGGTTAATAACACCTGTTTGTTCTCTTATGCGTATATTGTGTTTTCTATCTCTTCTTGTTACTCCTAACATGCATCTTTCCATACTTCTTTGAGTGGTCTGAAGTCTCTGTATTGCTCTTCTATTAAGTGTCCAAGTCTCAGATCCATAAGGAAGAACTGGTAAAACATCTTTATTAAAAACCTTTCTTTTCAAACACATAGGCATATTTCCTTTTAGTATCAAGTTATTTCTATCAAAAGCACTCCAACCAAGTTTAATTCTATGATTAATTTCATCCATTACGTTTCCATCTGTATTAATAACCTGATCAAGGTATTAGTAGCTGTTAGCTTCTTCTAACTCATCATAATCAATCTTTATTTTCATATTTCGAGAAAATCCATTAAACATTACTTTAGTTTTTTTAGATTTATCTTTAGTCCTACTTTCCTACTTTCATCTGATAACTCCTGCAACATTTCCTGCAGCTCTAAAGCATTATTTGCAAAAACAACTACATCATCTGCAAAATCTAAACGACTTAAGTAATCTCCATTTATTTTCACTCCTTTAAATTCCCATTTTAATCCACAAAATACTTTTTGCAGCATTGCTGTAAAAAGTTTTGGAGATATGGAGTTACCCTGTCTTGCACCCTTCTCAATGTTGACTTTCCTAGTATCATTATGTAATATAATTGTTGCTATTTCATTTTTATAAATATTCTTTAAAATATGTCAATATCCAAATCTTTACCTTGATGATTCAATGCTTTATTCACTGAAGAAATGTTTATAGAATTAAATGCCTTTTCATAATCTACAAATCCAAAGCATAATAGCAACTCATATTCATTTGTCCTTTCTCTGCATTCTTTCAAGATCTGGATATGATCTACTGTACTAAAACTACTTTAAATCCTGCTTGTTCTCTTGGTTTGTGGAAATCCAATGTTCTCTGTAGATGAGTTATAATTACCTTGGCAAAAATTTTGTATAAAACTGATAAAAGGCTGAGAGGTCTGAGGTCTGTAATTTCTAATATCTTCTTTATTACCTTTTTAAATATTAATATTAATACTGTATTCTTCCAATCATCTGGTACATCTTTATCATTTAGATATTTGGTATATAACTTTTGTAAAAAAAAATTTATTTCTTCACCTGCTTTTAATATATCAATTATAATTCAATCATTACGTGGAGCCTTTCCTTTCTTCATAAATTTAATTGCATGTCTCACTTCATTTAAAATTTTGGACAATTCAGAAGATATAACAGATATAGAAGGTACTTGTTTTTTATTACTATATAATTTTTGATAGAAGTCTTTCTACCCATTTCATGATATCATCTCTCTTTTTAGTAATAGTTCCATCTTTTTTCCTTATTACAGATATAAATTTCCTACCAATATCAAAATATTGTTTTACACTCTTGAGATTTTTATTCTCTTCTACAGCTTTTTTTGCTAGTTCACAGTTATATTTTCTTATATCATTTTCAACTCTTCTCCACACCATTTTACAAAATTCGAGATATTCACTTCTTTTTAATACATCATTTTGGTATATCTTCATATTCCTTCTTTTCTTTATAAATTCTCTAGTCTCAGTAGAAATTTTATGAGCAATTGCTGCTTGTATTCAATCCTTTTTAATACATCATTTTTGTATATTTCATATTCCTTCTTTTCTTCATAAATTATCTAGTCTCATTAGAAATTTTATTGGTCAATTGCTGCATTTTGCTATCAGCTATCTTTGTTGCAGTTTTCAAAAGTGTATCAGTTATTTTCTTATTAATTTCATTCAAATCATGTTCAAAATCTGCTAATACTTGAAACTGATTTGTAAGTTCTAATTTAAATTCATTAAAGTGGTTCTGAAGATTAGGAATATCAACTGTAAATATTGTTTTCTTTAATAATTTTTGTCTCTCTAGTTTTGCGTTAACACGTATCTTACATCTTACTAATTGATGATCACCTCCTGTGTTAAATTTATTCTTGAAATATGTATTTTTTGTTATTCAAAATATAATCCAATTCTGCTGTACCTTCATTTGGATGCTTCCATGTCTATTTTCTTTTAACATTTTTTTCAAAAAAAGAATTCATAATATAAAATTTTTCTTTTTCTGCAAACTCCATAAGTCTATGACCTTTTTCATTTCTATTACCATAACCAAAATTACCTACAGCACTTTCATCTTTCATTTGTTTACCAATTCTAGCATTAAAGTCTCCCATAACAATTTTAAAATGTTGTTTACTCTGATCAAAAGCCTTTTGTACATCCATATAAAAATATTTTACTATTTCATCACTATGAGAAGTTGTTGAGGCATAAACCTGAATCATCTGCATTTGGTATCTGCTATTAAGTTGTATAAATAATCTTGCTACTCTGTCCAATACACCATCAATCTCCACAATGTTGTTCTTCCACTTTTTATTAATAATGAATCCTACTCCACTTATATTTCCAATATTTGTGCCTTTATAGTAGAGTACATGTCCACTTTTTAAATCAATTGTCTCTTTACTTTTTCTTCTAACTTCACAAAGTCCAATAATGTCCCATTTAATATAAGACAGTTCTTCTTCTAATTCTTGCAATCTTCCTTCACTTGAAAGTGATCTGCAGTTGTAAGTACCTAAATAAAAAGTCATCATCAAATGGCATCCTGGGTCCACAATCAGGATTTTTAGGACCCTCTGCCTTTGGCCACCAACCACTGTCTTGGTTTGTGACTTTATAGCCTCCTGGGAATAAGAGGATGATTTATTTTTGTCTGTCATGATTGTATATATCTATTGGGAAAATATCTATAATTTACACATACATTCATTCTGCCTTATCAGGCAACTGAGAAGAAAGACCATGGTGTTTCTTGATCTTAAACTTAGAGGTAATAAGCGAATAAACTCACCGCGCTGGCTAATGCATGTTGGTGAGAAGCCCATCCATGTTTTTATACTATATGAATAATCACATAGTACTAAAAGCTGCAACAGCAAGAATATATGGAGTGGACATTAAGAATTTGCCCTGCTCAGTTCCTTTAAGGTCTCCAGGAGGAATCAAAGGGTCTCCTTTCAGTTAATAGCAAACTGCTTTCTGCAGCCATTACTTCACTTTAATAAAAATTAAATACATTATATATAGATTACTTGTAAAATAGAGGTAATGCTAAGTTTAAATCTAGGTTTAGAAAATATCTTTTTGGGTGCAATTCTGCTGTTCACAGTACTGTCACATGATTATCTTTATTTTAAGGTGGATTATGTCAAACTTTATTATATAAGATCATATGGATCTGGAACATGTTAAATTTGTTGCAGCTTTGCTAGAATGGATGAACCGTAATATTTATGCGGTGTTCAATAATGAATGATTTCATATGCTCAACGGGTGGCTGATGGGTCTCCCAATGAGTGGAATTATTGCCAGTCTTATGATAAATGCCTACGAATTGATCATTTTGCCTAGATACATGAACAATGGATTAGTAATGTACACCAGATATGTGGATGATATTTTTATTGCTGCTCCGGAGAAAATAATGGAGGATATTAAAACTGACCTCACTACAGCATCAGGCCTTACTATAAATGTTAGTCATGCAGAAGCACCAAACAGCATTAGATATTTGGATCTACAAGTAATGATGGAAGCAGACTGTTTTTATTATAAAATGAACATTAATCCCATTCACATTAGAGTCCATATACATCATTCTTCAAATACACCTGACATTCATAAATTTGTTGGCCTAAAATCATTTCTACATAGAAATGACTGTTTGTGTAGTTTTGAAAATGACAAAAGAAACAACATTGAAATCTACAGAAATGAACTCATTAAGGCCCAATATAATCCTCGGATTATTGATAAGATAATCGAGAAATTCAAAGGAAGACATAATCAGATTGCTAAGCAAGATAAACCTTGGATTTTGTTTCCATATATCCAAAATATTTACAATCAAATGCATACGATCTTTCGTTCGGAGTTTTGTGTATGTTTTAGTTCGCCCCCTAACTTAAATAGGTGTTTAAATAATACTAAAGATTTCATTCTTTCAATTCAAGCACAACAGGAAGTCTATAAAATTGCATGTAGAGAAAACAACTGTCAGGCCGCATAATATGGAGAAACGAAAGCATCCATTCATGTTAGATTGTCTCAACATGTATATTGATATAATAGAGCTTTAGCTGATTCATCCCACCCATCAATTTTTGCACAACATGCAATTGCTGCAGGTCATGTGTGCAGACCAGATAAGTTTAAAGTATTATGTAGGGATGAAGTGATCTGAGAAGGAAAATCAAAGAGGCATTTTTTATCATTTTGGATGAGCATGCATTAAATAAGAGGGAGTTGTTTTATGCTTTATCAAAGAAATGGAGTGCTGAGGCATTTTGAACCTTATTTGCATATTCACCTGATTCATTTTGTATATTTGCATATCAGTATATTGTTGGAGATTATAAGAAATTTTGTAGTCCTTGATAATGAAGGGTAAGCCTTCAAAAACGTTCGGAGAAATAATAATTTGTTGATATTTATCTCTAGATATTGGTCTTATATCATATTTTGTTTTCTGAGTTATAATTTGTAATTAATGTGTGTATGGTTTATTCTAAAAGATTTAAATTTTACATTAGACATCAGAGAAGAATACAAAATAGTCATCTACTATATTGGATTATTAATGAAATAGGAATGCTGCAATGTTTAAATTCTGATTTTTTAGAGTCTATTTTTTGCAAATTGACATTTTTCTAACTACTTTTATTTAGAGGATTTCAAAATTATTGATGGAAGAAGTTATTTACTATATAGCAAATATGGTCACATTAAGATGTTCAGAGAAAAGATTTAAAGAATTATATTTTCATTAGTTGACTCCATTAATTTTTATTAGCTCAATCCATTTTCTTTTAAATTTTTTTTATCCAATTTATTAAGAATATTGGAATAAATAATAATTGCATGTTATATTGCTTAGAAAGTCATATGAAATTCTAAGGTCAGAAGTGATTAGATGGATTTTTAGCTCTCAAATCCACCATCATAAGATTGCTTTAAACCATATAGATATATTATTGAAATTTATAGATGAGATGTCAGTAGTAATAGTGCAATATAACTAGCTGTAAATTAATTAGCCTTTTTTTTTCTAAGAGATTTATGTTAACAATAGTGATAGATAAAACATATTTAACATTAATATTTTGTAAATGTTATTTGCAATATTTACAAACATTTTTTCATTTTATAAAGAAATAGAAAACTTGTAATGAAATTTTTAGCAAGCAATACGTTTTTTTAAAATATTGAAAAATACCATGATTTAAAGATTTTTGATTATCCGAATAGGATTTCCAAATGGAGATTTGATTTTTAATGACGCAATTACAACTTTAGTCTTTTTGTTCCATGTTTTAGATTGTACAGCTAAATTTAACTTACAATCATTGAGTATATAATTAGATATCTTCACTTGCTAGAAATCTAGATAGAAACTCTTTCACGCTGGACAGTGTAGAATAGTTTAATAAAAATAATATACATTTACATTTATGTTACCAACATTTACTATATATATTAGAATAACGTTAACAAAAATATATGCTATTTTTGTATCAATTCATATTAAATATTCCACATACCCACCTCCACTTTTAAAAGTTCGTTAAAAAAAAAAAAAATCACAGTGAGTGAAAAGTTCCAAGTTAGAAGATGAGCCCTTCTTATCTATCATCAACTGAGAAGCAATTAAACAATCTTGAGATTAGTGAAACATCTTTATAATTACAAGACTTCATATCAAACATATCTGTAAAATTTAAAAACAACTTTTTTTTATTTGCATCTTTGCTCTAAATTTTTTTTTTAAAAAATCAGATTATTGAAAAAAATATGACAAGATAAATATAGTTTATATTAATGTTATCTTAATTTTTTTTAATTTTCTTTTTTTTTTATTTGGATTATTTTGTCTGTTTTAGATAAGTAAGTATGAATAAACATTTATAAAGGAATCTCTAGTGATGTCAATCATGTGATAGATTTGACTTTATTAAATCTCAATTCTGCTACTATATATATATAGATTAGACATCTTTAATTACGTGATTCATTTTGCCATAGTTACATAATTCAAATGCTGTCATATTTTCTATCTGCAGCAGAGCATCATAGTGACTATGTTAAAATCCATCCTTGAAGATAAATTTAAAACCTACTATAATAGGTACATGTCAATTCAGACTGTGACTGTCGTTTATCCTTACTTTTTCATTTTTATATTCCTAAATAATTAGAATAAGTTTGTTATGGCAATGGCAAAAATTGACAAACTACAAACAATACTGATCAAGTATAACTACATGATCATAAATTCCTATTTTTAAATAACCTCAAACAATGCTCTATCTACACACATGTATGTTGAAATGAACAATCCATTAATAATTTTTCCCTTCTAAGTAAATGATATGCAAATTTGTTTTAAAAAAAAAGCGAGATTCAAGAGAAAACTAAATTTTTATATAAAATCAGTTTTCATTTCTTTTAGCAGCCTGGGATATTTCTTCATTCAAATCCCACAGAATATCTATTTATGTTTTGTGAATAAAAGAACACTACTAACAATTAACTAGATGAAATCTGGTACACTTTTGAATGATATTTGAATACCTGTAGTGAAGCAGATCTGATGCTCAGATTTTGCTTCACAGCCCACATCCAAATCTCTTACCATCTAACTATATTCAAACCAGTCTTTACGCACGTATACATATCTAATAATATGTATATTTCTTTTGCTTAGTATTTTAATAAAAACCACATAAACACTTATGTATTTTAAACTCAAAATATTTTTATTTAATAATATTCTCATGTGTATACTAAGTAATAAATCTATATATATATTTCAGTGTAGGAGATTGTGAATAAATTAGTAAAGTTATGTTATATATAAAATATAATCAAAAACATGTATGAAACTTTTTATTTGTCATATGTAATTTAGTAATTGTGAATAAATTAGTAAAGTTATGTTATATATAAAATATAATCAAAAACATATATGAAACTTATTATTTGTCATATGTAATTTAGTAGCCAGAAATGATGCAATGTTAAAAAGTCTCTCGAAAACAATTACCCAGAAGATCCCCTTAGATAAAATTAAAAGATTACGATTTTTTTTTAAGTGTCATAGCATCGTCCGGGATGTGAACCTGCAACCCGGGCAACTGCCTGCAAGTGCAAGGCAGTCACGCTGACCTCTCGACCACCAATGCAAGACAAAAAAAAAGATTACAATTTTGTAATAATAAAATAAACCTATTAGTGGAAATTTTGTCCACGCTAGCTTGTTTTAAAATCATAAGATTTATTTTAAAACAATCGTTCGAGAAACTGATAACAATTGCATTGTTTCAAAAGTCTTACCAGATAAGAAAATATCCGGTCAAATGATTCCAGATGTACATTAAGTGCTTCAACTGCCTCAGGTCCAGCAGTAATTGCTAGGTTAAATCATCAAAATAAAAGTATAAATACAGCTGGATTTGAATCCAAAAAGAAGAGGAGACCACAAAATTAAGATGTTGCTATACATAATCCATGTCACTTTTAATTTTCATTCAATGTGCCGCAAGTAGGGGAAATTTCACCTTTCCCTCCATTCTGATATGCTTTTCCCATAAGTGAAGCTCTGCATCTCGTACTGATGAACTTTAAATATTTTGTCCGTTAAAAGTAAAAATGCTACATACCTTATATTACTGCTACCCTAGATCTAGTGAACCAATGCTGATGGACTGACACATATCAAAAATTGCTCTTCCAGATAGCAAGGTAAAAAGAACTTTAGCCACTTGTAATTCTCAAATCCTGCCTTCTTTGTAATATTTATTCTGTTTTCCAATTATATACCTTAAATGTCTTCAAAGTATGTAACTCTTATAACTCTATATAACTTATCACTATCAAGCCTCTTATAAAATGTTTTCTTTTCTTTTATTTCCATGCGGCAGATAATTTTTGTTTATATTTATATATTTATGTTTTAAAAAGAAAATGCCAATAGTATTTCCAAAATCGCCATTCCATAATTTATATTCGTTTTCCCCACCCATCATTTATCGGGTAATTAACTTATAACTTAATCAAAACAAGTCTTATTTGACTTGCCCAGGTGCTAGCGATTTTAGATAAACAAACTAATTATTTTCTATGTTTGCTATATAAAAACAGATTAACATCTGTTTTATAAATATTTTTCCTTTCTAAATCATGTGCTATTTCTTATTATCAATTTATGTTATATATGTAAAACCCATCAGAGCTATTATCACCACCCATTTATTTTCGTATTAATTTATATATTTTCATAAGGGCATATGTTAACCAAGATTGAGATTTGTTAAATGTGTGGGAAGTTATGAATAATATTAAGTAACTTAGGGGGGAGGGGATCTTCAGATCTTAATTTTATATTTAATTCAAATTTATTATCCATGTTTGTTTAACGAAGAAACCATACCATTATGCTGGGTATTTCACAATTTATGGGCAGTAAATGAGTTAAAATAATCTTTAAAGTTATAGTTATATTGTATTATTAAGTGTTGCATGCATACAGGCCACTTCATTTATATATATTCGTGCTTCTCTTTTATATGGAGGTATTCGCTAAGTCGAACCCCATCGTCATTCTCCTTGTTCTTGAACCAGGCTGTAAAACCACCCTAGGGACAAACTTGGTCATATGTGCATGCTTTATACAGAAATCGCTCTGGAAATCCAGCCCGATAAAGACATTGCCGACCGCCCTTCATCTCAACACCGATCCTGCCTACGTTTGCAGAGGAAATCGGAAAATTTCATTACCCAAATTCATGAAGCACATTACAGGATCCATAATTGAACCACCCCAATCTGCCGCTATGTACGCACCGCCTTTCAGTATATTTTTAGTTACCCCGGAATAGCCATAAGTCATAATGCAATGATTTCTCTAAACAGACATATATTTTCATTATTTTAAGATGCATGTCAGTGCGATAAATTTATTATCATTTATATAAGTATTCATTATCCGTCCCACACATTAATTATTGTCAACTCAAATTAATAATGATATTGAATAAAACAAAATGTAAAATTTGCTTGTAAAATTATTTTCTTTTTAAGTCAAGTAAATGCTCTTTTGATTTCTCTGGGGGTGGAATAGTATTTTAGTAATCCATTTCCAATAGCGCTAATTCCTTAATTCATAAACATATATTATTGGCATAGCCGCAAATATCCATTTATTTTAAAACTCTGAATTATATATATATAATCCTAGTGAGGCTAATGTCGGATAAATAACCCGACATATTTATTTATTGTTAATCTAATAAACCTTAAAATATATACATCAATCTTCGAATCATTGCTTTCTTTTATTTAGTTTTAATATCCATTTATTATTTATGCTCCATATGACTAGATAATCTCCGCTAAATTCATAATTAATATGCTAGATCACAAGCCTTTATTGCTCGTAAAATATAGTTATTTGTTAAGTTAGTCTGTCATTAAAATTTAGCCTAGAGTCTTTTTGTGTCTCCGATGAGCGATGCTGGCGGTGAGAAGTAAATTAAATCGATATCATCGGGATTGTTGCTCATAAGGTTATAGATCTGGGAAATAGGCAAATAGGGCAGAGTTCATGAGTGTTCCTGACTTATGTATCTTGTGCACGATTGGATTCGAGGTATTTTTGCCTAGGTGCTAGATCTTGTTACGTGAACATACAAATCCGTCCGGTACAGTAGCTAAAATAAAAAAATAGCCTTATTTAAAAGATAACTAAAGGTTACAAGACTATACTACCACCATAAACAGACATGTAATATTTGTTAGAAAATAAATAAATGACAATTATTTTGTTTTGATGAGTCTTATATTTAAAGTCTGATTTGTATTTTATTTTAACTAATCTGAATTTGTAAATAATGCTTGTCGTTGAAGAAACTATTAATTAAAAAAAGAAAGAAATGAATTTGTAAGAACTTCTCTTTACTTGTTAAAATTATTTTTAAAAAGGAAAAAAAAATTGTATATCACATGTACAGGCTAAGCTTATGAATTTTATATAACTTATTAATAAGAGGGAAAAAGTAAAGAAATAATGATAAATATGTAAATATAATGCAAACATATAAATTGCCTAGGTCCTAAATAACTGTAATTAATGATGTAATTATTTCTATTAGTCTCATTTGTTCATAATTAATCTTGTATTTGATTACAAAAAATGTATTTTACATAGATGGGTTTATATATACAGTTATTTGGTGAATGTTTATATATATTTGCATCCATATGGGAGAATACATTTTTATTAGTTTAATGATTTAAGGATTGATCCCAGAATGAGTCATCCATGTATAAATTATAGTTGTAATAAGGGCACTCATGATAATTATTGTATAGAAGATATATTCAGTTAGGGTTAGGACCAAAAGACCATTCTTTATAGTTATTATATAAACATTTATGTTTAAGATTAGGATTTAAAAAATCATTTCTTATGATTATTGTGATAAAGATAGCATTGATGTCTATCTCATATACTGTATATTATGTGTAAGTAATAGGAGATATGTAAGTAAAGGAAATTTTATATTTATGAATTCATACATGCATAGAATTATATTTAAGTTTAGGTACAGTGAATGTGTTACGTTATCTATGAATATATTGACACTATGATATATAAAACTTAAAGAACCTGGTTAAAGAAATAAATTGCATGTCAATTAATGATTGTAAATAAATTAGTTACATGATTTGTTAATTTTATTAAAGAAATACATCGTATATCATTTAATAAGTACACTTTTAAAATAATTATTATTACATGATTTGTTACTTTGTTTATGTAAGATTGCATGGCCCACTATCATCAATCAGGAGTAACTTATGTCTCTGAAATTTTTTAGCATTAAAAATGGGGCTGTGTAATGGTTGCATTATTATATTGAATAAAATATTGTTTTAAATATATGTTTTAGTTTATTACCTGATGTTTTAAGCCAGGTGGTGTCCATATAATTTATATAAATGAATAGTGAACTGAATATTATTCACTTCAAAAATCCGATTGTGACTTTTACAGTTATTTTAAAGATTTAATATATATTCTTTTACATTATAAAGGTATATTCACACACACCCTTATGTTTTTTTTCTGTAGTTTGTTTTGTTAAAAATGGTAACTTGAAAGCTATTTTAAGTTAATTTTGTAAAAACTTTAAAAAAAAAAAAAACTAACATTTTGTTTTATCTTTTGGGGAAGTTTTTTTTATTAAAAGGAAAAAAATTGATTGCATTCTTATTGCTAATTATAAATCTATTTTAATTTATAATTTATCTAAAAGGAGTAGAGATTAATTAATTGGATTTTTTTTAATAAGTTAAACTCTGGTCAGAATTATTAATTAAGATTGAGTGTAAGATAGACATTTGCTCTGGGCTAAGACTTAAAATTAAAAAAAGGAAAGATTATGTGAGAGATAAAAGTGGCATATAAGTAGACCTGAGTTTAGGAGAGTTTTTCAGATTTTTATTCGTATTCAGACTTGTGATTATCCAGGGTGTCTTGACCTAGATTATTCAGGGAGTAACAATGCAGTTAATTTCCTTGTCTGATTTGTGATTATTTTATATTAGCTTATGGACATTCATATTTAATCATGTTCGCTTTAGCAGATGGCCAAGTTCTATGCTTTGTGTATTCAAATCTCAAGAATGCCCTGCTAAACCCACTCTAAGATGAATCCTGATCTCCTAGTTGTTCTCTCCAATTATGACATAAAAGCCTAAACCAAGACTGATTCCTCCGCATGCTTCCACAATCACCACCATTTAAAGAGCATATCATCTGAAGACTTCAATCAATCTTATCTGCACCCAACTGAGTACTCATTGAACTTTCCAACACCAAAAGTACTTTCTTATACATTCTTTCCAGGGCTAATTCTAATCTCTAGTAAAATCTCCACTCAATCTAAAATAAACATTTGCATACATTTATCATATCATAATCATTTGATGTACTTTTTTAGCTATTTGTGTGTGAACTATATTATCTTTTAATACTATATTTTGTAATTTTGAATTATTCTTTTATTATGTTGCAGAGCTGTATCGAGAATTTCTTTTATTAGCTTTTGTGTAATTTACAGTCTTGGTAGACATTTGGCAGATATTAATAATTTTCTTATTACTTATCTATCTCCCTTTGAGACCTTTTTGATTCATGTATTGTGGTTTAGTAAATCACCATCATTTGACTGTTGATTTCTTGATTTTGGAAAGTTCTGGTTTTATCGAAACCTAGGGATTTTGTTTTCCTTTTAGAATTACGTATGATATAATATCTTCCTCTTATTTTCCCTTCTTGTAAATGTATTAACCTTGGTAATTTTAAATGTAATTATCCATCAGCTGTCCTGCAGAGAAATGACACCTCTAGTTTCAATATACTAGAGTGTGCTCATCCATGCTGATTCATTGATTCTTTAAAAGACAATTTTTTTTGTGTATTTTATAAAATCTTTTGAAACAAATAAATTGTGATTTGTTTATTTTCTTTTTGTAAATCATCAGCTGCAGTGAAGTTACTTCTCTCTTCAAGAAATTCTATGAGAAGATTAGAGTATCTTCTGGGATGTTTGTTTGTTTTTGCTCTCATACATGCTTCACTAGAAATTTAGGTTAAACTTTTGTACTTTGGTTTGTGATTTTAATAAACTATAAAATTATTATTATCAACTTAATAAATTTTAGAATTATATCAGCTAATGCTTGTCCTAGTTTTATTTTCTCAATTGTCTGAACAATATTATTGAGCTCTTGCTCTCTCTGGGTCTGGTTTGGGCAAATAATCATCATTGTTAAGTTTTGATCACAGTAAACACATTTTCCATGTGATGTCATGTGATGTGATGTATTTGGCTTCTCCTTAAATGAAGTCAAGAATACCTCAGCAACTATGCCCAGATAAACCTGTTAGCCACTTTATTTTCCATTCCCCACTCTAAGTCTTCCCATATTCTGCCCCATCCCATTTCCACAACATAATCTTTGTCAACTCTATGGCCTTTAAATCTAAATCCCCCTTATCTTTTCGCAAACCCAGCATAAAAACTACTAACTCACTTTCTGTATTGTCACTTTGTTCATACCTATTCTCCCATAACTTCATTATCTGTACCCTTTCTGCTTTCAAGCATTTACATTCAATCAACAGATGCCTAATATTTTCTATACCTTCCTTACACAATTTGCACGCTAAATCACCCATAGTTTTTCATTTACATGTATATTCTCTTGTTGCTAAAGATCCCATTTGAGCCTTAAACAATAAACTACTTTCCTCACTATTATCATAAATTAACTCACTTCCAATATTCCGTTTACTTCTATATATATTTAAACTCTTCTTACCCTCCACACTACTTCTCCATCTCTCCAACTCCCTATTTTTTATTAATGCTTCTATTCTTTTATCCCATTCCTTACCACTATAACACTCAACAATCCTCCTAATACAATCATCCCACCTTTTATACAAGTATACCAATATAAATTCTTTATCCAAATCTTTTGCATACCGCATTACCTTTCTCACCCATCTTGTTACCTGCCCTTTACTCATAACCCAATTAAACACTATTTTGGCTATTCTTTTACTATCCATAAACTGCAATCTACCAAACATTTTCATTTTACTTTTTGCATCTCTCATATAGAAACTTGACCATCCCATTTCTCCTTGAATTGCCTCCTTTGCTGTCCACATCTCTGCATCTAATGCATGTCTTCCTACTTCCCTTTGTACTTTCTCTAAATAATCTAAAAACCTTTTACTAACATATAATGCATCATTACCATATGTTAACCCTGCTACTGCAACTCCCTTCCATACAATTCTAGCTACATCATATTTATTATATGAAAATACTGTTAGTTTCTTTACAAACCTTTTCTTTTCTTTGCTTCATTTACCAATTTTTTCTCCCATTCAACCAAGCAATTTTCCTGATTACATAAGATGATTCCCAAATACCTATATCTATCCACCACACTTAACTTTATATCCCCCAATTAAAAAACTACATCCTCTCTTTTCCCAGTATTAACCATCATTATATTTGATTTTTCTTCACTAAATTTAATCCCCATCTCTTTACACACCCTTGCACATGTCCTCAACATAATATCCATATCTTCTCTTCTTTCTGCACATAAAAAGATATCATCTGCAAAAAAAAGACCTGACAAAGTATATACTCCTTTGCCACCTATTAATGGTATCTCTACCCCTCTTCCTAGTCTTTCTATTGCTTTTTCCATTTCACTCAAAAACAACAAAAACAAAATCAGTGACATAGGGCATCCTTGCCTTAATCCCACTCCATTTTTAACTTTAACTGATTCTATATCCCCTAATTGGTAAGTATAATAATTATTTTCATATAATTTCTTAATAATATTTACTAAAGCTTTATCCATTCCCAAATTGGCTAATCTTACCCATAATCTATTTCTATTTACTCTATCATATCCTTTCTCTATATCTATAAAACTCATATATAACGATCTATCTGAATTCCTACTCATCTCCATAAGTTGTGTAACTACAAACAAACTATCTCCTATACGCCTATCTGACCTAAAACCTCCTTGCATTTTCCCCACTACATTATTCTCTTCCATCCATTTTACAACTCTTCCAGCTACCATATATGCGAAAACTTTATATAAAACTGATGTTACCGTTATCGGTCTATAATTATTTAACTTTCTATGATCCTTACCCTTTCCTTTAAATAATAATCTTATTCTTGTATTACTCCAACTACCCGGAAAAACTGTCTTTTGCACCATCTTATTAAAACATGATAATAACTTTGCTTTTGTTCTATGCCCTAAATTCATTACCATCTCTGCTGCCCATCCATCTAAACCTCTCACCTTTCCACTTTTCAATCTCTTTCCTGCCTCATTCAATTCATTTTTTGTGAACCTAATATTCCCACTACTAACTGCTTTCATGTTTTCTATCACTAATTCCTTCACATCTAACATCTTTTCTATATCCATTACATATCTACTTAAGATTTTCTCTAGCTTGCCTCTAGAGCTACATTCTATTCCCTCATCATCTATTAATACTATCTCTCTTTCCCCTACATTTCTCCTTTTAATGTAATTCCAAAATTTTTTACTCCCATCTCTTCCACTTTTATTAATATCCTCCAACAATTTATTATTTAACTTCATCCTCTATCTATAATTATCCATTTTAGCTAGCTTATTCTTTTCTAAGTACTTTCCCCATTTAGCATTAATATTATTTTCACTTTCTTTATTTTTAATAGCACACTTATATTCTCTGCATGCTTTTTTCCTCTCTTTTACACTTTTACTAACTCTCATTTTTTTATTACTTTTATTCTTCTTCATATTCTCGACTAAAACCCTATTTGCCACTTTTTCTACTTCACCACACCAGTCCTTATACTCATCCCCAACCAACTGCTCCATGGTTTCTTCAACTTTTATTTTATACTCTTCCAACTTATTCTTATCATTCACTCTCCATCCACATCTTTCACTATTATTTCTACTTTTATTTCTATCCTCCATCACATTACTAACCATTTCTATTACAATAAAGTTATGATCACTATTACACACTCTCTCTTCATTATCAAACACCTTAATTTTTCATATTTTATTCATTCCCTCTTTCTCTACCAATACATAATCTATTGTGTAAAATACATTATTCCTAGACCATGTGTATTGTCCATCATATACATTTGATAAATTCCCAATGCTCAAATTTACTTTTTGACAAAATTCCTTCAAAAACTGACCATTCTTATTATCTACATCATCAATTTCTTCAATATCCAGGTATGCAGTGATCTAGTGGCACCCTCTGTGATCAAAAGGATTTAATAACTGACCTTTACAATACAGAAATTATAAATAAATGAACTCTGCTATTTGACCACAAGGTCATAGATCCCTATTTTCTAATAACCTGAAGCAATCCTATATCTACACACACATATATATGTATAAATGTAAAAAACTAGATTGCTAAACTTTTAGTTTTATAAAATTGATAAAGGATCTTTTAAATCTTTGCCACATAAGATTCATCTTTTGTAAATAATTTCTTCATTAATAAGATGAATTTAAATAATATGATTTATGAAACAAATCAGGGTATCTCAGGGTAATATGATCTTATTTAATCATAAAATAATTTATTTTTGACTCTTCAGATCTATTCCACATTTAATGATATCCTAGCAAATAAAATAAGACATACATTTACCCTTAAGGCAATGTCTTATCATAATTATGATAACAATAATATTATTAATTTAAATAAAACAAAAACATAATATCTTAATTTGGAATAAGTGAAATAATAATCTAGGATAACATTTAGATTTAAAGAATGGGTAAAGGATTTTATAGCCATTCAAAATACCTTAGAATAAATCTTAAACATCTTCTAAATTTGAATTAAGTTCTACAATTTAACTTTATCATGGAATAATAGATATGATTTAATGTGGAAAATAGTTTTGTAATAAATAAACACAGGAATTTTAAATAAACAAATCAAATTGGCTGAAGTAATCCAAGGTGATAAATCAAATTATAATTCTATTGAGCAACTATATATTTCTTAGGTGTAATTATAATATTCAAATATAATTCAATAAAGTGATTCTTATTAGTTTCAATGTTTATGTACTCTTATGACAAAAATACTGAAAATAATTTAACAATATTTTGTATAATTAGTTTCATTTTTGGTTCATAAGTGGAATGATATTTCTGGTTGATAAGTGGATAATATGAACAAATGACCATGAGAAATATCTTAAATAACAAATATTTATTTATAGAAAGCAAATACAAAATCACAAATATTCCATATTTTAGTCCACATAGCCAAAGACCATCACAAATGTTACTTGCTCAACATTTATGACAGAAAGATTAAAATTTTACATCATGTTTTATAAAAAAAAAACTCAATTGAATTAAGCAAAGGTAATTTGGAAGATTAAAATAAACATTCTATTGCTTAATTATCAAAAAGTTCTCATTTATCAATTCATTCAGATAATGATGATAATCTTTTATAAGTAATGACCCTCAAAATAAAAGCTTACCAATTCTGTGAGGAAGGAGTGATAAAAAATATGTATAATGTCTATTTGTGCCTAAATATAATTTTACAAATTTTTAAAAGAATTATTAATCATATTTTGTCAATGTAATTAGTAAAACTTAAATATAGAACTTACACATTGACAGTAATAATTTTCATCTTGGTCAACCAAGAATGCCCTCATAAAAACATCTAAAATGCCCGATAAAGACAGTAATTATTACACATGCTTTACAACATTATTAACAATAAACTAAATCCATCTACAAATCCCTGAGTAAGGTAAAATAAAAGTATTATGGCATAAGTCATAAAATGCATGTACTTTTGAGGGCTAATAAAAAAAGTTTCTAGGATTTTGTCTCTAGTCAAGAAAATAATAAGAATGCACATCAGGGACAAAATATTAAATAAGGATTGTCTTAAATAGAAAGAACCTAAGCTATATCTCCAAAAAAATGTGCTAATAAGACAATAAATGTAAGAGAGAAACTTATGCTATGATATCTTTTAAAATATATACTGACAAGACTATAACAGAGACTAATGCCACCATCTCTTAAAATAAGCTAGAGAAATGATACTATCTCTAAACATAATGGCATAAATAAGATTCCTAAACTAGAGAGAGACTAAGTTACCATTTCTAATCTAAAATACTAATGATAAATAAAAATAACTAATGTTAAATATGGCTCGATTAAAATTAGACAATAAATAATCATGAAATATACAATAGAAACACATCTACTTATTCAGCATATAGAATATACCTTTTTAAATAAATGATTCATATGCAAAAGGGAACACATACTATTTTAAAATATGCAAATATAATAGATTGCTATTCTAAGAATTTTAATTCAAAATATTTCAGAAATAGCATATAAAAATATAAAGTAATATGCACCTAAAATAAAGTATTATCAAAAATCATAAATACAAATAAAATTCAATCTTACCATTTAAAATAAATAAAAGTCCTGCTTCTTCTTTAACTATTCTTCATTAAACTGCAACATGAATAGAATATTAGACAACCAAAATCTTGTGAACAGCAAATATTTCTATCATAATATGCATTATAATTATATCAAAATCTAGAATATAACTGTGAAATATGAAATGCATTTTCTTCAATTTCCTTAATAAAAATTCAAATAATTGCCAAGTGTTGGTGGTCTAGCAGTTAGCATAGCTGCCTTACAAGCAGCTGGTCTGGGTTCATTTCCTGGTCAATGCATTTGACATATATATATATAAATTCAGATAATTATGCTAGCAAGTAGTAAGATACATGTATTATCATTCATTGACAAAATAAACATCCATGAATTTAAATTATGATATATATTTATTATGTTGCAATAAATATCTTTTTAATATGAAGGTATGTTTTATATTTAAATTTTATGAAATGAATAACATTATACTTCCATATCATCATCAATAGTAGTCTGTCCAATAGACAGGTCCAGAGAGTAGTCACTACATCAGTTCATTCATTCTTCCATTCCATTCTCTTCCTTGCCCATTTCCTCAATTCCACATAATCCTTTCCATCTCATATATCATCCAATAATGTCAATCTCTTCTGTCCTTTCTTTTTATTTCCACTCACCATTCCTTCCAAAACATCTTTCATTAAACTATAATCTTTTCTTAATATATGTCCAATCCAGTTTCTCTTTCTCTCTCTGATATTTTCAATCAATCTTCTTTCCTCATTAACTCTTTTCAAAACTTCTTCATTTGTTATTTTATTCACCCAACTGATATTTTCCATTTTTCTCCATGTCCACATCTCAAAAGCTTCCAATCGTTGCTTAATTCTATTACTCAATGTCCATGTCTCACAACCATACATTAATACACTCCACACATAACATTTAATTAATCTCTTCCTTAATTCTCTTTCCATAGGTCCACAAAATATCTTTTTTCTTTTTACAAATGTCACCTTTGCCAATGCTATTCTTCTTTTAACTTCATCCTCACTCAGCCAACAACCCAAATATCTAAATCCCTTCACCTGTTGAACCATGTCATCATGGATTCCAATTTGCAGTCTTTTTGCATCTCTTTCTAACCATAAACACTTAGTCTTTTCAATATTAATCTTCATTCCATATGCCATACATCCTTCTTCCAATGTATTAGATCCTTTTTTCCCTCAGCAATAAGAGCCATATCATCTGCAAATCTTATACACTTTATTACTCTCCCTCCAACATTTGCTCCTCTACAGTCCAAATAATTTTTTAGCATATCTTCTAAATAAATATTAAACAAAACAGGTGACATACTACATCTTTGCCCAACTCCACTTTCTATATTCACTTCATCAGTCTCATTACACCCAAATCTAACTCTTATCCTTTGACCATTATACATATTCCATATCAATCGTCTTTCTTTCCAGAATACTCCTTTATCTCTTAAGATAGACATCAGTTTATTCCAGCTTACTCTATCAAATGCCTTTTCTAAATCTACAAAACATATACCAATTCCTTTATCTCTTTCAATATATCTTTCTGCAATTGTCCTAACAATACCAATAGCATCTCTTGTGCTTTTCCCTTTCCACAAACCAAACTGTTCTTCAGCAATATAATAGTCAATCTTCCCATAAATCCTTTGAGTTAAAATCCTCAATAACATCTTAGAAACATGAGACAATACACTTATTGTCCTATACTCTTCACATTTAACAGCTTTCTTCTTTGTAGCAATTGGAATCACTATAGTTCTTAAAAAATCTTCAGGCCAAACTCCACTATTATATATCAAATTGCAGAGTCCAACTATTTCCTTCATAGTAAATTCTCCCATTTCTCTCAAAAATTTTATAGGTACTGCATCAAATCCAATAGCCTTACCATTCTTCATTTGTGTGATTGCCTTTCTTACTTCATCTGGCAGTATGTCCATACCTCTATCATCCATTGCAACATCTTCTTCATTTTCAAGATCATAATTAATTAAATTATTTCCTCTACTAAACAGATATTGAATATATTCTTCCCATCTTTTTAATATATCATTACTATCGGTTAACCTTCTTCCATTCTTATCTGCAATCTCACTTGCTACCCATGTCTTTTTCTCCCAAGAAATACTTTGTATTCTATCAAATGCCAGATCATATCTTTTCATCTGTTGAAGCCTTTCCATCTCTTTACATTCTTGCTCCAACCACTTTTCTTTTGCTAAATCTGTTTCTCTTCTTAATTCATTATTAAATTTCCTATATGCCTTTTGCTCTTCCTCAGTATTTACATTCTTCCACCATCTGGCACTTCCATCTTTTCCAACATACCTTCAGTTTTCCAAGGTCTTTTAGCTTTTCTCGCATGAATAATACCTATCTCATTTTTTTCTATTTTCAAGAATCCCTCTTTAATTCTATTCTAACACTCATCAGAGCCATTAATATATTTCCCATCCTGAACAATTCTTTTAAATTCATTTTCACATACTAAACCAAATTTTCCTTTTTCCATTTGTCTCGATTTATCCAAGTCCCATCTTGTGTATCTTTTCCCTCTTTTAATTCTTTTTAAACTCAACTTTAATTTAGCCATCACAAAATTATGATCCGAATCTATATCAGCACCAGGCAAAGCATGTGAACCCTTAATAGCATTCTTATATCTATTCTGAATCAATATATAATCAATTTGATAACATTCTCTGTTACCTGGAATTTTCCATGTATACAATCTTCTAATATGATTTTTAAAACAAGTGTTTGCAATGACAAACCCATTCTCTTTACAAAATTGTACAAGTCGACTACCCCTTTCATTTCTTTTTCCAATACCATAATTTCCAACAATTTTCTCTTCCCTACATTTCCCCACAACAGCATTCCATTCCCCCAATAGCAATATACATGCATTTTTCCTTCACATTGAATACTTTCTTCTATCTTCTCATACATTTCATCAATTTCAATATCATCATAAGTACTAGTTGGCATATAAACTTGTATAATTACCAAATCCCTAGGACTTGCATTTATTCTCATCACCATCAGCCTATCATTAATACCATCAACCTTTTCCACACTATTCCATATTTTCTTCCATATAATATTTATTAAATTATTTAAATGGAAGTTCATTATTTTATTACCGCTTTTGTAGAAATGATTTCTTTCCTTCAAGAGGAGAAAATAAAAAGTCATAAATAAATTCTTTCATACTGTTTTCATTTAACAATATGTCTTTTATTAGAATATAGCACAAATAAATTGTTCATTGAAGAAGAATATTATTAGTATAAAATTATACATTATCTTTTGTAGACTTAAAATAATTTTGTAAACATCTAATAAAACATACTTGCCATAGAAAAATATAGTTTTTATCCTAAGAATTAAAAGTTCTTTACCAGAAGTAAATAAATTCTGGATAATATTTAATATAAAACAAGTGTTTTAAATCAAATATCAGGGAATTATTAATATTTTTAATAATGTTATTGCCACTAAGAATTTTAATTATATTGTGGCAAATTTAAATTTAAGGCAGATATATAAATATTCTTTGAAATCAACAATAGCTCTTGCATCATTATAGTGATAATAATAGTAATAACTTTTGAAATGTCCCAGTGAAAAAATTTTGAAAGGTAACATTTTAAACAATATAATAATTAAATGGTATTGCCAATAAAGCCAGTAGGTATGATGACTTTGGTTTCTTGGAGCTTAAATTCAAACCAGTGTGTCCAGATATAAGTTTAGCCTAACATACTTAAACAGGAATAATAAAAATTTTAAAAAATTATTCTTTTAAAATTTAAAATATGGCTGCTACAAATTAAACAATTGAAGTGAAGTGAGGAAACATAAAGAAGTAGTAATAATCAAATGTCACTTTCAACTTACTTATGGTAATAGTCATGTGACCATTTTATAATACTTATCATTAACCATTGCACCCTTTCATTAATTGATTTGAATTCATGATCTATTGTAACTATGCATAGTTGTGAAATAAAAATCTAATTAATTAATATTTAATTTTAAAAATCAGTCAATTTTATCTTGTCTAGGCAAGCAGAAATCAAATTTACTTCCTAGTACAATAAAATAATTACTTAAAATTACAGATTCCAGGATAAAACAAAATATTACATAATGAAATTTACATTATTTAAATAAAATAAACATTACAGACAATATTTAATATACTTATTTATCATTGTTTTAATCTAGACAAGTTTTTCAGAATAGAATATTTAAATTGCCATTTAAAATGACATTAAATATTTTAAAAATAAGGTTAAAATTTAAAACTTTTATTCACTTATTTATTCAGACATTCATCTATCTATTATTTTAAAAATCCAAATTTTAGTCATTAGTTTGAATAAACCTTTGTAAGTAAATAAATTTAAAATATTTATAATATTATGTCAAAATTAAAATGAACTAAAATATTATAGATTTAATTTAAGTTACCAGCAAGACCAAAATTTTAAGTGATTTATTCATGATTAATTTAATACTATTTACTTCAAAATGCATTATTTAACACTCTATACTATCAAATATTTAAGTTTAAAATACTTTAGCATGATAAGTACTTAATTAAGCTTTAAAATATTATAATTTAAGGTATCAAAATTATTTACAATTATAAAATTGATAAAATTACTGATACAATAAATCATTTTATGCAAAAATTATAGCATTATAAAATACTGCTAAAATCTATTGATTACAGAATTAATCTATATAAATTTTT